>JAOUZG010035355.1:553095-578095 GCA_026289955.1 Argiope argentata
TTTAATAAATTAGTTTGGAATAAAAGTTAATTTGATAACATGAACTTAGGAAAGAGTATTTTTTACTTTGAAAGATATTTCCCAAATTTATTAAGTTTTGTTAATACATTTTTATACATGCTCATATTTTCTACTATTTATCCAAATATTTATTGTTGTTATAAAATAAACTAATTTATGAAGGGTTTTTTTGTAATAATTTATTTTAGAGTTAAGAAAAGTCTGAAAATATATTTCGCATTTCACTTCCTCATACATTTTATTCTGTAAAAAGAAACAACAACGTTCTAATTTCATTTCAGTATCACTGGAGAAATTATACACACCTATTCAGATGACTTAGTAAATATTTAACCAAAACATCTAGCTAAAAGCATCTGCAAGTTTTCTAGTTCTGTTCATGCTTAATGTATGATATACTGCTTGTACGTGACTTTGGAGCGTCTAATTATGACCACGTACATGTCCATGCACAGAAAACATTTTTGAGCCAGTAACTTGGAATGTAATTCACATTCTTTTTTTTATGGCACGTTCGTGATATGTCTTATCTCCTTTGAGAGCGAGAAATAATAATTTGTTTCTTTCACTTACTCCTCTAAACTTATTTTTGTGAGGTGAGTTGTTTTTCACCCAACTTATGCATTTCAGATGGAATTTTGGAAATGATAAAAGTTTTATAGCAAGAAAAATAAATTTTATTTTTTCCTAATCATTATTTTTAAAAATGTGAAAAAAGTAGGATAATTTCTGGCTAATTGTATTAAATTGCTAAAGCAGATGCGGATTGGGTACTTACGTATTAGACCGTCAACAATCGCCAACAGTTTAGTAGTTCATTGGCGATAAAGATCAACGGATTACATCATTGCCGGATTGCCATAATTGGCTGTTTAGCAATTTATTCGCGACAAAGTTGAACGGTCTTCTATGTCAGTACCGCAGATTGCTTCAGGCTTGAATTCACAATCTAAGGGTTTGTAGCCAAGTAACATGGCCACAATACAAAAGCATACTTCTACAACTTAGATACCTTGTTTATGAAGTATTCACCACATACTCTCCCACCAGTGAGTTGATGGTTAGACGAACGATACAATTTCGCCAAGCGTATGGCAAGTGCGTGTGTGAGTTGATGGTGATGTTGACTGTTGTATTTAATACACATGACGACTTTTGCTGCAGATAGACAAAGCTGCATGAAGTTGCTGATTCAAAGACGCTGATTGCATCCCGGTCACCACGAGGGCAGATGTGGATTGCCTTAGGCTTGAACTCGCAATAAGAGGGTTTGCAGCCCAGTAACATAACCAAAATACAACAGCATACTTGTGTATCGTAGATGTTATCTGGCGTATAAAATATTCTTCACAATGTTCTTAAAAGTGAAAATTTATTTCTATTACCAGTACTTAGGTGTACACTGCGAGAACATATATTTTAATCACTAGTTTTTTTTTTTGACTTTTTCAAATTAGACTAAATGTTAACGGAAAAAAATTATTTAAAAATTTCATTTATAACAGTTTTGGTGAGACACAATAGTTTTAAACAGAAAGTTGCATCCACAAATTATATAATGTTGCTTTAAAGTTAAAAATTTATATAGTTAAACCAAATAAAATCAAACGTCTCCTTCTTTGCTTAATACAACTAAAACTTATGAAAAAATAAGGGATCATCTAAAAATTAGAGGTAATAAACATAAAAAATAAGGGATCAGCTAATGTTATAGGATGTCCGAATGTCGGGTTTCTGCAGAGGCGGGAATGCGTTAACCGAAGAATTTTTAGAGGACTGTTTCCGGTTTCAAACAAACGATTTACATTTCTTAATTCGTTCTTCATAAATAAAGCAGTTTTAAGCTAAGAGAAAAATGATTGTGGAAGCAGTCTAAATCATCTTGAATTTATTACGAAATTCCTCCGATATTAGCAAATACAATAAAAACAATTATCATCATTTTATTTCATAAAAAGAATCAAATCGATTTTCCATGCATTGGCCATGGAATTTACATTTTAATTTTCTATCACGAAAAGTCTATGAGTTGTAATCACTTTTTGGTTTCCTCTTTTATGGGATACGATTCAATTGTCTTACATGTAGCTCTATTAGCAAAGACAATAGAAAAAATTAATATCATTTTGTTTCTTAAAATAGAATCAAATCGATTATCCGTGTACGGCCATTGAATTTACATCTTAATTTTCTATCACCAAAAATCAATGATTTGTAATCATTTGTTATTTTCCCCTTTTAC
This sequence comes from Argiope argentata, assembly GCA_026289955.1. Lineage (NCBI taxonomy): Eukaryota > Metazoa > Arthropoda > Arachnida > Araneae > Araneidae > Argiope > Argiope argentata. The sequence goes on from JAOUZG010035355.1 coordinate 555,359, forward strand.
AGAAGAAGATTAAGGTATCTTACATGTGGCCGTATTAGCAAATACGACATAAAAAATTATCATCATTTTATTTCTTAAAAAGAATGAAATTGATTTTCCGTGTCTCGTTCATGAAATTTACATCTTAATTTTCTATCAAGAAAAATCAATGAATCGAAATCACTTGTTGGTTTCCCCGTTTTACAGAAGAAGATTCAATTGTCTTACATGTGGCCAGTCTATTAAGCGGCCGCGCACGAAACAACCTTGATGCCAAGGGTGGGCGTTGGCCAAGATTTTTAAATGATGTCATAGCAATACTTACAGCTATGTGTCATGAAGAGATGATTGCGAGATGGAAAGACTCTTGTGCCGAGAGGAAGCGTCACGTAAGTTTCACGTAGCTGTAGGAATGGGAAGATTTATTGCGGAATGGTAGCTGAATTATGCAAGAGACGCAGTAAATCTTAGTCGGGGGGGGGGGCACGTGTCCGGGACGAATTATGGGTAGGTCTTTTGTGAAAAAGGAAGATTGACCACGTGTAAAATGAAGTATGTCTTTACGTTGAGAATAGATAAGGAAATTGATACATGTATGATTGAGTATTTAAAAGTTAACATTGACATCAGCTTACTAATGGAGATGATTGGTTGATGATTGTATCATAATGAAATTCTGATGGTTAGATACTATTTTCACGAGAAAAATAATTTATTAGCTTCATCAGGTGACTATATAACATACATTAATTCTTGATATCTTTATAAAGAGAAAATGGATTGAATGGCACCATCACCCAGATAACCATTAATCCTCCAGTTAATTTTATCGAATAGTCGTATATTTGTCATTTTTGTGTTTGTGGCTATTTCGAATTATATATCTGCTGTCTAGAATCCAACTTTATAAAGTTTATGTCGGCTCAAAATGTGAGAAAATTTTATTTTTTCTCCAATTTTGTAGGGTAAACTCTTAACGATCAATGTTTTTTTTTTAATTATCAGATTCAACAGTTTTATTTCCTAAATAGTGATAAAATTTGAAAAGAAAGACAGAAACTTTATTTTAGTCCAGATCAACTGTCTAAACTTTCAAATTTCGATATTTATCTTGTAATCTCAAGCTGCTTATGTTGAATGAAAAAAAACTAAACTAGACAGGACTTACTGGCGGATATTGGTTTAAATGTTGCTGCATTATTCGATAATATCCGATTCGAATAGCCTGGCAGTAAAAGAAACTTCACGAAAGTGATTTTATTGGTGATAGAATTTGCAGAGAGACTACGTAAATTTGCATCATTTGCTATAATTTCAAAATCGCAAAACTCATTTCTTAATCTCGTTTTGCTTTATATTAAATTCCAAATAAAATAACTAGGAATTGATTATCAAAAATGTTGTAAATCTTAATTTAAATTTTCCTGCGTTATTGGATATTAGCAGATTCGAATAGCCTGACATTAAAGGAAACTTCTTGAAAGTGATGTTGGCGTTATAATTGGAAGTGCGAGTTCACAATTTTTCTGCAATCCACATCATTTGCCCAATTTCAAATTTATGATATTCATTTCTTAAGATCTTGGTGCTACGAGTTCATTTCAAATATAATAAATAGGCAGGGATTATAAAAAAGGCTGGTGGATCTTGAATTTAATTTTTTGTACTGCTACCATCCAATTTACATATAGGATGGTAGCATATTCGAATTACATACCATATTTTTTTAGAATATACTTATGTGATATCATATTCAATTTTATTGCCGATACTAGGGTTATGTCAACATGTCATTTATGTGCTTTTTCAAGACAGTTTAAAGGTATTTCTTGAACAAGCGCGCAACATTTTAAAAACAGTTTGCAGAATTTAAAATTAGCTATAGCTCAGTTTATTGTTAACTTGATTATTTCAGTACGATTCAATACGATTTCCTATATTATTAAAGAAATTCCGGGTCATAACAATTGTTGAGGAATACAACTCAGTTCCACCATTCAGAATATAAAGCAAACAGACCACAGAAGTGCAGGTTTGGGGGTTTTAACTTTAGAAAGGGAATTTCGGTGGTGTAGCTGGAAAACCGGAACAGAAGAATTGCTGAGTCACCAGTTTACGACATTTACCGTTGTTATAACTGAGACCTCAGGTGACATGTGCAACTGAAAAGCCATTTTAAGTCAAGTAGGAAAATATTTTATGAAAATTGTCAAAAGAAAATTATTGCATGTACATGCTATAACAAAAAAATCGACGCACCAAAAAAGAACTTTCCGTATGAGACGGAAATTGGTGGATAGAAAGACAATGTACAGAATAGTAAATAATTAAAATCTCAGAACAATTGAATTATTTATTTTAGAATTACAGTAACAAGTTCAAAGAGGTATTGACCCGCTTTTAGCTTGGATACAAGTTGCCACACGGCATGATAAAGACCGATAAAGCTTCCGGATAGTCTCCTGTGGTATTTTCTGCCAATTTAGCTTCAATTGTCGAACGAGGTCATCAACATTCCGTGGCAGAGGCAATCACCTTCCCATCATATCCCAGACATTATCGATGGGAGAGCAATCTGGCGATATGGCAGGCCAAGAAAGTGTTTGACAAGCTTGCAGACGGATTATAGAAACACGCGTTGCATGTGGTGTGGCATTGTTCTGCTGAAAATCCAGCCGAAAAAACTGCAAAAGGAGCGGTAGCAAAACAGGTCTTAGGATGTCATCGACGTACTGCTGTTCGGTAACTGTACCTCTAGTGACAATCAAAGGGGTCCGGCTGTAAAAGAAAAAGTCACCCCAGACCATAATGCTTTGTTGAGGTCCGGTGTAGCGTGCAATAGCGAAAATAGGATCCTCCCTCTGCCCTGGGTATCTCCGAACACATCTTCGATTATCGTCAGGGCACAGTTGGAAGCGGTAATCGTCTCTAAAGATTATACGTCCCCAGTCGGCAACATTACAACCTGATTCAGCCATGCACCACTATAATCTGGCTCGTCAGTACGCAGGCGTTAATAGCAGGTGGCTTAGCGATCTCCACCAGCGTAGATTTCTCTGTCTCAACAGTCTGTGAATGGTCATGGTGGACACTTGGGTTGAGCGTCAGATGGTTGATGGAGATGAAGAAGGCGCTGTGACAACTGATCATACAGTCAATCTTTTCACACTATTAGCTGTGGCCCTCAGTCGGCCGCTGCCATCCTGACACTGAACTCTGCCATTTTCCTACCATCCTTGCCACCATCTTTGAATCACAGTATCGCCTCGATTCAAATGACGAGCGATTCTCCGATTTGTCCAACCCGCCTTTTTCAATCCAATGATACGATCTCTGTCAATTTCTGGCAGTTGCTCGTAATGAGCACGAACTCTGCGGTGAGGCATTTTTTACGTTGCTGAAAGGTAATCTGAATCGCAATCCAACCGAAAGTGTTAACAACCGTTGAAGAATTGCTCCTTATATACATCTGCTTAATGCACAATTTCAATGCGCTGGAGATAGAACTATTCATTCATTGGATACCAAAATTTAATAATTTCCATATCTGGTCAAAACACTCATGAATACGAAATTTCAAAGCAATCGAATGATTGCTTCTTGGGGCGTCGATTTTTTTTGTTACAGGGTGTAATTCATTAAATTAAAATTAAAGATTAATATAATTCTTTTGTTGCGTTTCTAATGGCGCTTGCCATGGACAAGTTAGCTGACGCAATCATCGATTACAAGCTGAAAATTCGTCTCTTGTTTTAAGTAGCGCCAACTAGGACCAAGAGTACGTTATAGCTACTCACGCATCACATTCGATTGAAGAGCCCCATTTTACAGGGGGAAAACATCTCACAGATAGAATAGATAATTCAAAAGCATGCCTGAATCTGGGCTAAAACCCAAAACGCCCATATAATGGATAAGATATGCTACGCCTGTGTCAGGACGTCGACAGATGTCATTCTAAATCAAATGAACTCATAATCTGGTGTATAAAATAATAAAGAATCATTCTTGTTTTCCATTAGGATTTAAATATATATCTTGCTAACATATTTTAATGCTATATGTCAGAATAACGTTGAGGTCTGAGCAATAATAAACGAAAAATAATTTTACTAAGCATTCTTAAAAAATCTCATACATATGAACATATTTATAGTTGAATTTACTTGTGATAATGCAGTAAAATGACGACTAAATGAGCGTCATTAAATTTTTTATTATTATTTAATTATTATATCTTTTTTTTTATTTTCTCCACATACCTTTTTCCTTTCCTTTTCTTCATTTTCTTATTTTCTCTCTACCAGAATATCTTAATAAATGTTGAAATTTATATCATAGAGCAAATTTTTTTTAAAAAAACTTCTTGGATGAATATATAAAGATTTTAACACCTGTTTATATATATTTACACATTTCGTAATAGAATATATGAAAATGTAATGTAAGTATTTTTTATAGAAAAATAATATTGTTTCGCGCATGAACATTCTTCATTTTTTTTTTTGCATGATGAATTTTGTGATACCTAAAACGTGCGACAACGGATTTCAGCTTAAAAGCGAAAGTACAAGACTTCACATCATCTTCCAGAAGGCATGAGTTATGTAGACGGATGAAGGCAGACTTACTTTACGAAGAACTCCATCCAAGCCCCTGAGGGAATCAGAAGAGCACTTGCAACTTTCTTCGGCAAACTTGCATTTTTATCAAGTTCCCTAATAAATATAGATGCAGTTTTTACTTACTCCTTCCTACCTTGTCTGCATGCAATTTTATTTGCTTCCTGGTGCATATTTTCCAGCATATATTTTAATTTACAAAATAAATAAAAGAGTAATAAATAACTCTATTTTAGTTTAGTTAATTCATTTCCCAGTTTCGAAGCTATAGATCTAATTTAGGAAATATTTTGTCATCCTCAAGTGCTGAAAATTTAAATCATAAAGTATAACTGTATTGTTTTGGGCTTGAAATCCCCACTGACAAGTAAATATTAGAGAATATTGTATATACCACTGATCATATTCTCAATATTGTTAAATGTCATGAAGTATTGATTAAGATACCTTAATATCGAACAATATTATGCAATAGACTGTGCTAACTATGATTTCAGTTGTGGCCTCCATATTCGTTTTTACTCTAGATCTGCTCATCTACTTCAAATTTATGTTAGATATGTTTGATTGGTGTTGTAATTATTACCTTGATCTTGTAAAATTAGGAATTTATCAATAAAATAATTTATAAAATATTTGCTGCTCGATATATATTTTCCATCAGTGTTTTAATGTACAGAATAAATAAAAGTTCACCAAATACTTCTATTTTATTGTAACTTAGTTCAAGGTACAGTTTCGAAGCTATAGAAGAATGAATTTGATTATTAAACTCTTATTATTAAGTATTAAAATCAGATCAAAACGTATGATTGGACTGCTTTTGCTATGAATGTCAATTGTGCCTTACAGGTCGGTTTTTATCCCTGAAATGTTGATTCGTCCAGTTAAATTCGTCATTGACTCATATTGGAGCGGTTAGCATGGCGTATCAGCACTATTTGTAATTAAAAAAATAATTAGTATCACTTCAATTTTTCATATTTTGCTTAAAAAATCCTTTTAGAATATCTAGGCATGTTTGAATATTTTGACAAAATATCAGAAGATACGTTTTATTACAAATAAATGAAATTGTTTAGTTTCTAATGCGAAAATTATGTTTATGGTGCATAATCAGACATTAGGCCCTTCAGTAAAATCAAATAATGATAATAAGGGATTTTATTAAATATATGGAATATTATGGAATCAATACTATTATCAAATATTATGGAATTACGCAACTAGCAAATGTTATTTCTATAAGTCGAAAGAATAAGTGAAGATGTAATTTCGCATAGTTTAAAAACTTTCCAAAATATCCCTAAGCGAATAGTCAGGGAAAAAAAATTTAATGAATATTTCAATAACTAAGAAACTGAAAATAACTTCTTATTGATTGTTTTCCAAATATACCTTGCGAATCGTTATAAATATTTCATTTGCTGTTGTACTAGTAGACATTGTGTATGTCCGGACTGGCATAGAATAAATAGACTGGCATAATTGGACCATACGCTTTCTACTATCATAAATAAATTGTTCTGGGTTTTTTTCTTAATAATTCTGAAGATAATTTTCCATCATTCTTTGTTGATTTAAGGAAATTATGGCTATAAAAAGGAAAATAATAGGTAATTTATATTCTTAAATATAATAGAATAAAGTTATGTTAATGATTGTGAAACAATAAGAATTATTTAAAAATATCATAACTTATTTAAGAACAGCAAAGGATCATAGATAGTAACAAACGTCCTGGCAACGGGGTAGAGCGTCTTCTCCTTGATCCAGGCGTCCTGGGATCAAATCCCTGTTCAGGCAAGGTTGTTTTTCATTTGTTCTATCTGGGCGAAGTGTGAATATGCTCCCCTGTAGAAAGGAGATGTGCAAGTGAATGCGATGAATGAGTAGCTGTTCTGTACGTGATGCCTGTGATATGTTTGCTACTTCTGAAAGCTCCGTGTGATACTTAGTGATACACGATGATTTCTAAATGCACAGAAAATTATAGATAATATATTTCTTTTTCGTTAAAAAAGGAAAGAAAAAAATTCTTACTTTTCTTATCCAGAATCTTTTTAAAAGCGATTAAATTATCATCTATTTGAATCTGTATTTTACTAAGCAACCTGAAGCTTTATAAAATAATAAAATCTTTGCTAAGCTTGATCGCCAAGCAGATTCACCATAAAAGGCGTAGAGATCATTTGATGTAATTTTGTTAGGCATTTGACTTATTAAATTGGTTTAATATTTTCTTCAGAGCTTTATATTCTACAATAACGAAAGTATAAATGATTTAAAGAGAAACGAGTTAACTGGAAATCATTAAATTTTCAACGATTCCTATTAAATTGCAAAATTCACATAAAATTAAATAGCATGAAAGTGTAACAATCGCATACATGCGTACTTCTCCCTTTTAATGAATGCTTAAAATGATTTATTATTTTGCAATTTATATCTAATAACTGTACATAGTTTTATTTAATAACTTTTAAAAGTATGTTTATATTTTAAAAGAAAGAAAATGCTAAGATAGCAAATAACATAAATATGTAGTTGCTGTTACTTATGGCACTTTACAAGTCCTCTTACAGATTTGAGCCGAATGAGGGCCGCCTGTTTTTCAATAGCGCCGACTAGGACCAATAGTACGATTTAGCTACACACTTCCATACCTTTTTTTGGGAAGAATTCATTTAGGCATTTCATTTATTGATTTACTGATCGCAATCTAGATCTGAAACAGAGAACGATAACCTCTGACTCAGTACCCCCAGGGATGTTACACTTGGCATGGATGACTTTATAACCACGACAGATTTAACGTGCCACCTCACACACTGGGAGTATTTTGCTGGCGGATTTGAACTCACAGCCCAAGATATGCAAATCCAACGCCCTACCAACCAAGCTATTCCGAAGTACAACCTAATTATTCTTAAAATGTCATTCATAACATTGAAAATAAGCGTGATATATAAAGTGATGAGATTATTTATATTTTAAAAATATAATTAATTTCATTTACAAGGATGTATTTAATTAATCTTCTATAAACTGCAATAGTTGATTAATAATCCATAGTTTCGAATAGCAAATACTTATAAAACCAATACAATGGTTTCGTGTGCAAAACATATTAAAATTATACTCAATTATTCATAACTGTTCTCCTGTTGAATAACATGAAAACTGGTGCTCTTTACTTTGAGCATTTGCATAAACAATGGAATGCAATTTGTTATGTTGTTAAAGGCTGATGCAAAAAAGAGTGTTTACTCTTTTAGCTGATATTATCATACTATTCCATTATTCATGCACATTATCATATAATCAAATAATTTTACTTTATAATAATTTCTTTGATTTAAATAAAATACAGTTTTATGTAAGAGCCTCAGAACAAAATATCGGCTACTTTCAAAGTGTATTTTATTTCCTCTACACGTAAAATCAAAATGTTCTTTATTCGCTTATAATAAAGTAAGTTGTATTGTTTTACTTTACAAATAGAAATGTAAAAGGAAAGTTTTTAAGCTTTGTTACTTTTGGATTGGGATCAAAGTATAACAACCTATGTAGATATTACACGATACTATTAAAATTTATTAACATAGTTCTATTTTTTTTTAATTGAGAAGTAAACATATTTAAGGGAATGCTTATTAAAATATTAAAAATAAAACATTGATTGTATTTCTACAATGTATTTACAGAAGAGTTTTTTTAATAAAGCGGACTATTCTTTTAGCTGTTTGACATTCTGTTACTCAAACAGAGTCAAATAAGCCTTCTTATGTAGACGAAACTTATCAAAACTTAGTATTTAATAGGAAGAAACCTTGTCGATATCTTTTTGACCTTTTTCTAATATTAAACCTCAGAAAAAAATGTATGTTCGAAACCGATTACAGACGGTAACGGAAGTATACCCATCGATTGTATTTATTTACAGTTTAGTTTTTTAATAAGCTGTGGAATATTCTCTTAGCTGTTTGACATTCTGGTACTCAAACAATGTCAAATAAACCTTCTTATATAGAAGCAACTTATCGAAATTTAACAGAGAGATAACATCTCAATATGTTTTTGATCTTCTTCGAATATTAAACATCATCAAGGAATGTAGAAGAACCGATTGCAAATGGTAACGGAAGTATATCCGTTGAATGTATTTAAGTTAATAAACTATGGAATATTCTTTTAGCTGTTTGACATTCTGTTACTCAAACAGAGTCAAATAAGCCTTCTTATGTAGACGAAACTTATCAAAACTTAGCATTTAGTAGAAAGATGCCTCATTGGTATCTTTTTTGCCTTCTTCGAATATTAAATGTAAACAAAAAATATAGGTTCGAAACCAATGACATATGGTAACGGAAGCAAAAAAATACATGTAATCAGGCATGCGCAGTTGTCGTTGACTTGTTTGTCTTTCTGCTCTAATATTTTCAAACGACAATTCGACTCGTGTAAAAAATAATTATTCCTTAAAAGAAATGCAGGTTTGAAAATCCCTCACTTCTTTTAGAATCCAGCATGATATTAAAAAGGCATTTTATATTATTTTCAGATTAATTTTATTTTTTATAATAAAGTTTGCCTTTTAATAAAAAATTTAAAAAAAAATAAAATTAAGAAATAGAGTTTTAAGAATACATGACCTTTAGAAAAAAATAAAGAAAGCGTATTTTTCAAATAAAACACAAAGAGGCAGAGGTTGCAAAAAAAGTCATTCACTGTTTAGTTTACTACATTTTGATTGTTCCTTACTTCGAAAAATAACATCCTTAAAGCTTAGCTGGTGGAAATAATAACAAGAGCACTCCGGACTTTTTTCCATCATTTCAAACACTTCCCTGCAGTTGACATACCTGCAGAGTCAAATAAACAAGAAAGAAGAATACATTATTTTTTTATTGTTTTCTTAGATGAATCTTCTTCTATATCTTCACCAGAAGCTCCTTTTTACAGTGCAATTTTTCCTCTGCATGCAGAAGGAGAAAAAGATCCTGGCGGGAAATGAAGATGCGTATTTTCTTTTATTCCTTGGAAGACAACGAGAGTGTATTTTTTTTCGCTACTAACTATATTTTTCTGACGAAAGTGACAGTAAATCTCTTTCACCGGCACAATTTCTCTTATTTTATTATTTTATTTTTATGTTTGTTTGCACTTCAAATACATCAGATGAGATTTGAGTTCCTCATACTTATTTTTTTTCGAGAAGTATTTTCCAAAATGAAGTGGTTGCCAAGTTTAGCTGGGGAACAAAGTAAAGATGCTTTGTTTTTGCTTTACTTTATTTCAAAAACATGCATAACAAAATATATTTTTAGGTATACAGTGGCAATTTCTTTTAATATATTGAATTAATGATGTTCTAATTATGTTTATTTTGATATTTAAACTTATCGATGAGCAATGTTTTCCATTCATAATGCAAGATATTTCGGAATCAAAATTTTTGTATAAAATAAAAGAATGATTACTTCATGAAATTAAATAGATAAATTTTTCACATCATCTTTTTTTCACTGATTTAAATGAAAACCTTTAGGGTTTCTATAAATTTTCAAGCTTTAACTTCTGAGCCTAATAACTCTACATTTAAAGAGCAGGAAACTAGATGAAAAAAGAAATGTTAATTTATGATATATATAAACAAAAGCATATAAATATCGTGCTCTTGTGTATAAAGTTCATACATAGTCTATTTGTGAATGATCGCTAAGAAATGTATTCCTTTATAAATAAGCAGTCAAAATTCTATATTTAAATATATGATAAATATGAACAAAATCGAAGATAAAGATAAACAAAAACATATAAAACTCTTTTGCTTAAACATATACATCTCGTTTGCTTACACATACAAATCTCATTTGCTTGAACATATAAATATCGTTTGCTTAAACATATAAATCTCGTGCTCGTGTGCATAAAATCATACATAGTGTTTATGACCGATGGATAATAAATGCGTTCATATATAAGTAAGCTGTAGAAATTTTATATACATAAATTTGAAATATATGAAAAAAAGTTTTTATACATAAATAAATGCAGAAAAATGTCAGTATAAATTTTATGAACAGAAAGTATTATTCTATTAATAAAAAATATCAAACCATTTATGCAGTAATAGTGATAGAGTATTTTTATTGAATATCATTATAAAGTATTCATCATTCTTTTATTTAAATTTTGATATTTTATTTAAATCCTGAGTCTTGATTGTGTATAATTAGATGATATTTGTACAATAGTCAAAATGGAATATTTCAGTGGTTTTACCACAACGTTTCAAAATGCCCATCCCTCCATACTGAACATTTATGAAACTGATTAAAACGTTTTGCCGTTTATCCTGATCTTTTCCTATTTTCTCTATGTCCAATGATGTTTTATTTTTGTTTTTATTTTATGTATACATTTTTATACATCATATATTGTGTCAATGGGAATCATGATATTTTTATTCTGCTAATTGCATAAAAAGGAATTTTAATACTGCGACATTTTGAATTGTATCTCTATAACCTTAACCATAAGAGAGGTGTTCCTTTTTTATTCAGATTGCTCATTCCAACGGATTGCTGAAATGCTTAGGTTTCCATTGAAATTCCTTTTGGCTAATGGTTCTTTTAAGAGCTTAAATATTAATAAATAATATCATGATGTAAAAAGTTTTTTTAGACTTATTTTATGAACAAATAAATAAATTGTTACTGAGCACTTTTTTCTTTAAAATTTATTCAGATATGTTTCGGCTGTCTACCATGCGTTCCTGTTTCATTCAAATCTTAGATAATCAAATTTCTGGGTTATCAAGCAAGCAATAAAATCTCAAAATCATCAACCGAATAATCATATTTCAAGGTTATTAAGCATGGAATCAGATTTCTATATCCAATAAGCAATCATATTTCAAGGTTATCAAGCAGAGAATCAAATCTTAAGATTGTTAAGCTTGAAATCAGATTTCTATATCCATTAAGCAATCATATTTCAAGGTTATCAAGCATGGAATCAAATTTCAAGGTTATCAAGCATAAAATCAAATGTCTAAATCATCAATCAAGAAATCGCATTACCTACGTCATTCAGAAAGTATACAATTTATACTAACTTAGTCGAAAGCCTTGTAAATATTCGATTTTTTTCTTCTAATTATTCCATAATTTATAAATTTTGCATTCTCATATTTATTCATTTAAAAATTACATTGATACAAAATAAGAATTCAGAGAAGGCAATGTCAAAAAAATTAGCCTTGCACATAGAAATTTGAATCTGTATATGAATGGAATTTATAAATTATTTTACTTACTATTAATTTGAAATAAAAACATTAGCTGTGAAAATATTTTCATAGAAAATATATTATTTCTTTTCTAGTTTCTTTATAGTACTTTCAAAAGATCCCATGGAACCCTCGTATTTATACTATCTTGATGGGGTGTTTTTGTCTCTCCTTTTATTTTTCTATAAATTTCGCATTTCTGCAAAACTTTTAACTCTATAGAAAAATATAACGACTTTCTTCCAAAGTTTTGCATAAAAATTTTCTTCCAGCAAAGTTCCAATTAAAGGTTTCTTACTTTAAAATTTTCTTTTTTGTTCGTCTTTTATTTCTAAGGGGAATATTCATCGTAAACTATTACATTTCGTTTTAATAAGACTGAAGTCTAATGTCGGAATTTTTGTTTTCTTTTTGTGATAAAACTTTTATTTAGAAATTTAAAAGCATAAATATTACTTTTATTTAATTATGAACAATAAATTTAAATTTTTAATGCAAAACGTACTTTGTATCTAATGATAAAAATAATAACCTTCACATCGCTTCGTAAAACAATAACTTCACTCGATTATCAAATTAATAAACTAATTTATAAATTGAAAAAAAATATGTCTTAAGATTGATATTTCCTTTCTTAATAACAGATGAAAAGTTTAATTAAGTAGATCTGTTTTTCTTAACTATAATATCCAATTAAAAAATTAAGGAATTTTGTTTGATTTGTTATAAAGCAGTGATAATTAATGGGAAAAATTCCATGCTGTTAACTGTGTTATATTCTTATATCTAGCTTATATGACATAGAAAACATATGTATAGCCATTGAATAAAATTGAGTGTTCCATCAACTGGAATATAATGCCAATTTTTTAAGCAACAAAAGAAGGGAAGAGAACATCTGTGTAGCCTTGTTATGGTATATATTTTAGTGGGAAATAAGCTCAGTTCAAGGAATAATGATTGATGTGATTGTAAAGTGATTTGCGATGTTTTTCGGCGCAATAGCCGCATTTGTCCATGTCCAAAAGATAAATATAAAAATTGTCAAACCTACATAAAATCTTATTTAAAATGGTAATGCATTAAAATTTTAAGATTCAAGTTTTTTTTTAAAAAAAACTAAAGTGCAGTAAAGAAATGATTTCAATGTTTTGGTACCCTTGATCACAATGGAACACAAGTATTATACAAATTAAATAAAATTATAAAGTCTAATGTCCATTAAAAATTTAAAAATGTTTTGGTGACGTTTTCACTCACCAGGTCCTACAAGTTCAATAAAGATAAATAAAATTATTTAAGTTAAATATAATGATTGAAGAATGTTACACAAGTAATGAAACAAGTAATTATTAATCTATATATTTGAAATTTGGTGGTGGTTTTATCAAAAATTTTGGTCATCTTTACTTGTAGGAATAAGGAGTTTGTGGTTTATTGAAGAGTTTAAGATTATTTAGTCATCTTTCATTTAAAATATAATTGTATTTCAATTCTTAATGTAAATTTAATTTATTGAGGATGACACAAATACCTCTTAAGTTTTTCCAAAGCATTGAAAGAGAACCAAGAATTGCTTTCGCATAAGGAATCCGAACATACCTCCTTTTTATGTAACCTCTTGTTAAATATGCTACATAGAGGCAAAGTAATAATGTCACATCCATATGAAAAAGCTTGAACTTATTTTCGTACTTCACTACGCCACACGCTTACACTTTTCAGAGCTCTAATGGTGTAGTTGATGGCGCTCTCATATAATCAAAACAACGGGTGATACTTGTCAAGAAATTTCATTTATGCACTTTTATCTAAAGTTTATTTGTTTAAAGTAAAACTTTTGAGGATAGTACACTGTATTAAAATTATAAATTTATTGTTACGGATCATTGGTACGTTTTTAGTTGATGTATGGTGTGAAGACACCATTTGAAGGCTTCATTAGACATCAGCAATGGCTTTTATTTACGTGAAGACACCAACACAAAGTCAAAGCGTACACAAACAACAAATATGTAAACTCGAGACTAATGCAGGACAGCACACAGAAGCACAGTACCGCAGACAGTAGTCCACAACACTTAAAGCAGCCAGACAGAATCCAGCATTAGAAGAGATCCCCGGAGCATTGCTCTACTGTTCTCTCTAAACGGCTCAACTTCTCACCGTCTCCTGGCTTTAGGTGTCTATTCTCTACCTAACGATTGGTTACTACCCTTACTATACACCGCTACTTCCACAGCAGAAAACAGGACTTAGCACTCACTTGAATTGCACACAACTCCTCTGCTGCTTCGCTAACCTCTCGAAGGCTCTTTACTTGTCTTTTACTTCAACTCTCCTCCCTTCCAATTCATTTTTTAAATCGATTCATCTCTTCAGTTAACAGTAGAATTAAAGAGGCACGTAGCCCCGGCAGGGGCTTATTCTCGAGAATTTCTAGAAGTTGACACATGAGCTGCATAAAGATGACTGGCTTGGACTGCAACTGTTCGTAGAATTACCATCGACGGGTAGGGGCGTGGTGAGGTGAAAAGCTGCTTTGCTATTGGCTAAGGGCTTGATTGTGAGAATACTATTTAACTCGGTAAATGGCAGTTTTTTAGGGACTTGTAGTTTGAGTTAAGGAACCAAACATAATGAAAAGTTTTTTCAAGGTAGCGGTTGGTGCTTTCATTTCATGGATAGCTTTCTTAAGATTGGGGAATATTTGGAAAAGAGATCTGATTTCATTTATTAGGTCAAAAACATCTGACATTTCAGAGTCTGAGCTGCAAGGATGAACAGTTGTGTGAGGAAAATTATTTGAATTTACAGGTTACTGGGGAAGATTTGTTTTTAACATGTTAGAATAAAAGGCGTTGGATTTTACATAATTAGATTGAAAATAATTTAGTCTATTAGTTTACGGGTTTTGAATTTTAGGGTATTTAAGGCATCCTCAATTCACCTCTTCAGTTTGAGTCTGTCGGCCTTTTATAGCTCGCAGGAGCAGGGCCGAGAACCGTCTAGGCCAATCAGGGCGCATATCGGATTCTATTGAACGGATCGAGAAAAATATCGCAATTTCCAGCAGTATCCATTTAGGTTGCCAAAGTTTCAGCCAAATTACTAAATGGTCGCCAAGTTTGTCTCCAAACTCTGAGATTACCCTCTTAGCGAGCAACAGGCTGATCGTAAAATGATCTTTCTAACGACTACACAATTCGTTCCAGAAAGAAAAATTACAGGTTTGTAACATAATGTAAATTGTTATGCTTATTCTACATAGACTATCAATATTTGCGTTATTTATTTAATTTTTAAATTTAATTTTAAAATAAAAGTTAATTTATTGTTTTTAATTTTTTAAAACTGATATCGTTAGGATAATGGTTTCACAAAATTTGCTATGATTACAGTTTAAAAATTTATTATACTATAAACAATATGGGATATTTTTATTTTAAAGTTTTAGATAAAATTGGAGCTTATATTAAAATTTTTGGAACGCATGTGTACTTACGCTTTTTTAAAAGAAATTTCAACTTCAAATTGATGAGAAAATATTCCTGTTATTTCTATTAATGTGAGAAAATTCTGTTTATAACAAAAGAACAATATAAATAACAATTCCCTTTTAAATGAATTCTATTATGTTTCAAATCAGTGATTTTCTTCTGGTAATAAAATAAAAAGATAACAAAAGAATTCAATCATAATACTTTGTAGTAAGATTTAAAAGTAAAATAAGATATTTTTGAATGATTCCTTATTCAAAACTATTAGCAAACTTTCAATGATTTCTAAAAATTCTGATTTCTTTAAAATCGAAAAAAATTATGGTATTTTCTTGTTATCTACCCAAATACATCCATAGAAGATAATAGCCTTCATCTTATTTTTTTAATTAAAAAAACAATTGAGGGAAAAAATTGAAGTATGACTTAAGTATATATCCATCGACTATTTTTCAAAAAAAAAAAATCTTAAGCTCCTGATATCGAGCAGCGAAATTTTACGATGGGAATAGAAAAAAAATCATTCTCAAGAAGTTTCTAGAAAAAAAAGTGAGTTTGCCTTAGTTTTAAAATCTATTACGTGGCTAAAATTTGAGATTCTGGAGAAGACCAGCGATAAGAAAATCCAACGGGAAATTACTGACTTCTTTTTAAAAGTGATATATTCATTTAAAAAAAGCATTTATGGATTTTTAAAAACCTAGAAAGTTGGTTCAACCGTGAAATTGCTACTAAAATTTTATTTATTGAAGAAGCCACTTTTTTCTCTGAAACGAGCGTTCTCCTGTGCATAATATTAACCATTCTATTTACCGGAGTTCATCCCAGTTTAAGCTTTAACTCGCAAGGTCTTTTCTTGGGAATAATTTATGTTAACATTCTTTAAAAAAACTAATTTTTCTTCTAATTGAAATATTTTTAATATATTTATATGTTTAGATATTACTTCCAAAAGTTTTTGGACCTTTTGGGACTTTTAGAATATTTTTTATTTAAACTTTGCTCTCTAATTTGAGAATTTTGGCAAATATTACTATTTATAGTTTGATATAACCAAAATAATTCTTTCTAAGTATTTTTATGTGCCAGAATCTACAGAATTTATTTGTAAAAAGTGCGGTAAGGTAATAATAATTTAGTATTTCATGAATTATTTTTATAGCTCTCTATTTTATAGTTAGATACGACCATTTATAACTATTTTTTCCAGCATACTGTTTTAAAAAATCCATCACGTGAACTATCAGGTTAATTATCAAATCTCGAAAATATAGAAACATAAACCTCGATATTTTGATATGTTTACATAAAAAACTGTATATAATTATATCTATGAACTACAGAGACCAATCAAATAATTAATGCTTTCAAATTAAGTTTCTTTTTATAAAGCGGGAATTAGTACCCATAAAGACTTATTTTAAATTATACGAATTCCCTTTTAATTCAGTTTTTTTAAAAACTGAATTTTATGAATTCCTTTTTCGATTTTTTTGAAAGACTGAATTATACAAATTCACTTTTTTTTAAACCTGAATTATATTAATTCCCTTTTTAATTCGGTTTTTTTAAAACCTGAATTATACGGATTCACTTTACAATTCAGTGTTTATTAACTTGAATTATACGAATTCAATTTTTGAAATTCAGTTTTATTTATTTTTAGGGCTAGATATGCTAGAACAAGTATTATTACTTTCTATAGATACATCTATCCGTGTTCATTAATCAAAGACTCGCGATAAAGGTAAATTAACGGCTCTTAATGTATTTGATAAGGAATATCTTCGTAGTGCTTAAAGTAATTCATTTTGCTTACCAAAATATCAAAAATGCCTTACTCCTACACAACATCCGTGCGGCTTCTTTTATCATCTCTATAGTCCAACGCTTTAATCATGCAGAGCTTGGAGCTTAAAAGGATGTGCTTGTCAAAGGAAGAAGGTAAATTTCAGACACTTTACATAGCCAACTTATAAATTAATTTTATAATATGTTGTTGTTGTTACTTATGGCACTTGCCATGGACAAGCCCCGCTGATACATCAGCAGATTTTAAGCCGGATGTATACATCTCTTGTTTTACAGGTATCGCCATCTAGGGCCAAGAGTACGACTTAGCTACACACACGTCACAACCCTTTTAAGGGGCGGACTACATTCATGCAAATTCATTCATACATCTCATATCGTAATTTATACCTGGAACAGAGAACGATCACGAACCTAACGAACCTTTAGTGGTATTACTCTCTTCTTTGCAACCACGAACAGATTTAACGAGCGCCAATCGCCACACACTCAGATTTTATAATATTTATTATCAATAACAAATTTTTTGTACAACTAATATGTATATCGAGGGGATCATTATCATTTTCCTGCTTTATATGAGCGAAATAAAGAGAAAAAAAAAGATAACGTTTTCGCAGTAGGTTGTTTAGCTAAAAAAGAAGTTTCAGGATCCTAAACTTTTTTTAATGATTTCTAATTAATCATTATTCTAGATCTTTCAATTAAAGAATATTGTAAATTGATTGAAAATAAAACTCTAATTGTACTGAAATGGTTAATGACATTGTAAACCTATTGCTTGTATTATTAAAATACAGTTAATTAAAATTCTGTATTATGATCCGAACTTACTTAAAATATTTTCTTTTTAACTCTTTAGAGAGACGCAGAAGCTTTATAATGACTCATTTAATTACTCAAATTCCTTAGAACGATTTCATTTGGATTCTTCAATGGATGCTGGATTGTATAATTTTCAGACAAACATATGATCAAATGAATAATAAGTAAGCTAACGCACAGATTCTTGCTCGTACAGTGGACATGGGTTTTACAATTAAAATGCATTTTTCTGAAATGAACTTTTATTTATCTGTAATTATTCCGACATTAATTCTTGACAAGTATTAACTGGATTATTGATATGATTTTGTAGCATTAAGAAAAAGTGTAATCCAATCTACAAAAGTAATGATCATTTTCAATTTGCTCTGAAACATCGTTGGTAACTTTTACGAATGCTCTCATACGAATTGAGATGAGTTGAACATCAAATGGCAATAATTGCAAAAAACCCAACTTCCACTGTAATTATTACCTGTTAGTTTTCGAAATATTTATCACATTTATTCCTTAAGCATCTCATAATCGTTATAGTTTTTCTGATTTTTAAAAATATTATTTACTGCTCAGTTGGGACATTTTATTGCGGATGCATTATTCAAAGCATTCAAAATATTTGTGAAATTTCAATAGCTACTTTTAATAACTAGTACTTTCCAGATATCCCTTTCATTTAACTTACTATATGTTTTGTTTTTACGAGCTTCTTTTTCTCGTGAATTAAGAAAAACATTCCTCTCCAAACCTGCAATACGAGATTATTGGAAAGTATGCACCAAATTACTCCGTAATTTCAATTTCCAGATGAAGTAACAGAAAAATGATAAAACCAGAATTGAGGAGCCAATTAGATTAATTGACTTCTATTTAAGATAATTAATATTAATGAAATAATTCCTGAAACTCTTCCAAACTTGGTGATGGACAATTAATTACTTATGTTTCTTTTAATTCTGTGTGTAATTAAATATAAAGTTTCTCCAAACTTCTATGGCACCTGATGATTGTTTTTAAAATTAGTTAATAAGGTAATTTTGTCAAACAAAAGACCAATTATTTCCAGGTAATTGGTAAACCTTGAAACTGATTCTAAGTTGAGTGATTATTTTTTCGATTATTGGCATTTTTTCAAATTTCTTTTTTGGAATTCAACAAATTCGCAAACTAGGTCTTTGAAGCAAAAATAATTTACTTCAAGCTTATTATTGAAAATACTGATGAAAGAAATCGGATATGAAATTACACCAGTTTGTGAGTATGGTTGAAAAATACATTTTAATACGATTAATTAATCTTATTACTGCCAATTAAATATAATTTAAAACTTGTATTGTTGCATAAGCTTTGAATCAATCGCTATTATCTAAAAGAGTATCCAATGCCTGATTTTTTTCCTCCAATATTTATTGGATATTTTTTCAATATGCTAAGAAGTGACTTCGTCTACACATTTGTCACAATTTCCATTTCAACATGGCTTTCATAAATTTAAAATTGTATACTTAAGAAGCAAAACAGTGAAAACGTAATTATATAGTGGATGACTTAAAACTTCACCAGATATCTTATTACAATTTTATTTATTGTTTATCAGTTTCGAGAACTTCTTATTTGTTTAATAACTTTTTATGTTTTTAAAATATCTCTAAGTGAGGAACGGTCCTTTGCTAATAATGACAAAACAGGACAAATTAAGTTTAAAATATTATCATGCTAATATATATTTGACAAGTGATTCAATGATCATTCTTAAAAGAACATAATTTTGAAATGCAATTTTTATTTACAACTGGATTATTATTTTTAATGTTGTTTAATGCTTTAATATTTTAATTACTTATAATATAGTTAATTATCTTTAAATTCAAGCAATATTAATTCGTCTTTACTTTGTTATAAATATATTTTAAATTTTAATGATGCATTGAGTAGTTGATATTTTAAAATCTATAAAGATTTTAATAAGAATAAAAAACTATATAATAAAAATATTGCTTATAATATAACAGAAAAATTAGGATAAAATGTCTCTAAAAAGCTAAAGCAATGATCATTGTTTTGATCATAACAATAATAAAGATAAATTAATGCAACAATATATAATAATCTAATAATTTTTATAATGAAGTCTTCTTAGTTATTTACATGATATGCATAAGCATAAAATATTTGGCCTTCTTTAGTTTTGGAAAAAATCTTTAAGAAAGGTTTGATTTCTGAATAATATTACCTCACTCATGTAAATAGTAACCATTGCGGCGCTAGCCTTATAAACCAGGTAACATCTCCGATACAGAAGTTGACTTTTTGGTATAGTGGTGTTGTTACTCGGCTACTGGCTTTAGAGTCGCAGGTCCGTATCGCGACCTCCACTTGGTATATTGGTGACCTTGACAATATAGCTTTCTGATCTGTAGTGACGTCATCTATCAGCAAAACAAGGCCTTCACTCACTCCATGCATCAAAACAATCACAATACAAAGCCGTTACTCACTCGATGCATCAAAGCACTCACTCGCTCACCATAACGTTTGGCGAATTCAAAGTCGTTCGTCTCTCAGCCGACCCACTGGTGGGGGAGTACTGTGGCGCTAGCCTTATAAGCCAGATAACATCTACTATACCGAAGTCGCCTTTTGGGTACAGTGGTTATGTTACTCTACTACCGGCTCAAGCGTCAAAGGTTTGTATCGCGACCTTCAATCGCAACACCATAAAATAGCTATTGCTGATTGAAAACATCTGCAGATAAAAAGAATAAACTAAGTTAATTTACATTTCGTATACAGATTGCGGAAAGCATGGGAAGAAGAATTCAGTAGAAAAAGAAATATAACCAAAAGTTACCGATAGGGGAAATACTAGAACTGCGGGAGTGCAATTATGAATTCAATTCATTGAACTCACAGAATATAATCTTTAATCCATCACTACTAAAGTTTCCTTGACGATATGCGAAATTTTCAATGTGCTAACATTCCCTGTGTACAATATATGGTATTAAATGCATCAGGTTCTTTACAGTTAAATGTAAGTTGTCAGTTACGTGGTTTATAACAGCCCGTCTAATGGTCTGCACTTAAGACATGTACGTTTGCTTGAGAGCCGCCACGATTTTACATTGTCAAGTATAAAACAGTTTTACCAGTAAAACACGCTTAGGTAAGGTATGATCTATATTAAGTACTAATCGACAGTCAGCTACTAACAACAGTAGAGAACACATCAATAATCAGTCACGAGCAACAGTCAAGAACATATCGATAATTAGTCACTAACAACAGTCAAGATCACATCAATAGTCAGACACGAAATAAAGTCAAGAATACATCAATTGTCAGTCACGAACAACAGTCGAGAACACATCAATAGTCAGACACGAAAAAAAGTCAAGAACGCATCAATTGTCAGTCACGAACAACTATCGAAAACACATCAATAGTCAGTCACGAACAAGAGTCAAGAACATATCAATAGTCAGTTAAGGACACATTATTAATCGGTCACGAACACCAGTCGAGAACATATCAATAGTCAGTCACGAACAGCAGTCAAGAACGCATCAGAAGTCAGTTAAAAACTCATCACTAGTTAGTAAAGAACGCATTAATAGTCAAGAACAAACTAAACAAGTCGTTTCTTTTTCTTTTTTTCGAAAGAATGCATGGCGTTGCTGTCAAGTTCAAAATCTATCCCGTTATGCAAATTTCACGTTTGCATGTCACAGCAGAATCAGTATGCTTCCCCCATCGGCAACTTTTAGTTCTATTTTTTGTTTTGTTTTCTGCGGTATTTATCCTCCAATGCCTTCTGCAATGCATATATGAAATGTGGGTTTATTTCGCTCATTCGGTTTAACTGTAGATGCCACCAAAGATATGTTATAATCACCACGTAATTCAAAAAAGTTATAGTAAAATTAATGCAATTGATGATAATAATTGAATAAAATCGTGATACTTTTTAAAAATTCGTGATGTTGTATCTATTTTCAAAGTCTTATTTTACCATGTACCAGTGCTTTCATATATATTCATAATTTTGAAAACACTATTTTGCGTCTGCATCAAAAATGCATTACTTTTCATAAAGCATTGCATTTGTGTTCACCAAAAATAGGCGGAATACAAAAACACTTTTTTTTTCTATCAGTTTACGATGACGTAAATCGTTCGACTTGAGAAAAGAACACGGTTGGGATTTTTTCAGGATTTTTTTGGCGAAGGAGTGGGAGGGGGTCCCTAATGCTTAAAGAGTCCACAGGGATAATCGAAATATTTAAGAGGAAAACTGAGTAGACTGGAATGCAAAATGGCAGAAAATCGATACGCCTGAATAAGGAAGAAAAGAATAAAGTGTCCTGCATATTTCAAAGAAAGGAATATTTTCTGAGTCCCGACAAAATATTCCTTGCAATATTGAAAGACTTGTAACGTGAATTCGGAACTGCAGCTGTTTATAGCAGCAGCTAAAGTAGGTTATACGAAACCATTATCCAACCCTACTTTAAAGCGATCAAACTTCGAACAACGGATATTCTTATAATCATACAAACGGAATATTAAAAATGTCTCGAATTTCTTTTTGGTTTTTGTCCGTATTAGTTAGAATATTTCCAATACTGCTACATATGGTCACGTAACGCAATTGGGAATATTTTTTCAAAAAGGGTTTAGTTATATATACAGTGCAGAACATTTA
>JAOUZG010035355.1:579703-639763 GCA_026289955.1 Argiope argentata
ATATATATATATATATATATATATGAAACTTCAAATTTTGAAAGTTTATTCTATTTATCTATGAGAAAACAATACGCCATCATTTTTAAGTTTTCAGTTTTTATTTATAAACTGCAAATTTGAAATTTAATATTGTCTTTATAATTTATTTATAATTTTCTACTTCATCACTATATGTTCTACATTGTGAACCTATCTATCTACCATGAAGTTTAAGCAGGATAGTCAGATGTAGCTGTTGCTTTAATAAATAACACGAACTAACTTCAAAAGAAATGAAAGAATTTTCCTGTATAGACATTTTATGAAGTGCAGAATATACAGTAAACTACATGTGAAATTTCTTGATTATATGCATATTTGTAAATGTACTCTTTCAAAGATACGCATACATCCACTGGGTGACCGACTAGACATGCTGTTTAGGTTATTATCATGAATGATTATTCTATATGAATAGCAGATTCTAAAAGTTTCTGTTTGATAAACTGCTTCAAAAAATTTGTTCACTTCCATATTTGATCATATAATTTGTTTATTTATGTTAAATAATTGGTAAAAGCAGCATCTTTTTGTCATGTCAGCAATGGCTTTAGGAATTTTCTTTTGTTTGTCTTAGGCTGATTCATGGCAGCTTGCCCGGATAACTTCAATTTCTTCTAAATCTTATTTCACATGCAATTTAATTTATAACTGGTTTATTCGATGCAAAAATAAAACGTCTTTAATTTGTTCTGCTCAAGAAAAAAGGCTTGGACCCATCATCCATTCAAAGATAGATGATGAATACATGGATCCGCATGCAGATATTAAATCATTCTACCAAAATCAAGTCTCATTAAACTCTCATAGATTTGAAAATTATGAAGATTCATTGTTATTTAACAAGTGGTAATATATTTGCGATTTGTGATTGGATTCTTAATTCTAAATTTATAAACCGCAAGGGATCTGCCAATGAAATGTATCTGCTAAACATTCAACAATTCCCGTCCGATATTACCATAAAGTGCTTATTTTGTTCTTGCACTTAAGGCGCTTTATCCGTAATCGGACGACATTTTTGTGGCTTGAAAAGAATTGGCTTTATTACAAGAATTCATGTCTTTAATTCAAACACTCAGAATTTCAGATACATTCTTCAGTTTAATATAACCACTAAATACTGACAATGGACTTTCCTTTCCTAGACTTAAACTTACACAAAAAAAGTAGTGTTACACAATACCCAAAGGAAAATAGACACTGGCAAAAGCATTACATCACCTTTAAAAATATATATGAATTTAGATATTGATAATGGAACTCGATGTCTCTACTGTGTTCGTCCCAAATTACTGCAAAACGATGGAAAGATTCCAAAGAATCCAATAGTAAAGGTGATATATATACACCTGAAAAATGTAACACTTGCAGTAAAAAGGAAAAGAATAGCCATCTCGTATCTTTTAGAGGATGTAGACAAAATCCTGTAGATATTGCAATCGCTATAAATCCACAGATCCCATAACAAGAAAATATGATGAGGTCAGGAAAACATTTGATCCCAGTTACGTGGGATTTAGAGAATACATTTTATGACTTTATCTTCAATAATTCATGGAGGTATCGACATTTATTTATAACTTCATTTATCTTGGATAACAAAATGAGGCTTTCATATTACACTGTAATATACATCGATCAGTTTCTATCAAACGATATCGTTTAGAGAACATATTAATCAAAGAGGCATTACATTCTAAACATTAATAAAAATGAGCTTAAAAAAGCATTTTTAATTTTTTGAAACAATTTTATTATATTTCTGATTAACTTAAATTACAGCAATAGCCAATGATCCAAATATACTTGTCTTTATATATATAATTTTTGAATGTACACATTTCTCTTGATCTTATTTTTATGAGACCCTCTTGAGTAATCGAATTAGCTCACAAGGATGGCCATGAAATTAGGCTATTAATTATAAAATTAGTTGTAGTATCAAATATTATTTTAATGGATGATTGGATTTTGCATTTGATATATTGAAATTATCATAAGAGTTTTGTTTGGTGTCCATTTAACTTTGAACATTCATCGGCACAAATTTCAAATATAAAATTGCCGTTCTTAATGATGAAACAGTCTCAATAACAAAGTCTTTCACGTCTTATACTGAATTGGAACATTTAAAAAATGTGGACAGATTCGGATTGCATACTTGTCATCACTTTGGAAAAAAGAATTTTCCAGTTCACCGAAACAGAATTCCACTGTTCTTATAATAAATAAACACTATTGAGATTTACCAAATAAATCTTTATTCTATCTATCAATAGTCTATAAACATAAATTATCCTTCTGATCAATCTAAAAAAGGGATGATGGTATTTTCAAATTTTCTTCACATTCTCATTAAAACATTACTAGCACTTTTCACCCTTCCTTTATATGAGAAACTGTGAACATAGGACAAAACTATTAGCATTGTGACTTTTTTATTACAAATCAGTTGGAGACCAAGGAAAGGCAAACAAAGGACTAATGAGTGGGCAAATGAATGACAAGTGAAGGATTTGTCTACCTTCTGGGACTTGTGCATCGCATACTTCTGTATGTAAGGGATGATTGTTCTTGAGAACAAGTCTCGAGGGAGAATGGCACAGGAAAATTGCATCGAATATCCTTTCATGCGACACGATTCACTCCATACTAAATCATATTCATAAATACAAAGACCTCTTCAAGACTACACAATAGCTGAGATCTCTTCAATACTACACAATAGCTGAGATCAAAATGCCACTCGTCATAACCAATTAAATTATTCCTTTAAAAGTGCTCAAAGTCCCTAAAAGGTGCGGTTCTCACGAAGGAAGAAGTCAAAACACAGGACTCAGAAGGATGCTACAGATTTTTGACTCAGAAGTGTGTGTGTTTCCCTTATTAATGTCATGCAGTTGTTTACAATGTAATGTATCGATTTTTTTCCTTTTCAGTTGGCAATCTCATTTTACTGTATGTTTAACCGATAGTCACCATATTTAAGTAAGTTATTCAGTTATTACTTCACCAAAAATTTAATACAGTTCTGCAAGATTTAATACGATGCGATTCTCTCTGGGGATCCTTGAATGGTTTGCTGTCTCTTTCTTTCAACTTTTTTTCTTTCTTTCATATTATGCTCTACAACAAGTTAGATTTAATGTTATAAGCGTTGGTGTCACAGGATATCATTATGTTATATATGTGAGTAAGGCATACTTCTTAGTCTAATGAAAAAAATAGGAATACGTTTTAGATCTATGTTTTTAAAGATGACAACCAAAATTTCAAGCACATATTTGGCTTGCGAAACTCAATTTGTGTAATGTTTTATGCATTTGACTATCACTTTTACTTGTTTTCGCATCGAGGTCGAGAGGTGGTCAATATGTTGGTGCAATCGCTTTAAAATCTAATAAGAATTTGGACGATAAATGAAAATAAATAAATATCCGAATTTCCTGTATCCTTCTATATACTTCTTGTATTTATTAGGATTTATATAAATACACAAAATGATAATTTTTTGATGGAATTCTTCCAAATTTGGATGGAAAACTTTGAATTCGACGTATTTTTGCTTACCTTGTTAATGTTCAATGCACATATATAAGTTTATGTTTATCGATATACTCACAAATATTCCAAAAAGGTGAATTTTCAGCTCAAAATAACATGTCACATGAATATTCAAGAAAATCAAGAGATGGACATTTCGACAATTGTATAATTTTCTCTTTCTGTACAATGAATACGACATTATTTAATTCATTTTCTCGACATTTTCCCTTCCATTTATTATTTTTGTATATGATTTTCTAAAATTGAACACAATTTATTTTTTGATGGTGGCAATTTTGTTTGATTCTCAAATACATTTCAACATGTAACGGCAAATGTAATTCTAATTACAGAAATTTTCTCTGGTGCTTTGAGTTTTAATTAAATTAAATATTAATAAAACATTGAATCATACAAAAGAAAGATTTTTAATTAACATATTTAATGAAAATACATTTATTTCCTTCCCTTCAACGAAAAAGGGCAACTGGAAGTTTTATTTAGCAAGTAAATCAACCAAATATCGCGAACAAAATTAAAACTAATTTATTTAATTAGTTGAATGAATACATAAATAGAATACATTTATCCTCATTTGAGATATTTTGATCAGTAAACTCTCCCAAATAAAAGTAAGTGAAATCATATCAATTGAATTAATTTTCTACAATGCACCTTGTTTCGCATACCTCAGGACAGCGGTAATGCGCTGTAACAAATTATGAGCGTTTATCTCCAAGCGCTGGAACAACGGGGGATTTGGTTCAAAGGGGATTTTATTGTCTGTAATAGGATCATGATAATTTGTAATTAATTCTTCACGTTCATTCGCTCGACCTCAAAAGGTTCTATTAATCGTTGTTTCTGTTATTCCGAAAAAGATATTTCGAATTCAATTAGGGGGAGATACTTTAAGTAAAGAAATCTGAATAGATAATTAATGAGCAGAACGAATTGAGGAATTTTATAGGGAAACAAGGTAGACTTAAAAAGATGTGTAATCTAGTTAGTTTACGATTCATGTGGCCTATGGTTTTGGTTTAAAGTTACATACTAATATTAGTTAATTTATTAATTAACGCTTTCATTCATACAAAAATTACTCTGGCTTTGGATCAGATTTTTACTCTTAATCGTTCTTTTGGCTTAAATAAGTAGTATTTTTCTATCTTAAAAGAATTATTTAAATATAATTTTTGTACTAGAGAAATAATAACTTTAGAGACACAGTTAAATTAAAATTAACATTCGAATTGATGAATTTTCATTACTATAAAAACTAGTATAATGCTTGTAATTTTGAATGTTTAAAATTCCATTAAGTTTCAACATTTTTTTTTCTATTAAAAAACGAAAATTGAGTAGATTTTGCTCCATAGTATTCATAAGATTTTATTTATATTTATTAAAAACTTATCTGGGTACAACAGACACAATAGAGCTTTACTATCATGCCCTTTTCAATCAGCCTTGGATATCATTCCATTTCTTGACTTTTTTTGAGATAAAGATTTATCTCCTTAAGACTTAGTAAAGTCACTGTACGAGCGTAAAATTTCTTGCGTATGATGAACTAGTACAATTTTTGTTCTATTGGATGATAAATATTTCATCATTCCGCAAAGCTCATTTTCTTTCACATCTATTAGTTTTCACACCATAGACAATTTAATTTCTTTGATCGATTCTATCATGATCGATTCTATTCTGACGTAGTGACAGATCAGTTCCAAAAGAAAAAGAAAGTAAAGTTATGTCTCAGATTGTCTCAAAAGACCAAGTATTTTAAATATAAAGAAATAAAAAAAACAGAGTAAAGAGCTCCTTCTCATTTTCAGACATTAATGATGAGAAGATTGAGTTAATTTTTTGACATGTTGAATGTTAGTATTTACTGTTTAAGGAAAATTAAACTTGAATTTTAGGTATTTATATTTTCTTCAAATGACAGGATTATATAAGAAAAGTTAGCTCGATCTCTAATTTTCCACTGGACTTTAAAAGCCTTCAGAGAGTTAGTGTATATTAATCTCATATCTATTCTGTGCATGCGATCATCAAGAGGAAGAGATGGGAATTCCTTCTACCTTGTGAGAATTTTCTGTTTGCAAAACAACTAAGATTTTAAAAATACATTATCTTGTGCTGCAATAACTGATGATTTTTAAAATATTACTCAAATTTAGAATGCTAAAAAGTGGAGAGATTTACTCATTCGAAGACAAAGGATTATCACATAATATTTAGAAAGTAATCACTTCAATTTACATTAAAATAAATAGAATTCTCTCATATATCACGAGAAAAAAAAACTAGAACGTAGCTTACAATATTACACCGGAAGGGATAGCCTGGTTGATAGGGCGTTGGATTCGCATCTCTTGGACTGCGAGTTCGAGCCCGCCAGCTGAAGACTCTTCACATGTTACGCACGTTAAATCTGGCATGTCAACAAACTCCTCTATATAGAAAGTAATACCATTTACGGGTACTAGTTCAGAGCGGATCCTTCTCTGTTCTAGTCTAAATGACGATCTGTGGATGGATGATTGAATGTATGTAATGCATGAATGAAGTCCACCCAATAAAAAGGATTTGTGACATGTATAAGCTAGAAATAAGACTTCTGCCCTCCGAGACTCAGGGAACAATACCCTTAGAAACCACTCCACTCCACCTTCCGTTATAAAGCGGAACACGAGGACAACAATATTGCACCCAATCTCAGAATGAAGGAAAAATAATATTTTGCTTGGTTCTAATTTAAGATAAGAAAATGATAAAAAAAATTTATACTACAACAAAAAAACAATAAAACGATTTTGATAAAAGTTCAGAAATATCTACAATAATATAACCTTTGTATTTGCATTTACTGTTTGTGAGGTACAGATAGCATGTTGTTTACATATGAACAAAAAGAAAGTTATTTTTTGTTTGCCGTTTTTCTTTTGTCAGATATTTTACACATACAAGATATTGTATACAAGACAACCAGATATTGCACATACACATACATTATATTGCAAAATGTTAATAATTGATTGTGTTGCTTTCGAATATATAGAACGAAAACCTCTTCAAACAATTTGATTTAAAAAAATCCATTAATTACATAACAAGGAATGCATAAAATCTAAGGTTAATATGAAAATAATTTTCTGAATTGATAGGTAGCCGACCGATGGTTGCGAAATGCCATTGCCTCATGTATCAGATATTTATCAAGAGACTACCGCATGCGATGGTCGTTGTTGACCAATTTCTCCAATGCTTGTTGCAATAACAGATCACTTATTCATTCTAGTCAGCTTCTAAGACATTTAAATGCCCAGGATGCCTCTCCAAATTAAATTTATCGTTAGACTCCTACATAAACATACCGATTTCGATCGGTCGGCATTTCATTGTCAATGCTCACCGCGTTTAAGCTGAAGTAGGTCAGTTGACATTCTGAGAGAGACACACTGTTTTTAATTTGTTGACTATCATTCCAAAAAAGAAATATTTAAGCAGAACTTCACATTAAATACCGTATTTCTAATATTTTCACACATTAAATCTTAATTCTGTATTATAATTTAATTAATGAGAAGATTAATTTAAAAATGTTAAGTCAGTATAAAACTGTATTTTTTGTCTTTTTTTCTTCTAAAATGTCTTATTTAATAATACATATTATTTCACTGCTTGCCCATATACAAATGTTTTGTGCAAAATCACAAACAATTAAAAAGCATTGCCGTATTTGAGTATTTTTCTTTAGTTATATCACATTAATTTCAAATAATAATTTCTGTATCAACATTCTTCACGTTTTTTTTAAAAAGCCACAGGTTAGTCAAAAAAATTATCAGGAAATTGTATATAACTTGCGATGTTAAATATTTTTGCTGATATCTGATATATTCAATGAAACCGAAAGTATTTTACATGACTCACAATGATTTCTGTAGATATGAAAGTGTGAATTGTGGGACAAAATCCGTATGTACAAGCATTCCCCACTGTGATCAATGAACTTTCATCATTCATGATTGTAACATTAAACTGAATAGTATATTTAAAGAATTGCAATTTTCAACTGGATACACTGCGTGTTGCAGAAAATCCTGACTTACCACTAATCCCAAACGAAACTAGAATCACTTTTCATAATTCACGATGACTTTCTTAACAATGAGGGCCGGAGACAAAGCCTGCTTCTACAAGCATATACTAAGATTCCACATTTTTATCAGAGATCATCATCTGAAATACTAAGAGCATCCAATTTTGCCTAAATATAGTGATCAGACTCTAACTTTGATTTCATGGTCTAGTAATTGAATTGAAAAAAAAAACGAGAAGCTATTTTACACAAATATACCGATTTTACTAATAAATTATGTTCCTAAGAAACTGCCATTTTTGTCATCTTTTTTGAAACCGTAGTTCAACAGTTCTCAACGTTTCGTTGTTGTTTCTTTCTATCAAGAGATTATAAAACGCATAAATTCAAAATTTAAATCCTTGCTTCGACAAATATTTCAATTTAATAGTGAATATATTGAGAATAATTTCGTTAAATTTTGTGTCTGTTTGAGTTTAAAATTTTTCACTTTTTGTTTAACACCTTAGACAAACACCTTCCAGCTCAATTTTGCAGTTTCTACGAATATATTAATCTTTCTAATTTAATATCATTTAGTATTTTAATTTTAAATGATGAAATATCTATTGTTAAACATTTACTTAGCTTTGAAAATAAGGCAATTAAATCTTCCTCCCATAACAATGCAAAAGTGTGTAATTATTGCGCATATTATGGCAAGTGGGAACTCTAAACTAATTGTAGAATCAATGTCTTGCCCATTATTCCGCTAGGGATAGCCTAATATTCCAGAAACATGCCGTCCTGGAAAATGTCATCGGATTCTTCTGGATAAACTCATTATAAGCATAATAACGAGATCGAATTGTCGCATCTCTCTTAAAGTGGATGAACATTGCATTCAGAATTCTCAGATGAGTCTACCGACTACAATAATTGTAAAGAGAGAAAATGGCAGAGTTTGCAAACAGTTTTACAAATGAATGTTATTTAAAATTCAGAATCTCTATTTGAGATCACAAAGTATGCATTAATAACGACAGAAGCAAATGTAAATATAAATATTTGGTTATCCAATAACGTATAACAAATCATAATTTCTAATTTAATCAAAACAATTTTAGATATTAATTTATTTAAATATGTAATTTCCGAGATGTCGTAATAATTTTAAAGTATGTAACTTTTTGTGGATACAAAATGTACAATTATCATAAGGCAATTGAATTCTTTTTAAGATGGATAATAATATGCAAACTGAACAATATCTTAAAAAATACGATTTTATAGTTAAACTTGATTTAAAATATGAATTATTAGATTTGTATGGTTTCCCAATGTTAAGTTAGTGCTGTGCGATATGGTATGTACTTTGAATACTTATTTTAAGTACTTCAACCCCGTGATGTAGATAGATTGAATCTTTTTTAGTCATGCTGCATAGAGTTTACTATGTTCTTATTCGCCTTTAAATAAATCTGTATTAAAACCAATTTTTTTATCTGATGTTTTATTTTATTTTGTTAAATTCACTGCCGACGTCAAAAAGTATGTCTGTGTGAATGTGTCATCTGGTATGAAGAGACTGTGCAAGCGAATGTAACTAGTGAGTAGCTAAGACGTGCTCTTGGCCATAGTTGGCGTTACTTAAACACAAGAGACGTGCCCACATATTAAAATCACTGACTTCCTTAGAGAGCTTGTCCAAGGAAAGTGCAATTAGAAGGAACAATAACAGCTAAAGTCACTAATTTGTGCTCCTTTATAGTTTTCTTCCTTCTGTTTTTGATTTCATTCTTTATTGCAAAGCCTCGCTTCTCTCCTGTACTTGACATAAAAATGTGTAAATATTTCCTATCTTTTGAATTATTGTACCGGATTTTAGGGAATTAAGTATATATTGATTATATTAATATAATTTTATTTACTTATGCTATCTTTGAAGTAAAATAGCGATCCTCTTTTCTACTTTTAATGCGCTGTTTCTTGGAAGCATTTTAAAATGTTATTAATATTAACACATTTGCAATACAACATCAAACTTACAACGCAATTTTAAATAAAACAACAAATTTAATTTCTAAATAATTAATATTCACGAACGGTCTTTGGTCAAATTCTCCTGTTAAATGGAAGTTTTAAAGCCTTTTCAAGTTAACTAATGGTTTGAAAACTATTTCAATATGCATAGGGGAAAAAAAAAGAGAAAAATTGGATAGTTTATCGCCAAATTCTCTTTAAAATATTTAAATTACACACGAAAATAATTGTTCTTTTTCAAAGAAAACATTAAATTATCTCTAAAATGGGATTATATTTGTGAAGAAAATATAGTAGTAATTTCAAATCACTAGAATACGTTCAGTGGTTGAACTTCAAGTGCAAAACAAATCGAATCAGCACTATCTAGGCAGAGGAAATATAGTTACTTACAAATTTATCTTAGATTGCCCACATCGTTTCGTTCTATTTGTAAAATAATTAAACCTCCCTAAATTATTTGCTTATCAAGTGCCTGACATTTATGACGAAATTTGAAATAAAACTGAAAACGGCATTATTTTTATATTCAGAAAAAAATGTATGAATTTAAAAAAATGTTGAAATAATATACCTATATAATTTTAAGTTATTAACCTACTCATTTTAACTAGATGTTATATTTTTAATTACCACGATAGATAATAGTGCTACGCCCTCTATAATGCTGGACAGAGTAAATATTATTCCTACCCTTTAGATCTGCTTGGTTATGAAATATGCAAACTCTAAATTGTTTTTTTACTTGTAATAAATAATACAAGTTCTTTTTATGTCTAATTTGATTGATTTATTGGAATGCCAATAAATTTAAGCATGAATAAATAGTGAAAGTCAGTATTTTCTTATTATTTTATGA
Source organism: Argiope argentata (assembly GCA_026289955.1). Lineage (NCBI taxonomy): Eukaryota > Metazoa > Arthropoda > Arachnida > Araneae > Araneidae > Argiope > Argiope argentata. The sequence continues at coordinate 590,287 of JAOUZG010035355.1, forward strand.
TTTTGTTGATTCTTTATGCTTTTGCCCTTAACTAATCTCTCGTATTTCATTGTTAATATTACCTTTCAGCATTTTTACAATTTTGTGTAGTCGATTTTGTACCTTTTTTTCCGTTAGGGTGTCTTTATTCTTTTCTACTTATTTTAGGATTCATGCTACTTATTTTAAGATTATATTTCATGCCATTCATAACGTTCATGGACATACATAAACGTTATGTTCAGAAAAATATCGATTGTAACAAAGCAGAATTTCTAATATTGCCATATATTTTCATTACAATCTTTTACAAGTGATAGATTTTCTTATTTTTAAACACTCTACCAATTTATCCTGAGATATTATATTAAAGTTTGCTTCAACTAATCTATGACCATCAGATTTGAAGTATTGTTAGAAAGATAACAACCTGTCTAGACAGTCTTCTAGATAACCTCTTCTAGATAATTAATACTTTTTGAGAAATATATATATATTTTTCTAATCATAAGAGAAATAATAATATATGCAAAACATTTCCAGACAAAAAAACCTTATATTATACTGTTATCTTCTTTCTTAGAAAGATGACATTCAAATTAAAAATATCCAAAAAAGATGGTATTAAAAAGTGAAAGTATGTATTTTTTTTTCCTTGAAAAATAGATTTTCATTCTTTAGGTAATTAAGTATAACAAGGTTTAAAAGATTAAGAAGGTGTAGAAAATAATGCGGGTATACTTTGGAAAATTTTGCAAATCTGGCGATTTATAATTAAGTAGTATTTACAAAAAGACAACTTTTATGCATATGAATGCAACTAATGAAAAAGTGCTTTTAGACTATCAATAAAGTATCACCTTGTTATTAAAAAATTAAGAAATTGTCTTAGATCCTAAAAGGGGCTTTTTTTGTTATCTTTGTGATTGCTATCAAAATACCATTTTTTAAAAAAATTCTTTCGTTATGTAAATTTCCAAAGAAGAAAAAAATAGAAGTTAGTAATTATACAAAGTCTTGTTTGTTCACCATCAAAAACAATGTAAAAATTCATTCTTGTATAAACATTAATTTAGTTCAGGAGAGGAAATTAGTAAAGATCCAACTATAGGCAGTATTTTAAAATTTTTGTAGAAATATAAGAAAACTTAATAGAAATCTAAACTGATAATGATAAAAAATAAGCACAAACTTGATGATGAAAAAATTAATGATAATTGATAAAAAATTAGATTTGATAGAGGTAGAATAAAACCAACTGAGAGTATATAAGCAATGAAATGTCACAATATAACTTGATTTTGCGTGCAATGTTGAAGAATGAAGCCAATTTTGTTAAATGAAGCTAAATTTGGGTGAAGAACTCCAAAAAAGAAGTATCTTTTTAAATCCAAAACAAAGATTGGAAAGATTATTTTTATAGAAACACATGTTATCTGCATAGTAGGTGTGAAATAGGTTCTGATTTAGTGGGACGAGATCAAAATTTAAGGTGAAGAATCGAATATTTCCATCATGATTGCATTACATCTATTGTTAAAGATTCAGTTATTGTTATGATCTGGAGTTTTATTATATCAAAACTCTTGGGAAGAATTAGTGTGATGAATGGTAATACAAATACCAATAGATGCATAAATAAAAAACTTAATCCTTAAATGCTACCATAAAAGTACAATCATTTTCCCAATTAATGGAAAGTTTTAATTCATAGGGCATGTCATGTTGCCACTGTATGTGAAAACATCCGTTCTTGATAATATATTTTACTTCTGGAATGTTTTAAAAATAGTCCAGACTTTAACTCAATCAAAAATACACGGAATAGACTAAACACGCTGGTTAAGCTGAAACAATTCAGAAATATAATCCAATTATAGGAAACAGTTATTTAAGCATGACATCATATCATAAGAACTAAAAGGTTTGAATAGCTCCATGAATAAGTGAAGTAATTGTTGCTAAAAGTTATTAAGTTGTATCAATCAATTAAGTTATATATATATAGTAAAAGTATATCAATTTCAATTCATGCTAAATGTAAATGAACAATAATTATTATTGATGCTAAAGATAATTGAGTCTTTAACTGTAATTCATGCTAAAAGTAATTGAGGCCTTAACTGTAATTGGTGCTAAAAGTAATTGGGGTTCGAAGTGCAATTGATGTAAGTTAACCAATTAAGTAAAAACTATCAAAAGTTAGAGTTTGTGTATAATTCATTATTTTAATACTTCCTTTTTCTTCTTTATATACACTGTTTGAATTTAAATATCTATTATAAAAATTATTTATTAAATTTCCTAACTAAATTACCTAGAAAATGATAATTTAAACATTATTTCTCTCAATTGCTGTTATGTGTTAAGAAATTTTAAAAAGGTATTTTTTGAAAAAAAGATTTCCGCAATTGTGCCCATGACTGTATTTTTACAGTACAAAACTTTTATTGTTATTTAACTAAAAACGTTTTTATGAGGAAACCATTAGTCCTTCCCTTACCCCCCTATGTACATAAAATTGTTCAATCGTTTTATGCAAAAGATTTATTTCACTTAAAAATTGAAGTCATTTACTTTTTCAATACATTCTTACGCAGCGAATAAATATCATGAAAAATTTTCATACTATTTCTGATATTTATTCAAGCCTAAATAATATTTGCTTCATTACAAATCTTTACGCAAAGTTAGGCCTTTAATAAAGATTTTAGTTTTTTTCCTCACTTACCTCACGTAACTCATTTATTTATAGCGTTTAAATTTTCAAATGAAATATTGCCGTTTTCTATGATATTGGTAAGAGTAATAATTTCAATCTGGCTATGGAAATAAATTTTGCCACCTGAAAACAAAATTAGAGTTTTGGGCTTCTAAGAAGTTTATGTCGTGCTTAGAAATAAAGCTAAGATTTATTTAAAATAAAGAAATATTTGAACTAAAATAATGGAATCCCAAACGATTTGTTTCCATATTAAATTAATATGAGTTTAGTTGCAACCATTTTTTTTCTAAGCATAAGAATAAAGTGATTTGACTAATATTTCTAAAAGTTTTGAAACTAAAAAAAATGAAGAATACGGGGTTTCAGAGAAAACTACGATAGATTGCAAATTATAGAAAACAAAGACTATATAGTATAGAAAGAGAATGTCTTTAACTGATAACATTAAAACTGTTAAATATAATATTTTGAGATCCTTTTAGCTTCTAAGATATAATCAATTTCATGATATGAATTAGCAATCGCTTGAAAAGCTCTAGATTGAATAACAGCTATGATATGCTATCTTATATCCCAAAAAGTACTCCAACGCATGTAATGCACATCATTACTTCTATGACTACTTATAAAAACCTCTACGATACTGAATCATGAAAATCGCATGATATGACTTCTAAGTGGAATTTTCTCATTAAATCCTCAGCAGACCATACGTAGCACCATCTATCGGATTGTGAGAAAAAGGATCCGTGAGATCTACGAACCATATAAATAGAATGTTACAACGGAGAAAAATCTTTATTCAGAATTTTTCTTTTAGGTCAGTGGGTATTTTGTCCAAAAACTTTTGGATATCCTTTGTTTATTTTATCTAAATATTGGAAATCATTCCACTGACTGTAACAAATTTCTATCAAACTTTTAAAACAATATAATATTAAATGTTTCTCTTTTAGTTTAGTTAATTTTTTTTTCTGTTATGCATCGCAATCAAAATGAAATTGATTCAAAATGAAAAATAGTGAAGTAAGATTGCTTAGTCTTATTTATTACATAGGATTTTGCGATATAGGCAATCGACCTATTCATTCATGACTATATCCCTTCCAGATTATAGCCAGAGGACAGAACCTACATCCATTCAATTACTTCCTGCCTTATTTTATTTCTAAAGCTAATGAATGGGTATCATTATTAATAAATAAGGATACGAGTACTTCTTCTTCTGTACAGCCGACCACTCCGCCACCACTGAACGTAGCAGCATCGACAGGTTTTGCTGTGGTAGATGGCCAAAAATGAAAAAACAAAAACAAAAGAGAACAATTATTTTCAGGATATATATATATATATATATATATATATATATATATATATATATATACTAAAATTTCTATTCATTGGGCTGTCATATTGTGTACTGGTATATCTATCTATATTGTTTGTGTGTCAGTGTGGGAATAATTATACATGGACATCCATGAGTATTGAAAAACACTTAGGAGAAATGAACAAAAATTTCTGACAACTTTCTAATTTAATTTTATTATTATAATATTTTACGAGTCTATATGCTTAGAACATATTATCAGTTAAATAATTTTTTAGTCCTGTTTAGCTTTTGAAAAAGATGGGGATTTAAAAGAAAGATTGAGCTAATTGTCTTTGTGAACCAACAGTGTAAATAGAATTAATTCATTTAAACTTCCTTTTGAAACAAAATATTATCTCACCTGAAGTGTACTATTTTAGGTTATACTTTATCGTTAAACATAGATGGTTCCTACTTGTTAGCAATGCATGTTTTATTTTAAAAGGTATGGGCGAAATAGGTTCAGTTGTTCAAGTTGAGGGCTATGTCATAGCTTTATTTTTTATATACGATGAAAATGGGGTGTGGAGGATCGTAGATAACAGTTGACGACATATTCAAATGTTAAATTAAATGAATTTTGGAAAATTCGGTAAAGTTATTTCAACAGTAGGAGTCTATGTAAGCTTCTTTCCTATAAAGAATATACGTAAAGTCATTATTTTGTGATTTTTCTCGTAAACGGAATCAGTTTAAAATTGTATATACATACAAATATTTTTGCTGGTGATATTTTGGAAATTTTTATTTTTATAATATTAAAGTTTTCAAAATATGCGAAATTAATTGCTGCGGATAGTTGAATGCTTTTTCATTCCATGTTAAACTGATTTTAAATAAGAAAGTGATTGTAATTTTTGGTAGACTTATATTGCAGCTGTATCAATATATATATATATGAATTATATAGACATAAATCATCAGTATTCTTGTACTTAACGATGAAATAAAGATTCCTTCTAGGACAAAAGCGGTCGCCTTTAAATAATTCTTAAACATTCCCAATGGAGACACAAGAAACGTAATACATTTCTTTTCGGATTCGAATCAATGTTCTCTTAAGGGAATAGAGTTAAACAATTTGAATAAGAAAAATTTCAGAAAAAAGTATCAGAAGATTCAGATGAAAACTGAGCGGGATGAAAAAAATTAACAAGTTAAATCTTCGAATTCTGAAAAGTATAAGAAATAAGCTTTTCTAAGTTTTTTCTTCAGTTCGTTCAGTTGTATTTCAGTGAGTCAGTCAACATTAAAAAAATTTAATCTTTAAGCAGAAAATACAAAATAAATAAACAGTTTTTTACATTTATTTAATCATCCACTTTTTTATTATTTTTGATGAGTTTTTTTCAAACTTAATTCCACATTTTTAGATGTTTTTTATTTATTGTATTTTGTTTGAAAAATCTTTCAAATTGCATAAGAAAATCATTGACAATGATTACCGCTATTTTGAATATATTTTGTTCCTAAATAACGACTGGAAGTTAAATAAAAGTTATATTCTTCAGACTGTTCATTAATTTGAATTCTTTGATAGTTAAATTTTTTTGAATTGAAGCAATTGAATGAGTTATGTACAAGTAATATTACATAGAATTGAGAATTGATATTTCTTATAGTTCCTGTGATTTGGTTGCAGTAATTATATTAATAACGCTTATAAAAGCAAACAAATATATTATAAAATCTATAAATGAGTAGAAATAGGCAAAATTTCAGAAAAAACCCCCCAATATTATCATTTTAAATTAATCACCATATGAATCTGAATCCATAAATAATTCATATGAATGAAACATATTAGCAATTCATAGCATCTGAATTTCAAAATTATATGCAAAGACTTTTTTTATTCTCTTATACCCGTATAAATTATGTTGGATAGACATTTGACACTACACGACAGCACCATTCAAAGAGTTAACTTGCAATTTTCTCATTATGTAGACAATTTTTATCTTCGTCTTATTAATCCAAAATTATAGATAGATATTATAAATAGATTGTAGGTCATGATGAAGAAGATAAGAATATGTGATCTAATGAAAAAGAAAGATGCAGTTAACAAGGTTGCCTTTCAAAAATCTATTCTGAAACTAATATTTGATATTTGGTTAATCTACATTGATACAATATTTTTTGTATATTGAAGTAATAGTTATGAAAAAATTTTGTCAGGCTCAATTTGGTAAAATAGGCATACTTAACAAATTTTATTTCAAAGAAAGTTTCCATTGAAAAAGTCGAATTATCTAATGAATTCTTCGTTTATCCACTCAGGTAAGGGCTTCTTAAATTCCTTCTTCCATTCGGCAAACAGCCTGTACTCGCAGCAAAGACGATGAAATGGAACTGCATCGGGCATTTATCAATGCCATTGTCGTTCGGGTCCAACTGTTAGAGCCTGTGAGGAGCTATTTCGCTTGATTGTATGCTGAGTAATGATGGGGCAACAGATGTGGGGAATACCTCGCCATACACTCGGAAGTAATAGAGCTCCGAGGGAGTTAAGCAATGCATTGTTCACTTCTGCGAAAGCACAGTTAACGTGGGGGAAAGAGGAGCAAGAAAGAAAACACTTACTCTCTTCTTTTCCCCGGAAAATAGTATTCTATCCTAATAAGAAGAAGGGTCTTTTGGAAGCATGCATTCACTTTTAGTGTTCCCAGTCATAATAACTGATATGTATGTATGCAGTCTCTCAGTGGCGGGAATTGATATAAAAGCAGATATTTGTTGTATCTATAAAACTTATTAACCCTTTCCACTCGGCTCCTCTCAGGCATTATTCCATGCGGTGCACAACTTTGGCGTTTTATTTATTTTATTTTGATTGATATAATGCATATAAAGTATAAAAATATGTATCTTAATTTTTTAGGGATGTTAAATTTTAATCCTTGTTTTAGGTTAATAGTTATGCATAAAATTACTTTTCGGAGAGCAAAGGGTTAAAAATGAATCGATTTTTTAAATTCACTTCTTAATCCTTAACATGTATTGAATTCTTGCTATGTTAAAAGTATTAAAACGTCTAGATGAAGGAGAACTGAGTCAATCATGTTGAGTAAAAATTATGTTTTAAAAATGTTGTATGTTAAAAGTCGATTTTCTAAACTAAAATTATCCTAAAATTAGAATATAAAAACATTTTCTATACCATTTGATGAAGAAACATCGTTTTTAGAATACACAATTTAAAAAGGATTATCGATATTTTCTTTGCATTTTTATTTAAATCTTGTTTGTAGAACGCGGGCATCTGAGCGAGTTTTTATAAAGAATATTTGCCATAAAAAACATTGATGTAAGAAAACAATATTAAAAATGGTCACACTATTCGATTCTCTCATATTTACCATGATGATACTAGTAATGATTCAAATGGTGATGGTTCAATTTATTATAAATAGGCCTAGTTGACATGTAAATTAATTTCAATACTTTCATCTCGATTATTTTTTGTTTCTTAACCCACTAATTAATTTTAATTCGATAAAGATGCACAGATAAACATATATCGTATTAAACATCAAGGTCTCTTTTGATTAGCCAGTGATATTTAAAAAAATTCCTACTTAGGTCAACAAAGAACAATTTTATAAGATGATTACAATTAATATAAATAAATTATCACATTTTTTTTCACAAGAACTAAACTCGAATTCTTCCCTTTCACTTGAAAAATACTGAAATCTTTTCATCTTACCGATTTCGCTAATACCCGTTGATTTCAAATTTTTTAGCAAACTGCTGAAACTCTACTTCAAGTGTTAAAAATTATGATCAATTTTAATAAGCCTTTTCATAGATATTGATCGGCAAATGACATAATAATACAGAAATGTCAATTTTATTTACTGTGCAACGAAATAAATTATTACCATTTACGAAAATTTGAAATTAAACATCTGAACACCCATGGCTTTCACAACCGTGTTCAACGCTCACAATTTCCTGCAAGGAGGGAGAAGGGCATAAAACCCTTATTGAAATAAAAACTATAATTTAAAAAAAGGATATTTCCATTTTTAATGTACATTATTATCAAAAACCTGCTATGTGTCCTAAAACATTAATTTCAATGCTATTGCTTAAGAATAAAATATATATAATGTATTAAACAACTTTTTTTCATTTAGCTTTTTTGCTACTTTATCATATTATTTCTTTAAAATATCACTAAATAAATTTTGTTAAATATTTTTTTTAGAAAATATTTTAAATAAATTCTTTACTGTTTTCAAAGCTAATATACTAATTTTTAAATTGAAAGAAAGAAGATAAATATTCTGTATGTTTAGATACACTTCTCATTTGAGACTCTGCAATCAGTGAATAATTCTCAAGCAGTTGAAAGGAACATAAAGGAATGCTCATTGTTGATTGGCGTAGCCTCTAGAGCACTTCATTTTCCTCCAATCACATTGGAGTATGTCAGTGTCCATTTTAATTAATGTTTCTGTTTATTATATTTCGCAAAACTCACACATACACCGGACTGTAATGTATCTCCTTTGTCAATAAAATAAAGCTTAACTCAGGAATGAAAAAAAAAATGTAAATCATTGCATGTGAGACTACAGAATATATTTTTTTAAATGATACAACGTTAAAGGATAATATAATTAAGCTAATATACAATCATTTAATGATATATAACTCTACTGATTTGATGCCAAAATATTTTAACAAAAATCTTTTTCCTTCGCAGGTTTCCCATTGAATAATTAAACAGTCATTTAAATTATGTAATATCTAAACTTATTATCATTTTGCAAGTATTTTGTATATCAGAATTGTATTCTAAGAGTGTATATCTTTCTTATATATGTATATTTATAATTCTTATATCTCTAGTTTCAGAATTGTATTCTAAGAGAGCATAGATTTGAAAAGAATGGATAAAATATCACCTTTTAAATTCTTCATTTGAACTGCAAACACATTTGAATGATGCCCTGATGATTGGCGCATCAATTTTTCTTGAACTCTTGCAAAGAGTGATAGTTTACATTGCATGGTAATTTGCAAGACATGCCTGATAACCGAAATTTTCATCCTTCTTTATCGGTACCTTAATCTCAAGAAACTTTTATAGATCAGAGAGAGAAAGATGATTATATCTTTAGACTGTTTTATATAATAAACGATTTTGTTTAATGACAATATATAAAACGAGAACCACGCATAATTTTTTTTGAAAAGAATTGAAAGGACGAATATTGCAAATCAAGATCCATACAAAACACCTACCTCCAAACTGCCAATATGAGATTCTATTTATAATTGCCAAAATTTCCCGGATGAGTAATATTTTAGGACAGATTATTGATTTTATCATATGATGTTAATTTACCATATTCTTGAAGATAATATATAAATAGACGCTTGCACTGTGCTAAGAGGACGTACGAAGATGTAAGGGGAATTATGATGTCTCCAAATTCAGAGAGTAATTTGAGTTCATTCTATTGCAACTTCAACATCTCCTTCATTATCTTTCCTCTAACTTCATTTTTGACCAAATAAATGCGTCCTGATGTATGCTCCAAACATCGAATGTTTTCAGAATCCGAGAATGAACCATATTTTATGCAGCCTTATTAAATAATTGCTTTTATTACAATGATATACTTGTTAGTTAATAATCTCAAGATTAATAAATAATCGTTAGTCTTATGATATAATTCATATTTTGTGTGTGTTTTTATAAATTTGAAATTATATTACATATATTCATAAAAAAATGTTAAAAATAATTTTTTTCAATAGTTAATTTGAAAAAAAAAGTCCACAATTTCCTTATAAGCGTTTGTTTAATCAGACAACGATTCACAGAATTAAATATGAAAACTGCAGAATTGTTTCGTAACTTTAGTCTCATGTATTGACTTATAAATTTAATACATTCCTAAAGAAAATGTCCATTATATTTTCCTTAAAATGTTTGTGGAATTATTATATATTGACTTTGCATTTATGAAAGAAACGAAAATAATTTCTCCTTCAAAACAACATAACTCATACCAGTGCAAATAATGAGAAACGAAAAGACAGAACATCTCCCCTCTTCCAAAATTTTTATTTTTTACGAAATTCAAAATGAAAAATAGTAAATTAAAAATTCTAAACCAAAACTTTTAAATTAAAAGAACGAAACTGGAGGGAAAATTTTTTTAACACGTACACTAAAACTTTTCGCAAGAAGTAATCAAAAATAGTTTTAATAATACTAATGAAAGAAGGAAAGACAGGGGAAAAAAAGAAATTCTCTTCGAAAACGATTAACAGTTTCATCAGTAGAAAAGAATTTTAATCTCTAATTTCGAACCGCGGCATACTTTATTAGGTTTCCATCAGTTATCTATCAAAGGTTGAAAGAAAGGGTGGGATGGGAGTGCAAGAATAGAGGGGGGAGATGAGCGGGAAAGATAATTTGGCACCTTCTGTCATAAAATCCATGAACTAAAAATAATCCAGCCGTTGTAGAATTTATAGTCGCGGATATTTAATTTCTTTCTTGGGTCGAGAAATCAATCATGATCCGAAATTCCAACGAAAGTGACATGCTGCCATTTTGCTAAAATACATTTTCATTTTTCTTTCTTTTGATAGAATTTTTTCCCATTCTTTAGTTTGTGTGGTGTCTCTCCTCTCTCTGTGCTTCTTGTAGTATTTTATTATTATCATTTTTTGGCTTTTTTTTCTTCTCCTCCTTGGCATTTTTGGTCTGCAAACTTTAGGCTTTAAAATGATATACGACGCGTGCTTCAATCACACTAGAGTGCTTCTAAAAATCTATTACTTTCCGCCACACGTCTTCGCCAAACTCTATTTCATATTTCGTGACGTTGCAGCCGTTACGGAATCTCAGGTTCCGCAGCGCAAAAGCATCACGGGTATGTGTCCCGGGTAGGCTTACGCGAGCAACTTCCTCATAATTTATTGTCTTGTCCTTCCATGCCCTTCCCTTGACCAGTTATGTTCCATAGTTTCATTTTTGTTTCTGCAGTTAACTAAGGCCACGTCATAATATTCCACGAAAAAGAAAAATTCAAGTATTGAAGAAAAAAAATTGTTACGAAAAAGAAGTTTTGGCTTTAATTTTTAAACTTAAAGCCGTACAAACCTTTACATATACAACAACTTTTGTCTTGATATAATATGGAACTTAACATAATACAAATAAATTATGGAATAAAAAGTGTCTTAATGACATTGATACAGTTTGACTGTTTCTCTTTCTGCTTTAAAGGTCATAGGATTTAATTCCCTGAAAAAAGGAATTTCTGTACCGAAAATTAGGAAAGCAGGATGGAAGTTTAGTTTAGTTATATTAACGTCACATTTCAAAGCAACACAAGGTCTATGTTGGGACTGACCTCCTACTTTTGAACCACGCTCAAATGATGAGGTCGATACCTGTGCTGGAACCCCCGTTTAAAATTTCCACACCTCACCAGGGGGGCGGAGATTGATTTCGAATCCTTTAATACCCACTACCCTCCATACTCAAGAGTTCTTCGGTGGAATTGGGTCTCGAAACCCTTTGTTTCCGAAGCCGTGGTCTTACCACGATGCCACCCTGACCCGAAAGCTTCATGGAAAAATTGTACTTAATGCTTTAAAGTACTTATTGTTATTTCATATTGCACAAATATATTAATCAAATTAGATATAATGATAACAAGAAGTTGAAATACAAAATAAGTATCGCATGAGTTGGTTCTTTATTAAATTTATTAAATTCAAATTCCAATAATCAAATCATAGTTTATCAAATTCATTCATCATGTTTAACTTTGGCTTTATAAAGGAAGATTATAAGAATTGAACTAAATTTCTAGACTTAACAATTTCTAATTTTGACTTATTTTTTTTTCCTTGAGCAATTTTCTGATTATCACTTTTGCCTTTTATTTCTAGGTCTTTACCTTTGTTTTCCTTTCCCACGCGATAAAGTATTCCACGATTTCTATTTTGGTCTTAACTAAGCCAATACTAAAATATTCTCCATGGAAGATAAATTCAGTTGGGGAAAAAGTGTGGCAGTTTGGAAATTAAAGATGATTACAGCGTCACCTCTAATTTTCTCGTTGCCTAAATCACTGGAAGATTTTAGCAACTAATGATTTTTCTTGTGAGTAATGAAATTACATGTATGTGTGGGAATTTTATCTGATGCTTTAAGAAATCGGAAAAGATAATGATGTCGAAGATAAGAACACCTGAATTGAACCAGATTTTATAATTAAGCTAAAGTAATAATTAATATCATGCTAAAATTATATGGCCACAGTGATAAGTCTGACTGCTGATAATTAAAATTATTATTCAGACGCAACATTTGGTAACAAAACTAGATATTGTTTAAATGGAGCCGAATGTTATTAGATTGTATATATTACTATAATTTAATTTTATTAAACTCAGTAAAAGTAAAATCTGAACTCTTTTCCACTATGATAATTACGCTGGTCAGCAGAAAAAGATTTGCTGTCTGACTTGCGGTAATTGTGGTGTAACCAGTGATAATTAAATATGTTTTTGCTTTTTTACATGAATAAATTTATCAAACAAATTTACAATCTAATTAGGAGTTTAGATAAATTTGTAGATTAAAGTGTAGTAGCAAATTAACTAACCAACCAGATATTTCCTTCTGAAATTAATTTTATAGATGAATTTAAGCTTAGTTAACATCTTGAAATTGTAGAAAAACAATAAATTTATCGAACGTAGCGACACGATGTTTTAAAACTTCATTACATATAATGCCATTAAACTAAATAGTTATTCAAAGTATTAGTTGATAAAATTTACAAGTTTTGAGAAGTTTAGCTGACTTAATGGGTTTACCTAAACAAACAGATAAAAGATTCCTCGTCCGAGACCAAACATATTTGTAGTTAAAAACTAATATTCATCAAATTATTATCAAATATTACTGTAAAAAAACTTTTCCATAGTTACTTTTTTCCTACTTTTCCTCAGAATTTCGTTTTTTCAGACAAAAAGACAGAGTTTCGTGCAAAAGAAAAAAAACAGAAATTTTTATGACGATATATTTTTTTAAATTTTAATCAGTAATCTACACTGATGAAAGGTCTAGTTATGCCTTTAGTTTTGGAAGCCATGATATATGTTTTCATTAATCTTTCTGTAAAGCAGTATAATACCTTCATTATACTATGATGATTTTCTTAAGGTTCGAATACAATTAATATATTCGTATTCGTATTTAATTAAACAACTGTATTGATGTAGATTAATCGACTAATTTATCATCATTTAAAAATATTACAAGAAAATAATATTTGAACTATTTTCTATTGTAAAATTCACGAACATCGTGATTCGTAAACATCATGGAAGACCATTGGTTTAAAACTTGATTCCATCGTAGATTTGTTCAGTATGAAGATTTAGTTCATGCTCAATTGGTTGAGGAGTATACTGGTATAGCTCTTTATGGATTAAAAACGGGGTTAATAATAGTTAGAATTTTTATTTTATGACACTATATTCGTTAGTTGTAAATATTTTTTCGAAAAGATACTTTTTCTATGGCTTTAGAAAAGAATGTATTAATTTTTAACTAAGAACTTTAGCTGTTTTTGAATTTTTTTATTTAAAATTTACTGAAAGTATTTCCTGAGGAAGTTTTAATATTTTACTTCCTTTTCGAATCGAATAACTCAAATGTAGAAAAATTATTTTTAGAAATATATTTTATACTAATTTCCTGGTAGTGTAGTTCACTTAATTTTGTGGCTGATGGTTCAATAGCACAAGCGATACATTATAAAGTATTCACCGTAACTGAAAAATTGGTCGAAATTGTTCCTACTTACAGCAAAAGTTTGAGGTAGAATCGTGATAAAATAAAAGAACAAGCTCACTGAGGTAGTCAGCGATTTAAGCCTAATCAGTTTGTAATTGAATTGTTTTGTAATAGCGCCAACTAGGGCCAAGGGTCGACTTTTGCTATTCACTCGGCACATTTGTTTGAACAACCCATTTTTATAGGGAGGTACATACATACATCTTACAAATAGAACACAGAACAACCGTGCCAGAGCAGGGGCGCCCAGATCACGGGGAAGACGAGCTACCCCAATGCCAGGGCACCGGCAAATTCATTTTAAATCTTCATACTAAACATGCGTTTAGGTAAAGATCATAAAATGATAACACTATGCATTTTTTTCTGAATCTATTGCAAAATCATTTATATAATTTCTAGAATAAAAATAAAGTTTGTCTCATATCATTATGAATTTAACCCAGAAGTGTATTATTCTTTACATTTGTAAACTTTTAATATAAATACTGAGTTTATAAATTTATTTGAATAATTCAGCTGTCGTAACTAAAAAAATCAACATTTTAAAATCATTAATAATAATTTTCGTTAATTCTTTATTATACATTTTAGTAGTTAAGGCAACTGAGTGCAAATTGTAATTTCTCTTAGTACAGTTGGAAATAATAGCAAAATACACTTTGTGTTACTGTAAGTTCATATAAATCACCATTTCAACCATATGTATATTTGTTAACTTAATCTATTATATTTATTTAATCAAAGACATAATGTTAGTGTCTGAGCATTTAAATTTAAAATGTATGTTTTAAATTAATTTCATGTTTATGCATACTTAATAAGCAAACATTTTCAAAAAAAAAATTTAAAAATAACAGTTTGAACAGAATATCTAGTTATATGTATTTGTATAATGGAGTAATCCAAAATGTCCAACTGAGAAATTCATGAAATCAATTTTTGTTCACATTCCTCACCGAATCGAAATTGCTGATAAATTTAAATAAACAGCAAATACATGACTTTATTTTTTTCTTATAAAAATGATAACACTGTCACAAAGAACCAAAAATTCAAATCGTTTTAGTATATATTTTTGGAAAATGAATGCAATTTTAGAAAATTTTCCAGCAATGTGGAGGAAGAGTTTTTAAATAATAATTTTAGAAAATATGAGAGTTCAAAGTTCCTTTGAGAACTCAAAATCTCATTCGAAATAGCATTACAGATCACTTTACATATTTCTATAGATTTGCATAAAGTGTCAATGGTCTGTATATAGTTCCCTAAAGGCTTAAGACATATTTCTAAAGGAATCAATTTTCACTTAAGGATAACGAATAAAACATGAAGTTGATCTTAACATAAGAATCATAGATTTAGAAATTCCTTTACATAAAAGTATGGAAAGATAACTAAAATATGTGAGCATTTTCGTTTTGTTTTAAAACATCTAGCGCTTAGAAAAGAAAAATAACAATATTTATTCAAATAATATTTCAAAAATAAATTATATACGAGAAAATCCTTTTAACGATTTCATGAGTTTTTGATTCAGAAAACACTTTTAAATCAGCGTTTTTTAAGAAATTAATTGAATTATGAAAGTATCAAAGATGGGATATTAAAGAATGACCTATTTATAAGAGTATTGATATTTTTATGTCATTATAGAGATACAAAATAATGCATAAAAACTATTTCGATATTCAAGAATTGAACTACCCTTTCTTGAATCCACTTCATGATATTTTGATCCTCATATAGATTTAAATGTAACAATATGATTTATTTCTTAAAATTATCTTGTAAATTTATTTACTTACAACTTTATACTGCGAAATCATCTCTAATTAAACTCTGTCGATAAGTAAAATGATAATGTGATAGTCAGTATTTCATTTCGGTAGCTGAAATTATAATCGCCTTCTTAGACCATTTCTATATGGTAATAAAAAAGAGATTGTTTCCATAATAATTTTATAGTTATTCAAACAGTAACTTTTTTCGAAATTACACTTTTTTGATATTTTTTTAACTTTTGAATAGTAATTTGCTGCTTATACTTTTTAAAAATTACTCATCTTTAATAACACCTGTTGATTCATCGTTTACACACCTAATACTGACTCATCTATGATTTTATATTATGGTTATCATGTATAAATCCTTACAGAATTTTCATAAATGTTTATCTATTTTTCCATAAACCAGTAGATTCCATTTATTTAATTATTCATCCCAATATCTTTCTAAATATTAAAGCTATTTTAAAAAATAATATATTTAACTCATTGGTAAATTTTATTTTGTTAGCTACTTTGGATAACTTTTTAATCAATTTTTGACTATATGTCACGTTGAAACTAATAAGTGTCACGGGGAAAGTAAATGTCAACTTATTGTCCATTGTCTACCATTTTAAGTTTTATTTAGGCCAATATGGTATTGTTTGATGCATATATATTAATAAATAGTATATGTAGGATTCGTAAGTGTCAAAGTTTTTTGATAGACCTGTATCGTTTTTTTTTTTTTTTGTTTTTGTTTCGAAGTTATGCTTGCCTATCACTTGAATTTCACACGAATGATAAGCATAAATTCTTTCTTCAAACTAAATTACTTCAATGAAGATTCAATTAGATTACAACAACATTTTACTTTTTTAATGAAATGACGTCATAATTGCCTTTATCTTTCAATAATTAGCTTCTCATTTGGGAAATAACTTACATTGTGTAAGTTAAAGAAAACCTCCTAATTGATAAAATACTTAACATTTGTAAAGGTGAAATACATTTCATATTTATCGCTGAGTGAGCTTAATAAATTCCAACAATAAATTAATACCACATTCTTTGCTTGCTCATGTTTAAAAAGTATATCAACCGAAAATAGGTCGATGAGGTGACCAATGTAAAAAAAGTAGTATTATATTTTACTAAAAGAAATAACACTAAATTTATTGATCAGATTCATATTCAAATTCAAATTAACAAAACTTCAGGCAACAAAGATGATAAATGTTATATCACTATTAATTTTTCTAATTATATTTGTTATAATTATATTTTATGAAGTATTATTTCCTATGCCTGAATTATCTGATAATTGTTGGATAGTTTCAGATGCATAACTAATCTACTATCAAATAATAAACGCTAACAATACATAAGAGTTATGTAAAGCGAATTATAAATTATTTTTCAAGGAGTGAAATGTGTTATTTTGATTCTATTAATAAAAAAGAATGTATATTTTTCTTCTATAGCGTATTTTAAATTCAGCTTAAAGAAATATGAATCTTTTATTTTAAAATTATTTGACAAATTTTTTAGAGTAACGAATGAGCTTGTTTATATAAAATAGAAATATTTCTTACGAACTAAATAAGACTTTTAACAATCATGTTAAGGAAAAGAGTTAATTAAATTGCTTCGTTTTGTTAAAAAAATAAGCCATTTTTTATCCATCAGTGATAAAATTCTGTCTCAGCTTAAAAATTATCTTAATTTTTTTAAATCAAAAATCACTTGCTAAGGAACTAATATTGCTTAAAAAGACATAGCACTCCTATGACACATTATTAAGATTTTTCTTTGAATTAAAATATTAGACATTTAGTATTTTAAGTTATAGTGAAATATGATAAAATTCGAGTATTAATTTATGATTTAGTCACTCAAAAAAATCATTTGATAGCTGAAATATCATTTATAAGAATTATTAATATTTAGTATTAAACTTCTACATATGAACCCATGTATACTGTTTTCCTTTGAAAGGAAATGGATTTTTATTAATAATAAACACCCTCAGAAGCTACTGCACCCCTCTTTCCGCGGTAAAAAGCGGACCCGACATCATCATCATCATTAATAATAAACTCCTGTTGAATGCAAAATATTTTTCATACATTCGGCATAGATATATATATGGGCTTTTAATTAAAATTTCTGTATGATTGAATATTTTTTTTCAATATTTCGATAAGAAAAATAACACTTTTAATTGCGAGGCCACTCAAGTCACAGATGGTATAATAAAATATAAGATGTTTCTAAATTTATGATCCAAACTTTTAGAGTAGGTAAAATATGAATATAGAAGCAATTTTTGTATAAAAATCTGGGATTTTAAATAAAAAAATGTAGAAGGAACAATTAAGTAAAAGCAAAGCATAAAAATGTAGAGACAATGAGATTTCAAATGAATCTGTGGTAAACTTCAATTCAAAATTTTCTGTTACTCTGCGACTGCTCAGGAATTACCAGGTATCTTTCAAAGAGTATTCCGATAAGTTACTAGATGCTACAAGCAAAAGTCAATGATGATGATACCCCATTTGTGCACTTATTGTAATGTTAAGTAAATAAAAAGCTTTCTCCTCATTTTCTCAACATGTTTGTTTTCCGCCAAAACTTTTCAGTTCCGATTCTATATTGCTATACCAAAAATACTTCTACATACATATTTTACCTATCCTTAAAGTTTGGTCCATGAATTCAGGAATACCCTGTATATGGGTTTTCATTCTCTAATGCATATTTATCAGCTTATGCTTAATTTAACTGTTAATTATTAATATTAAGAATTAATGTAATATAAGAATGATATATAAAATTATTTTACTACAAAACAGATATACAGAAATATTTTATAATAAAAATTATGTGTTCAATTAAGAGAAATATTAAAAAAATTTATTAATAAAAGATTTAATAGATCAATTATTGAAAGAAAAGGTTATCGTAGATACTTTTATTAAATAATTACTATTAGTATAATAATTTATCTAAACATTATTGATATTCGCAAGAATCAAACGCGCATTCTTCACCTTCACATGAAAAATACTGAAATCCTCGCATTTTATCGATTGAGTTAGTGATTGTTGATTTCAGTTTCCATTACAAGCTGCTAAAACTATATTTAAAGTCATAAAAATTAATTAAATTTAATTAATGAAGTAATATTTGACAAAAATTGCGTCAATCCCTACAGGTTTTAAAAATTGTATATGAACTTGAGTGGATAAATAAAAAGTATTTTATTAACCATTGAGAATTTGAGCAAGATACGTATATAAACATATAAAGGGAGTGTGTGAGCTAATGTAGGTAGGAATAGAATGAATAATTCAGTTAGTCATATTTTTAACAATTCACAAACTAATATTTTATTTAGAATGTCTTATATTCCTTCATTTACATTGCTAATGGATCATGTAAATAAACTGCAAATTCCACAGAAGGATTTGAATATATGAAATCAATCATTCATGGAAATTATTTCCAAATCAAAAGCTAATCCAATTTATACCGATGCAACCGAAATCTTTGCTTTTACTTCCAAAACCTCAACTAGCGAGGCAGCATAATACTTCATTCAGTCTCATTTCAAAACAACCTCCTCGCGGAGATTAAAGAGAGAGACGAGGAAACACACATCTCCAAAACCGAGCGAGTCTTGAAATTGACTTCCTCTTCATATGCACTCTGGATATGCATTAGGTTTAATAGCCATCACCAGTATTACCATCGCGTTTACACAATTCCAGTGCAAATTCGATAAAGCAGAAACCGCTGAAAGCTGTAATTATATATCGCATTACCCTTGGGGTCGCAAAGTGATACGGGCGAGTGTCTAACTTTTGTTGCCTTTGAGGGATGAAACTGCTCTGGCCATTAAAATTCCCTGATTAAATCTGGCCTATGACTGTTGGTGCGCTAATGGTACTGCGGGGACACAAAAGCACTGCTATGGAATGCGCAGGACGGAGAGAGGATATTTTTGATATAAAAGCCGACTGAGATTCGATAAAAGTGTGGTGTGGGGAAGATTAAACGTGGGTTTGATTTATTTTGCACTTTATTTTCGAAACAGAATTGGCATTAGTTTAGAATTAAAGCATTTTATTATATCGCGCAGAATATTAATGTTAATTGTCCGTTTTGGCGAAGCATCTCTCTAAAAACTAAGTATATATCTATAAAAATTAGTTTTTCAAGTAGATATACAGCCTGTTGGACTGTTAAATTAGTCGTCATGTTACATTGCAGGACTTTCTTCTAAACTAAATTTATAAAAATTAGTAATATAGTTAATATTTGAAAGATAATAAACGAACTCCTTAGTTCGGATTCATGTCTACAAGTGTTGGACAAAATTATAAAAGCACTTAAAAAGGCATGTTTCTTTGCATAATAAGTAGTGGAAAATCATTGGCATTCAAAACCACTTGTAGTATACTTGTAACGGATGAATACAACTTTTGTATGGTTGTTAAGAGAATCTTATGCCATGCTTCCTTAAAAACAGAGGCAAGTTTTGATGTATTTGGGTTTTATAAATTTATGTTAAAATTGTATTTTTAAGCAAACTAACATCATTAATTGTTAATTTTAGGAATTATTTAATGTTTAATCTTTTTATTTCTTCAAAATAATTTAGACTGATTGGCAAGTTCAGGATTATTATTAAGTTTCCAATTAATGATTATTATTATCAGATTTAGAGATTATTTTGATGATATTGATGCTGTAATAAAACTACTTTCTTCTGCAATTCAAAGAGTTTTGCATGTAGATATTCTATATTTTCAGAAAATTGTACCAGTGCTTACAATTTGGCTTTTAAAATTTATGATGATTCCAACGCCCAATTTTAATGTTGAGGGACATCAAGTATTTTGTGGTTCTACTCACTGACGACTCAGGTTACAATATGGGGAAACTATGTCTTGTTAATGAGAAAAAGAAACTAAACATATTTTAATTCCCCCTTGAAAGAAAAGTATTCTGAATGCAATGAAAATTTTTATATCAATCGGAGACTGTGCAAACATTTTTCTATTCTAACACTAGACATTCAGAAACACTTAAAAAGGACATTCACGGGGAATAAGATCTCTTGCAGCTTAAGATGTACCATCTAACCCGCTTGTCTTTCGCTGCGAGTTAGTTGCTATATTATTTTTTTATCCACTACTTTTTTTGGTTGGTGAAAATAGATTAAATTTAAGTTAGCAAGATATATTGAAAGACGTTTTCCTAATTTACTAAGATTATGGCATACCAATTTTTTTTCTGAAATCTTACAAATTAGCTTTTAAACATTGAGAAATAAATTAAAACATGACTCATTTTGTGCTATTTTTTCTCTCTGTTTTCAGTCTGACCTTTCAGTCAGTAAAGAAGTATTTAAACTTAAGTAACCAAAAAAGAATTCGTTTAAACACATTTTAAAAATATTTTTATAATCACATTCTACCAATTATAACATTTATGTCAGGTCTCAAATTGTATAGAATTTCTTGTATGTGTATTATAAAGACAAATTATTCATGTGTAAGCAATCATTTCCAGATCTTATTGATTAGATTCTTGTAAAAAAAAGTAACCACATTTCATCAAAAAATAGATACCGTTATGCCTATGAACAAGGAATATCGGTTTAAAATCCATTATTAAAACTGACAAGCACACTTTATTTTTAGACCCTCAAAAATGTAAAAAAAGAAAGAAAAATGTAAAAAAAAATCTTCTAAAAAGAAATTTTATGAGTAAAATTAAGATACAATTTTCGTCCTATATACATTTTCAAGTCATTCGAATATAAGAGCTGTAATTTTATTACTTATAATCTTGATCCTATATTATACAGAATTTCCCAAGATTCCCTACATCTATCTATCTTCAATAATTCAATAAAATATGGAGATTTAGTTACATAAAATTATAAATCCTTTTGTTCCCTTAATCTTATATGTGTCTTTCTGAAATATATTCTTTTGACAAATTGATAAAATTAGTTTTAGTTATTATTCTAACAAAAAACGCCTGTTGAATTGCCTAGAGCGAAGTTTAAAGTCCAGTTCATTTAATGCTATAAAGGTCAAATTTTAAATCCCAACTAGTGATAATTTCCATATTTAAAACACCATATTTGAATATATCAGCTAAATGAAGCTAGAAAATTCTGAAATAAATCAGTAAAACAATAAGGAATTTACATTCTATGTGTAGATTTGTTTTCTCCGATTTTCTGGAACAGAGGTCGCGTGTCTTACTCGTGTTCTGGGAATCCCGGGTTCGAGTCCTGTTTTGGGCATGGTTTATCTTCTGTGTGCTATCTGTGAGATGCGTTACTGTGCCCCCCCCCTTGTAAAAATGGTTTGTGCAAGCAAATGTGGTGAGTGTGTAGCTAAATCGTACTCTTGTCCCTAGTTGGCTCTACTTCAAAAACAAGAGACTCCCCCTTCGGCTTAAATCTACAGCTGTATCAACGATGTCCACGTTATGTGTCATTAGTAACAACAACAACATATTTGTATTGCTAAGTCAATGATTCAAAGGGCAATGATTTTGCAATACAGGTACTAAACATATAAGAAATTAAAAATACTTCTGCATATGTTCGTTGAACTAAACAGCATTCTTATAAAATATGAAATCCAGCTCATAAAATTGACCCTAGTTGGCTCTACTTCAAAAACAGGAGACGCTTCTTTTGGCTTAAATCTACTGATGTATCAATGATGTCCATGACAAGTGTTATTAGTAACAGCAACAGCATATTTGTATTGCTAAGCCAATGATTCAAAGGACAAAGATTTTGCAATACAGGCACTCAACATATGAGCAATAAAAAATACCTCTGCATATGTCCGCTGAACTGAACAGCATTCTTATAAAATATGAAATCCAGCTCATAAAATAGTTAATCCTGACTTTATAGCAAATTTTATTCATCATTACCTCAAATTTCAAAACCCTGACAACTGAAAAATATTAAATTAATAGAAAATATTCTCTTTTAATTTTCATTATATATTTCTGAATTAAAATGAATTCGGTTCTTTGAGTCATTTTTAAACAAAGAATGATAATTACTAGCAACTGGGAATAAACTAACCTGAAAATCTCAGCCAACATCATTCTCCGCGCCATCTATTTTAAATAACCCCTGCCTCTATTAGTTACAAGTCTTAGGAAAATACCTTCACAGCGGGAACTCGCTCGTGCCAGCGAAATTAAAGCGGTCACCAAACAACGCCAAGCAGAAACTTCTGAAGGAACAATGGACCGGAACTCCTCGTAAGTTATTGATTATTTTCCCTTAAAACAAGTCCCAACTGTACGTAAACACGCTGTTATTATAGGAAAGTCCAGAATCACGTTATTAAATATTCTTTATGATAATAGGGAATGACAAATAGAATTAAACTCCAACATCGTATGATGGATAACTAACCGTTAAAATGACGTTGGAACTCCCCTTTGTTTGGGTGCATAATTGTAAATTCCTCGTCATTCTGCTGAAAATTTGTTTCAGAATTCTCCTCGTTTAGTTGACCGCCGCTTTCTAAACTTTTCCTAAATTATTTCCCTTTGTTCGCGTTTGCTGGAGAATCTACGATGTATCTTTGATGGACCTCGACTTTCTAAATCTTCTCTCCCCTTCGAACAACGAATGGCGGGAGAATTTTCGAACGACTGAAGGAAGGTGGGATTAGAAAGACATTAATTGGAAGGTCACCAATTAATTCGGGACCTACACCACTGGCTTTAGATGGCGCGTGTTTCTAAAATCTCCATGGATTATGTTGGAATTTAGAAAATGCGAACAGCTTCGTCTGTGATTGATTGTAGGACATAAAATGGCCCTGTAAGCTGAAATTCCCTCTGTGTGAAGGGCATTAGAAGGTCAGAGTTTGGATTAATTTAACCTCGAGGCTTACGCTCAAGGATCATAGATAAAAGAGAGGAATTGTTGCTTTTTTTGTGTCTTAGTGCAGTTTAGAAACTTTGTTCAATTTCTTTTGATTCTTTTATCTATTACACTCAAAAATGTTTTAGTGAAGGGAAAGTTATTTGATCTTGTTACTCATTTATTACTGATTACTTTCCTTATTAATATGTTTTTTTCCTTATTCTCCAATACATGATTTTGCTTATTAGAAACTATTTCACCATTTGTTTTGAAATTTGAGAGACTAAAATAATTCGGAATATCGTTTTTTTTTTCACAATCCATCGTTATATTCGGGTTCCACTAAAATATATAATTTTCATATGATTTTTATCTAATGTAAATTCATCCCTTTCATGAATGAAAAGCGTCTGTAAATGACTTTTTCTTTTTTCATATTCATTGTATGTATAAATTTATTTTAATTAAAAGCTTTAGCTAAAATTAATACTTCAATTTCTTTAATTTTTCCATGCAGATTTCTTTTATTTTATTTGTATCATCACTCAATAAGCTAAATAAAAATTTTCGGCCTTTGTGCACTCACACTTTTATAAATATTGGAGGCAGAATTACTCAAACTGTTTTTAACAATAAAAGGTCTATAGAAATAGTTTTCTTTAATTCCCACAGTATCGCTTTATGAAGGTTTTATTAACTAATTCTTCTTTAATTAGGAAAATTAATTATAAAATTAAATTTATTAATGTTATAAATATTAGTATAACATTATTTAACTGATAATGAAAACTAATTATAAATTATTATTAAAATAAATTACAGATTTTATTAATTAAATATTCATATGTTAAGAATATTAATAGATTATACTTCACACAATATAGCAAAACTGTATAGCAGATATTAAACTGATATGAACGGATATTTTTTTTCGAAACTTCTAATTTGATGTGTTAAATTTCAGTTGTTCTTTACGTTTAATAATTGTGATTAAGTAAACACTATAAACAATATATAATGGGAATTAATAATTCATAATATGATCTCTAATTTCAAAGAAATCGAATGGCATCGGCTGAAAATTAAAAAAATACGATAGAAAAGATTAAAAAAAACACAGGAATGGAAAAAATCAAAAATAAAATAAAAGGAACTACTTTTAAGAAAATAAACTTCAGAAATGATTTATTACATTCTGTTATAGTTCATTTTTCTTTTTTATTTCAACATCTTTCGGAGAAAATGCTTTTCGAAATTCTTTAAATTTATGAAAGAATAATAAAACTGAATCACTGAATTTAATAAAACTTATCATAGTACTCTAAATAGAAATGAATTCTAAAAAGAACGTTTCAGAATTCTCTAATGTATAAAATTCCATTATCCATCAGAACTCTTCAAATGAATAAATTCGCTCAACCATTTTTTTTCCCTCCAAGGCAAACATTTATCATTTAATCTCGTTTTCAGTTAATAAAGGTTCATTTCAATTTCGATTTATTCAATTTTGATTCAGTCGATAACTTGAAAAAGATCACACATCTTTCAATTGTTCGAATAAAGCGAATAATGACTTGAATCTTTGCATAACGATATTTCAATGTGTAAAAGGTTTTAAATCTTATCAGCTAATATTAGGAAGAATGAATGCAAACAATTTTCTTTTAACCATTTGGGTTATGCAAATTGAATTTAAGGACAATTCAGAATCACTTTCTTTTTTTTAAATAATATATTAGCAGTATTCTGCAAAGTATGAAAAAGAAGTGAAATAAAAGTTTTGATAAAGTGTTTTTTTATTAAAAACATTCATTCAGCCTTAAGTGCTATTTAATTTCTCTGATTTATTAAAGCAACCAAATAATTTCATAGGAAATGAAAAAAGAACATTTCAATGTAGAAATTTTGATTAATAATTCATTATTTTAACATTTTCAAAAATTTCCGAGTAGGTAATGATTATTACTTTCTCTAGATGTGAATAATTTAGGGAATAATAGTTCCAAAATCTTCATTATCTTTTTTTTTCTTTTTTCAGATACTCGACATTAATTTAAAGTACTTTATAATCATATTTCCTGTTATCAATCTTAAATATGAAGCTGAAATATTGATTTAATTTAATAATTTTAATCTCACAATTCTATGCTACACAATAGTTAAGTTAAAACCTAATCGAATATATATTTAAGTTTTGGTTGGTTGGTTGGTTCTAATGGCACTTGCCTATGGACAAGCTCGCTGCTGGACCCAGCAGCAGATTTAAGCCGAGTGAAGCGTCTCTTGTTTCAAGTAGCGCCAACTAGGGCCAAGAGTACGACTTTTGCTACACACTCATCTCATTCGCTTGCACAACCCCTTTTTACAGGGGGGCACATTCACACATCTCACAGATAGTACACAGAATAACAACCATGCCCGAACCAGGACTCGAACCCGGGACCTCCTGAACACGAGGTAGACGCGCTACCCCTGTGCCAGCAAGCCGGCATTTTTAAGTTTAGTCACAGCTATCAATTACATTTTCATAGATTGGAACTATTCATCAATTTTTAATCCATTAATAGTTACTGAGTATGTATATATATTTTACAGCGAGCGCCTTTCTCGCACTCCTTTATTAAGGACACTAAAGAATAGGCATAACTACATTTTAATTCATTAATAGTACAAAAGAATAAAGAGTAATTACATTTTATGCGTGCTATATAATAATAAATTAAATCACATTAATGATAAAAACATCTTTTGCAGAAGATGTATCCATGTTTATCTGCTTATAATTTCACGGGTTTTTTTTTCAATGTTTCAAAAAAAAATCATCTGCAATATGAAAGAAAATTTTACTTTTATACAGCTCAGTTATAAATACAAATATATCAATGTTCTTAATATTTTTAAAAACTATTTTAGAAGTTGAATCTCTATTGTTAATCGTGTTTTTTTTTGTTTTATTTGTTTTGCTCAAAAATATGAATTAATATATACCCATAAAGTGATTCTTCTACCTATAAGAGACTACCACACGTATAAGACTAAAATTTCTTGAAAAATTGGAAAATTATAAAGAAAATATTACTGATAAATCGATAAAGCATATGTGCATAAAAATTACTAACAGTAATTTCCTAATTTACTATTTTTAAAAAATTTATTAGCATTTGTCAAGCATCTATAAAATTTATTTACATCAAGAGATTTCTTCAAGAATAATTTAAGATATTAGACCAATAAACGTTTTATTCAATTTATTTAAGATAGTTTTAATAGATTAATCTTTTGATTTATGCCACAGTGAAACTAATCTTTTGTAAACTTGATTTAGACACTAGATATTTTTATTTTATTGAATTCTCATGCATGAGATGATTAGATTAGTTCATAATAAGGATATATGGGAATAAGAAATATCACAGATAAAAAAATACATTTTTGGTTTTTCAATTATTAGAAATAAGGGTGAAAAAGAAGTCGCTCTTAGAAGTTGGCTATTTAGTTAAAATTATTAAATGTATGTTTTTGTTATGAGTTTAGTTATTTTATTTGTTATTGTTGTTCAATGTTTTTATCTTTTCTGCGAAAAAAATATTCAACAAACGAGCATTCTGCGGAATGTGTTGTTTTACTGTAAGAATAAGTTTTCTCAGAATAAATAAATATGAAACCCACCAGATTTAATTAAAACAACTTCCTAAAATTGCACATTTGTGTATGTAAATGTAAAACTTGGATTGAAGAAATAACCCAGGAATTTTTTAACACGTTTTATTATATAGAATTTCTAGTTTTTTGTGCTTGTCAGTATTATTTTATTTAAACCATTAAGAAATTAGAAACGTGAAGCAGAATAGATAAGTATAAAAATAATAAAAGAGAGAGTCTAAAAATATAATTTTGATCCTATACAGTTACAAAAAATTTGCAAATTGCTTCGTTTTGATTCGTAGGAAATTAAAAGCCTGCAAAACTTCGAAGTTAAAATTACAGTGAAGATAAAGTTCGAGATATTAGGAAATCATTTTTGCCAAGTAATAATTTTTGCATTTGAGCCAAGCAAATAATACTTGCAAAAAATAACCACTTGCAAAAATTACTTCAAATTTGAACTGAATGTGAGTGAAGAATAGTGAAACATAAAAGTGCATGACATAAAAAAGTTCCAAAATCGATTCGGCTACAAGTGACATTTTGAGCCGAATTACAATGGCTTTACACGGGTTGCATATTAAACTAATTGTGTTGCTCATTGTGCATAATCATATCGTTTTCTGTATTTTCTTTTATTTATTCATTTATTTTATTTTTGACGGAAAAAATTTCGAAGTCGTTCTAGAGTTGTGGCGTTGTTAATGGAAAACCGATCCAAAAAGGCAGGATCTAGGAACATTTGAAGCAAAAAATGAATTTTTAAATATCCATTGACCGAAATGGCATGAAAGATTCAAAATTGTTTCGGATTTTAACTGTGTAATTGATCCAAAAATCGCATTAAAAGCTAATAATAATTTGATTTTTAACTGGCCTTGGTCAAAAAGGCATAGAAATATACAATGAAAATACCTGTAAATTATCATTAGACTGCCCAAGATATTTTCAATATACAGTTCAACGTTTTCTGCAAAGTTAAAAGTGATAAAAAGCAAACTCCACAACCGACCGGGATGTCTTGAAGGATCAAATGGGGAATGTGATTCGTAATCTGTCCCTTCAATACAGCTTAGTTGGGAAGCGGGTTACTCAGCAAAATTTTTTAGATAACAATTAATTATTACTTTCTATCTTCTTATTCGATAAATTAACAATGCTGCTTTAAATGTAAAAAGATGATAATCCCCATTCGTCGCGTAACCGGCGAGCGCATCCCAACACCGTCGACACGCCAAATCTTGTGCAGTCTCATTTTTATGAAGAACATTTTTCCCTGAGTTGAGGTCATGGCCTCTCACTCCCATACCATGTACAAAGAGAACATCCCCAAGTTGCGGGTGAAAGATTGTTGCAACGCGTACTACACCACTCCTGGAGGGTTGAGCAATTGTAAACAGTGAAACTCTTCCCACTGATGTTGGTTACGCTCTTGAAACAAATATACTCCTCCCCACTGTTGTGGGTTGAAAAATGTCCTATACACTATTGTAATTAAAATCTTACACTGTTCTGGATAACTGCACTACAAGGATATTAAAAAAACCCGCATGGCAGGAGTGACGATGGATCCGGTGCCAATCGTTCGGTTGTTGTTGGCTGGTCCTGTTTCACCAAACCCTTTTTTGAGTTGGCTGGGGCAGTTTGTGTCTGTCGATGGCTTGGGCAAAAGAATATTGAGAAAAGTTATAAAAGGCAATTATTTCTTTAAAGTAATGAAGAATAAGAATCTTTTATAAACTCGATGCCGTCTTTTTTATATACATATATATATACACCCAGGGAGAGGGACAGAGAAGTTTTCATAATTTGCAGATTATCGATTTTGCTTCTGAATATAACAAAAATATGTTTGTTATTTTTCGATATTTCTAATAAAAAAATACTAAGTTTAAAAGGGGGACTTATTCCTTATGAGTCCTTGTCACTCGGGACAAGGTTAAAAAAGTAATAAAATGAAGAAAAACATAATCAGACATCGTAAAATTAATTATATTGAAACAGAAATTTATAAGGGCTACGTGCATTACAAATCTATGATTAAATACGAAAACAAAAATAGATAACGCGTTTTATATTCTTCCAGCGATTAAAATCCAGTTCTGCCTACAATTCTCGATTCTCTTCTGGTCAGCGTTAGAGGGAGTTAGTGTCATGCACTGGCAAGTTGTCAACAATATTTGTTACTTTAATTCAATTCTGCAATTCATCAGGTATCCTTCTAATAATCTAAACGAAAGACAAAGGAGAAAGCATGACTCATCAAAGAATATGAAAAAAAATTGCTAATAGTGAAAAACATTGCTAAAAACTTTTGCAACAAGAAGATTTATATATATTCTTTGTTTTATTTTTGTGATAGCAAAATTATTTTTTTTCCACTGACATTACATAAAATTTAGTATCAAAAAATTCAGTAAATCTATAAAATATTTCCATATCCTTAAATAAATCTTTTATATAAATACTTTCTCCATTTTTCTTTCACAATTGATCAATTCAGATAACAGTATACTACTTAAAATACATCAGATTTCTAATTCATAAATTAGTATAAACTGATATAGTTGTACAAAAAAGTGAGAAGATCACACCTCAGTACTAAATTTAATAGTTTTTTTATAAAGAAGATTTTCTAGAAAAACTAATTTCCGAAAGTACCCCCACATCGCTACCTCTCTGGAAGCGAAACTCTGAAATGGAAACTTTTTCCACCATTGTCTCTGGAGTACTGCGAGGAAACCGAAGGCAAATAAGAAACCCAAGAAAAAAAATCATCCAATTCTTCTCCAGAATGCAACAGAAATGCATTGATGTAAAGAGAGACTCAAAATATAGATTTCAGTATATATATGCATAAAGGAAATCTAAAATCTTTGTGTAAGGCAAGATCTATTCCCCTCCGTCAGCCTATTTGAGATTTCTGAGGACTCTTGGCTGACGAAACGTTCCCCGCCACCAACTTCAACGATTGAAGTTACAGGGGAAATAAAAAAAAAGATTGTTTACGGTTCCGTTTGCGTATCTGTCTATTGCTCCCAGGTATCGAAACGGATATTCGAAGAAGTAATATCAAATCTCCAAAGCAAAGAAACACAAAATAAGGATAGATCGGGAACATACACGGCTAGACAAAAATGTTGTATTTTTTCTATTAAATGCAAACATCCTAAAACACCATTGTTTGCAAAGATATTTTTTGTTTATTATTGCAAATACCATTGGAAACCGACTCCATGGCATGAATATAAAAAGAATCGTTTACTAAAATATGTTGATTCCCGAAAGAATCTCTTATTGTAGATGCACACTGTTGAAATAAAAGCAATATTTTTTAGAGTCCGTCGAGTTATTCCTCCCAGGGTTTATAAGGTTACGAGGAACCTTGTTAAAAGTATTCTAAAATACGAAAAAACTGAGTAAATATATATATTTTTTTCATTTGAAAATTTGAAACAGCAATTCAACAATTTTATCCACTGTATAATGGTTCCTTGTTAATAAAAATATGTTACTTAACACATTCATCGCTAAGGGCGAATTAAATAAACAGTCTATGAAAAAGCAAATGTCAATTATTCCGTATATTGACATTTTTTATACAAAATAAATGAATAATAAACAAAATATGTATCTAAACTGTCTTAAGAGACCAATTTTACCCGTTAGAACCTGGAAGTATCTGGAAGACGAAATATATCGTCGATAGCATTGAAAGTGTTAAAATAAAAGTCATCTATGTTTTAATATGGTGGAGGCTTAACTTATCTCATCGATCTCATAAAAATTATAATCAAAATTACAGATATAAGATGGCACATATTTCGAGATATTTGTGTCAGATTTGATTTTAATACCCACAATTGTAAATCTAAACACTGTTGATTTTTTTATTTGTCGAAAATGATTAACAGGATAATACTTAATTTCAAAGTGGTCGATAAAGTAATACTTAATTTTCACAACTTTTAAGAGAGAAAAATCGTAAAGCTTAGTGGAAAATCCAATAGAAATATCAACTATAAAAGTAATATAAAATTATCATTAACAAAAAGAAAATGTGTGACAATCATTCAATGATTATTTGATAAACAATCTTAAGCCTTTAAAGCTTCCTTTTAGATCCCAACAATAATTTTGATCATTCTAGTTTTTAAATCATAAATATTAATAAATGCAACATTATTAACAACATAAATCATAATATGCTCATTTGAATTAATAAATATTTTTTCCTATACTGATCAACAATTGCATTATACGTCATAACATAATAGTTCCACAGTATATAAGAAATGGAATCCAGTATCTAAATAAGCCTGCATTATGTAATGTAATAGGCCTGCATTAATATGATACTGCATTATTTCTAAATTCATTCAGGTATAAAATTATTTTCCAATCGTTTCAGAAATGTTAGTAATTTATATATATATATATATATATATATATATGTGTGTGTGTGTGTGTGTGTGTGTGTGTGTGTAGAAATAGGGATAGAGATCTGTAGAGAAGTCTTGCGTGTTTCAAACCGATTTAAACTGGTTAATGACTTAAATTAACTGAAACAAATAATGACTTACAAATAATAAAGCTCTGATCAGTTGAAATCTGCTAACGTAGATTACATTTGATTTATTTTTTTAATTTTAATTTTGTCTTTTTTTTATTCTCTCTCTCTCTCTCTCTCTCTCTCTAAAAACATTAGTTTTTCTGGATTAATTTCTGCTGCATTAATAGAGTAACCAGCAATATTTCTTTTCAATAGCAAATTTTAAACCCAATTATCAAAATATACCAATTATTTTGCTGATGAAAATGAAGATAGCAATGAGAATTATATCATTGTCTTATTTCACGAAAATAGTGAGTGATTTTCAAACCATTACTATCAATATATTTATTTGGGACTGTTTAAAACTTATCATTAAATATTCAAATAATTAACTTTAAAATATAGGGTAGTTCTCTTCTACTTTATGAAATTCGAAGAATGATGTAAAAAAATGAAAATATATTTCACCCCTCTTTTCTTTGACAAATTTAAACTCATATTTTATAGTGTTTTATAATTGTAATAACACCAAAAATCATAGACCGTGTTATTTGTCACGACACTATAGATTATATATATTAATCTAGAAAACTGGCACTTCTGAATTAACATATTCACTAAAAACTAGAAATGACAGCAACGCGAACAATTTATTGATGGAAATATTTTTATATACGATGCAGAAATGCAAGTTAAGCGATGAATACACATACCTGCCATCACTAATATCTCTCGTTTTATTTTTTAACTATTGTTTTTGTTCGTTGTGGTACTTACCATGGACAAACCGGCTCAGGTAGCCAGCGATTTAAGACTAATCAGCGTCTCTTGTTTTGTAGTAGCGCCTACTAGGGCCAAGAGTAAGATATTTGATACACGCTCATCCCTTTCGTTTTGAAAGCCCCCTTTTACAGATGGGCAGATTCACACACCTTACAGATGGAGCACAGAAGAACAACTATGCCCGAACCGGGACTCGAACCCGGTATGCCCAAATCATTGAGAAGACGCACTACACATATGTCAGGACGCCAGCATTTTGAACTATTCAAATACTATGCAAACAGACATATCTAAAAAAAATCCTTTCAGAATTAAGTAAATAATGTCATAGAGTTTTATAAAAAATGATGGCTAAATTACATTATATTTCATTGGTTACTTTATTTATTAAACTTATTTTACTTTAGCTTTACTTTTATTAGATTAAACGAAACAAATTGCTTCGTGACTTCTAAAGTTCACGAAGTTCGCATTTAGTTTTAAAACTATTTTAATGTATACTTCTAACGTAATATTATTACAAACCTAGAAACGGATGTAATTATAAATAATAAAAATAACCCAGACAGTGAAGTATTGCATACAAAGTTTCAAAGTCACTCAGCCTGGTTTCTCTTTGACTCAACAACAAGTACCAGGGAGTAAAGAGTAAGGATGAACATTTATTAAAAACTCCATGAATCAGGGGGGTATCCCCGTTGAGATTACCTGGTAAATGAAACCGACTCGTTTAATTACTTTTATTGAATGAGAAACAAGGACGGACGGCGACCATTTTTTAAAGCACTCACAGTCAAGACCTTTGAATGTTTTAATTTAAAAGCAGTTTTGCTTGAAACAAAATGGAAGAGTGTCTTTCAAAATTACTAAACAACGCAGCAGTCTTCCAGCTTTGGAACTGCTTTCAGAGCTGAGTGTTTTATCTGATGTCGAAGAGCTTTTAAATGCGGAGAAACGCCAAAGGGTAAAAGGAACGGGAAAAAATAAATAATGCGCATGTTTCACACGCATAATGATATTTTTTGTCCCCCATCTCTGCTATGTATCTCTATTTAAAAGTGTACTGTCATTTTCCCCCCAGTAAAGATAATAGGCTGGTTCTTAGTGGTGGTTTGATGGATGATTATGCGTGGAAGTTTCGCATCATTTCGGAGGGATTATTTGAGAAATTTTTTTTTTCCACCTCATCTCTTTTCTTCGCTGGGTATCATATTGCGGACTTAATTATCTCACGCGGGCAGAACGTGGTAACGTTTATTATGAATCAGATAAAAAAAAATCATATTTTAAAGCTTAGTTTTTTTCGCTTCATCTTTTTTTTAAATGAGGATTATGAAAAGTATTAATTATAGTTACTGCAATTTCCTCGCATAATTTCGATGTGACGAATTATATAATTATGGATTTTGGAAAGTTTCAAAAATAATCAATCATACAGATATATATATATATATATATATATATATATATATATATATATATATATCAATTTATTCTGATATATTTCGTATTTGTGAATTTTGAGGGATGCATGCGATGAATTTCATTGATTATTAAATATTTGAGGCCTACTTATTAATCTAGTCCAAAGGAATTTGGATTGACTGTATTAAAATAACTTAAAATGTGAATATTAAGAGATGTTTTAGGCTTAATTGTAGTTCTTTTTGACTGAATTTGTATGTTTTTAATATTTATTATTATTATTTTTTAAAAGCAGTATATATATATATATATATATATATATATATATATATCTTATGTTTTTATATATATTTTACAAAAGAGCTTTTTTATAACAGTACATACTTTTCAAATTTTTGGGAATTTATATAAAGCTGTGATCAAACTTAGTAATAAACTGATGCTTTTGGTATTGTTCAAAAACCTATTAATATTCAAGAAAAAAAATTCTAAATTATATTAAAATTAAATGGCCTTTTTGTGCATATTTTAAGTTAAAAACGAACATATTAAAAAGTTAATGCTATGCAAATATTATTATTTACTGTTTAATATTTTTACAAACAATATAGCATTTTTTCTCAGGGTTTTATTTTCATTGGTGCAAGCCTTTTATATCTTTTAAGACTTTTTTTTATTTTGTTCAAAATAAAAGAAATTTTGTATAAATATTTTCACATGCATGGGCAATCAAAATTAGTATATACATATTATAGGGTTCTGATTTTTTTAAATGGAAAATTTATATTTTGGGAATTAAATATTTAATATTGAAAATAGCGAATGTTAAATTTTAGCATATTAAAAAAATATTATTTTATAAAAACTGTCAAAATTTCAAAATTTTCTATTAGTTTTTAGGTATAAAATAACGATGCTTACGAAACTGACTTTTTCTGTACGAATGAATTTAACAATACCTACAATATTAAAAAGAGAGTTAATTAGTTTAAAGATTATTTTT
Source organism: Argiope argentata (assembly GCA_026289955.1). Taxonomy (NCBI): domain Eukaryota; kingdom Metazoa; phylum Arthropoda; class Arachnida; order Araneae; family Araneidae; genus Argiope; species Argiope argentata. The sequence continues at coordinate 625,320 of JAOUZG010035355.1, forward strand.
TGAAAAAAAAAAGGTTTTGAAGAAGGACGATGTGTTGTTTTAAATAAAATATAACTTTGATTTAATTACGTTTAAATGTGAATTTTTAGCTCTCTGGTACTAAAACAATGTTTTTCTATACTAATTTAATTACAGATTGTGATATTTAATCTATATATATACAATTTAAGACCAAAGTCAAACAATCAGTTTATATGGAATAGATATAGGCGATTCAAATTATTGTCGCATATATTATGAAAATGTATGCTTCGTCCTATCAAAATAAAATTTTTTATTTCTGCTAAATTTCATTATTTAAATTAAATTATCTTGTTCTCTTCCAAAAAGTAATCAAAAATTAAATTTTCCAAATCAGGAAAATATTATCCAAAATCCTAATATAAATGTATAATATAAAATCATTATGATGGAAGTATTTCTGGAGGATGTGGATAAGATTCAGCGTGGAGACCGAGGACCGAACTCGCAAAGTATCCGGCTTATGAAGCTTTTAACAAATATCATGCAAATTTACTTGTTAAGGCTAGAAAAAATATTCAGTATCCCTCTCTTCTAAATTTCTACCTTCATTATCACTTTTATTAGAAAAAAAACTCAGATGATTTATAAAAATATTCAATAATTAGCATGTTTCTTCCAACTACAAAAAACAGCGGAATGGCAAGTTAAAACCCACTATAATGATTGTTGCATTTAATTTTTTAGGCAACCAATTTTCTTATTACGTAACAATCGAGAAAAAATGTGCCAAAAGTAATCAATTTATATTAATTACCTTACAACTTGTTTGAGTACATTTTTTTCGCTAAATGCTTTTATGGAAATTTCCATCATCATAAAAAGAATTGTTAAGACAATTGTAAGAAATTGATGAAGGCTATGAAGAAATTGAGAGGAATTGGCTTAACATATAATATTGTTTTCCTTCTTACTTTTTAAAAAAGTGTTAAGAATATCATTCAATTCTTTTGAAATTTTTAGAAACATGTAATGTTTTTATTAATTTATAATAATATTAAATTAAGTACAAGTTCCTTCTAATGATACTTCTCAGAAACAAAACTTCATTTCCTCAAATCCACCATTTTCTACTCCAATTCGTTGCGAGGTTATTCACCCATAAGCTAATTATTCATCTCTTCATGTGTGATAATCTCTTAATAGGATTTCGTCTGCCTCCCTAAATCATAAAAGAAAAGAACCTTCCTTGCTTTGAAATTTCGTATAATGTACTTAGTTCTTAATTTTTATAACAAAATCGTTAATTCACTTCATCTCAAAACTGCGAACAACGGTCTAATGATGGAGGATTGCTTCGGAAGGAATGAGATTACAAAAAAAGCTTCCTTATTAAGGTTTTAGAAGCCATGATTTTTTTCTATTTTTGTTTATAAATAATGCAGAGTTTTGCTTTCCTTCTTGGTAGTTTTTTTCAAGGTTATTATCAGCTAATTATTTTAAAATTGTATTTCCTTAATTCCGGCAGTTTAAATATTAACTTAATTTTCTGATGACTCGTGAATTTATTTTCTGATTAATTTTTGGAAGACAGTCTGATAATTTAATTTAACTAATGAAGTTTATAATAAATAAAAAGTTTATTTTGATAAGACGAAGCATACATTTTCGTAGTATATGCGATAATAATTTGCATTGGTTATATCTATCGCATATAAATGGAGTTGACTTCTGTTTTAAATAGTAAATTTTTTTAAATATCAAAATCTGTCATTAAATTAGTTTAGAAAAACATTGATTTAGATATCAAAATTTGTCCTTAAAATAGTTTAGAAAAACATTGATTTAAATATCAAAATTTGTCATTAAATTAGTTTCGAAAAACATTGATTTAATTCACATTTAGACATGTAATTAAATGAAAGTAGGTTTTTATTTAAAGCAACACATCATCCTTCTTCAAAAAAAATTTTTCGAAAAATAATTTTCAAAATAATAAAATTTTTTTAATATTGTAGGCATTGGTGAATTCATTCGTACAGAAAATGTCAGAAAAGTTATATTCCAAAAAAAGAGAAAAGATTCAAAGGTGGGTTAAATATATAGAGAAGAATTTACACTTTTTAACTGATTGGCAAATATTTTGTGATAAGGATCGTATATCAAAATTATTGTACATTCCACTAAGTGAATGAATGGAATATATTTCAGCCCTCCAAGTTTTGACTTACACGAATACTCTTGGGGACATAAAAGGTGACGAAGTTACCAATGAATAACCTCAAAATAAGTAATATGAATTTGTTGGGAAACAAGATTAAAATAAACAATCTATAGTTGAATATACACTGATGTTCAAAAGTTGAATAAAATTTATAAAATGCAAAAAATGCAAATATTGATGAATTTCTCTGAAATAACCATAAACCATATATTTAAAGTAACAATCTAACTTAGTGTGAAACATTCCAGTAGATGTATTCTTGTTCAAAATCCCTGTGCGCTTAAGTTCGAGGGAGAAAAGATTCGTGAAGCTTTAGTATATAATTATAGGAATGAATAATTTAAATAGAACGAATAATGGCACAAAAGCAACAATTGAACATTATTGTAGAAAAAAAGTAATTGAAATTCTTGAAACAGTTGCTCACAAACCGACGAGTCTGAAATTCTGAAAAAATTTCAACGAGAGGCATCATTATGTGGCGAAGTTTTTTGGTAACAACTACATGACATCAAAGGACTGAATGGGACTGAACTTAGAAATCTTAACCTTTACAAAATTAGAGTGACTAGACAAATGGTCTTCAACAGATATGTACACCAGATCATCAAAAATTTACATTTCTCTCACATCTACACATAAACATGTTCGTTTAACCTTTCACATGAGGTTCATTAAAATTTTTAAAATATGATGAAAAACCCAATCAGTTGTATTTGCAGTTTGTGAAGATTGACAGTTGTGGAAAAAGGGTGGTGCCTTCGTAAAAAGACACTTCCCATTTTTAATAATTATATTTTTTAAGTTATGTATATAATGCATGATAGATATAGTTTCTCATCTCTTATTAAATACGTATTACCATGCATGTGCAGAATTCGGTTTTGTTTCCTGAAATCAAGTGTCAGAATTAAAAGTCATTGAAAAACCATAAAAGAGGAAAATTTTCTTTCTCTGAATGCATCATCTTTTAGCATTCAGATGTATGATACTTAAGTACTATACATACATTTGTAAATTTTGAATGATTGAAATAACATGAAAATAATTCAAATTTTTTAGTGTCTGTTTTGTATGCAAAAAGACTCGACAATCATTATTTAACGTTTCAGAACACTTTTTAGATATCAATTTTCTGAATGAATGACTAGTTAAAAATCCGATTAAAATAGTATATTAATTAAAATACCCATAATGAATTTGATTTGATATTAAATAATTGCTTCATGGGAGCAACAAAATATTGCTCATTGATTTTATCTGGAAGGTATGAAATCTATTAGTGGCATAGTGTTTAACTCAGAAGTGGTATATATTTTTGAAAAGAGCAAGTAATTCGTAAAGATCAATACATTTGTGTAGGTGTGCTATTGCAAAGGTTATAAAATTATTGTTTTGTATAAAACTACGTCCAAGAAAAGGGGACAAAGTATTCAGAGTACTGTTAAAAGAGAGTCAATAATCTAAATATGTAAATAGAGGAAAATAAATTATATTGTCTCACTGAGCGCAGACACGTTTATTTAAATATTCAAGAGATAATTTAGAAAATGTTTCCAGTTATTAAATAAAGCTTATATCTGAAAGCACGCATTTTACTCCCAAACTGAAAATCTGAAATTCACTATGTTTTGGGATAGTATATTAATTGTCCTAAACACGAATCCACGATGAATTTTCTGTGCAATTATTCATTCTATTCAGAATCGTTTAAAAGCTTGGAATAAAATTCTAAATATGCCATGCAGTATGAAGAGAGCTTTATGTGGATTAACATATTTTATCAACTGAACAATCGCACAGAATGTTGATGAAAGTGTTAAGATTTTAATGCATTAAAATGGAAGATTTCATAATTGAATGTTTCACAATTACTGTTAGGTGTATTCTGAAGCAGCTACTCTATAGGAGTTGTGAATAAAATAACTTATATTTAATCAATGGATAAAAACATAAAGATAGTTTAATAAGCGTATTATAAAGACATATGTGTAATGGCAGATAAATTTTCTATGTGGTCTTTAAAGCTATAAAGCAGGTATAGTAATAGATCAAATGCTATAATAATATATAGTTTCTCAATTTTTTTACATCTAATGATAATGACAAAACAATTAAAAGTGCAATACATTTAATGAAACATTAGATCATTTCTTATGGCAGTTTAATAATTTTTCTCGATTTGCTTACTCGATTTGCTTATTATTTCGCCTGACGTTCCTCAATTAGAAATCTTATAAATTAAAAACATTTAGGTGTGACCTGAGGTAGAAGCTATAATTACGTACAATATAAGAGAGATCGTTTGCTTTACCAGAGAGCTTTTAAGAACTGATACGATATTATATTTCGTTATATTCTGATATTCGTTACTAGAAAAGTTCTTAGCTTACATCAAATAATTATTCTCTTATGTCGTATTGCTACGATAAATTAATTATCAATTCTCTAAACATAAATCCAATTCAACCTTTTGATGTATGTTCTATTCTGAAGAGCCCTTTGGCTCCTTTTCTTTTCAAAAAGAGGAATTTAGGGTTAAGAGCGAGGTTTTTCTAAGTGATATATCGTTAGTCCCTCTTTGGATTAAAAAAAGGTGCCAAAACAGCCCATTAATATATACTTTCAATGTCTAGTTCAGCCATATTAGGATTGTGCAAAAAGTAAATGTAAAGCCATAGCCTTCATTTGAATCATATCTTGAATAAACGATTATCATCTAAATACCTGTATGCTTCTGTCAAAAGTTTTCGTCAAAAAAGAGGGTTATATTCATAGATTATTAAGTTTCCTGCAGAGATTTTAAATGTGGGTTTTTCACTCAATTTAAACATATTTATAACTAATAAATAAGTTAAGATATCAAATTGATTTAGATCTATCTATCTATCTATTTATAATAAAGATACTTATATATTTATCAGATAAATATACAAATATCTTTTATTTTCCATTCTTTAGTTTTTAATTTATAGTTCTTTTTTATTCAAATAAATATTTTGGAGATACATTTTTCACAAACTCAAGGTTAAGTAATGCCTACCAAGCCACTGTGGTTTCACAAACGCAAAGAAAAATCTGTAATAATTATTTATTTAATTAATTGACAAATAATTATGCTAAGAAAATATTAAAATAGTGAATAGTTGTTTATATTGAGCAAAATATTAAAATTCTAGAAATTCAGAAAACTAGTGGAAAATAAATTACGAAATTGCACCTTTTCAAACTTGATAAACCAATCGCAATACCAAATAAAAATGCATAAAAACTAATGAAAAAGTATTATTTGATATTATAATCAAAAATTAATACAGATCGTACAAAAAATATTGTAATAAGGTCAAGTAAATCTTTAATATCATCTTTTTATAATTTTATGGAGATATTTATGGAATATTGTCCCCAAATCGATATGACCTTAATTCAGATGAAAATTCATGCAATCATTAATTATAATCACCTTATAACATTTACAAAGATTAATTGCTTTCTCCCCTTCAAGAATTATTGCATAGTATTTATAATTTATCTTGAAAACTTAAAATACAAAAATTAAAAGATATTTATCAACATAAAATACAAAATGCAGGGACTATATTTACTTTAAGATTTCCTTCTAAATTTTAGCCTGAAGCAATATATTCCGATCATCTTTAAAATGTTGTTGCCAACATACAGGTTGTAAATATGCAACAAACGATAATATCCTAATACTTATCACATGATATCATAATCTATTTATAATTACCACACGTGTTGTTACTCAAAATGACTCGAAAAATTCTTCCCCTAAGTTGTCTTGTTAAATCCTCCAAGACCCCTTTCTTATCATTTGAAAAACAGATACTTTAAAATATATGATTAAATATGCTGAAAGAGCATTTGTTGAAACAAATACAAAATGTTTTCGCAAATTTGATGATACACTTATCTAAACAACCAGCAGTAATGATTATAATACCGGAAAATAAACGCAACGTTGTATTCGAATAAGACAAGTTTTCCAATAATCTCATTACAAGCACAAGGGAGCTCGGCCTTGTCCCCATCATTAATGGTATATGTGCTATTGCTTTCGAGAATGCGCAACATTAATGAGCACACATGAAAATGGCGTAGATTCATCTGACTCGAAAGTCGCTTTGGGGTGGGGGGGATATTCATAGATTTTTTTCTAAAAATAATTACATTGTTCAATACTTTAGCTTTGTAGATTTTTTTCTTCTTATTTTTATTTTATGTTTACTCCATCATTTGATAAAGCAAATAAGTAAATTCCAAATCAACTTCGCAAATATTTACATCAAAAGAAGAAAAGATTCAGAGAAGCATAAAAATGCATTTCCTGATGAAGACTGTTGTTTATCAATCTGGAAGAAATAATAGTATTCTTTAAAGAGATAGAAGATAAGACTAATTCATTAAATTAAAAAGTAGAAAATTATAGTTCTTTTAAATTCCGATTCAAAAGGGTTAATTTAAATGAAATAATTCGCATATTGAATTATGCGACAAAATATTTTTGAAGTAAAATATATCAGAATAACTTATAACAAATTATATTAATATTTCGCTTTCCAATTTGAATATGAGAACATTTTGAAACATAACTCTTAACATTTAGCCTTGATCAGATATCAGGGATGGTTCTTGATCCAGCAGCTTTCTCCAAGCTTTAGCTGCACCAAGAAGAGGATATTTATGAGAAATTTAGTGTCCAATAAACCCATTTACAAGGTTATTTTTAGTAAAAATTCTAAACTTGAAAATCCTCAATCCTTAATCAACATCTTATGAGCGTGCAATTGCATCCCTCCTGCATAATGAATATTGTGTTTATAAAATTCATCTACTCAAAAATCCATAGTTTTAAGATTTTGTATTTGTATTTAAATGGATGTCAAAGCTTTTCGTAAATACATGCACTATTTCATAGATTTTACGTATAAATAATATTGATTATAAATTAAAGGTTATAAGTATAATACATTATTTTAGATTTTCATATTGTAATTCAATCCTATAACTATAGAGAATGATAAAAAAAACTGAAAAGCAAATTATACAACATTTTGAATTACCAACTGGAAAAAAATATATTCTACTTTCTCAAATTCCTACTAGCAGTTTGTAAAGGAACTTAGCTCAGCATGCAGTAGCTCATTCGGTATCATGAGATAATTTCATTATTTTTCTCGTGAAGGTGAAAAATGCGTGTTCAACTCTTACGAAAATCGATATTTTTTTCTATTAATTGTAACTATTTAACAAAAAGTAACTAAAATAAAATTTTCCTTTAGTAACCTAAGCAGAAATTGGCTTTCATTTTTTTTATATTACTTGTTTTAATTAAACTTTAAAAAATTCCCATTAGAATGACCTGTGTCTTATAAGCATACAACATATGTACGAGTTTTTATGTGAATGAGTATTTAAAGGGTATATATTTCAACTTTTATTATTCTCCTTCTGAAAATTTGTAATTCAACCACTGGAACCAATAACATTGAAAAATTTATTTTCCTTTCCTGTAGTTTTGTAAATTAATTTTCAGTAATAAGATTAATCATCAATTTTGTGCTATTATTTTTAATAAAGCAAGTCGTAATATTTATTTACATTATAAGCCACAGATAAGTGTTCTTTCTTTTGCAGCTGCAACAGAGTATGTTGATTTGGGTAGAACAATTTCGTAAGTGAGATTTTTCCTTGCAGTGTAGACATGACAAACAGAACTAAAGTTCGTGCAGAATTCGCATTCTTTTTATGTAAAAAAGTGTTATCAAAAGTATCGCGCCATCTATAGGGGAAATTTTTGTACTAATGATCAAATTTTATCTTGTTCAGATCAATAGAATGAATTTAGAGCCCTCTGAATTGGGTGATATTTTTTGCTAGCCCTATACCCGATACACTAGAAGAATTTGCCAGTAAATTAGTTCTTCATTTATTAAAAAAAGTAGTGATAATGATGTTGCCTGATTGACTGCCCCATCGCTAATAGAAAAATAGATCCTTATGATGTTTACAAACCTGCCAAACTCCTAATTCAATGTCTAACGCTTGGTTTATAGAATCGGTATTTTTATCTAAAAAGGCCAGTAATTTGGCTTCGCTATATTAATCGTAATCAATTCCTTCAGTTATTTCATTTTAAATTACTTATGACATATACACTGAAGTGACAAAAGTCATGGGATAGCAATATGCAAATACACAGATGGCAGTAGTATCGCAGCGAAAAAGTATCAATGCGCAGTTCGTTTTCCAGAGCTTTCATTTGTGTTCACGTTATTCATGTGAACAGGGTTTTCGTGATTTATGGCGGCACGACGAGAATTAACTGACTTTGAACATGGAAAATTCGTTGGAGCTGGACGCATGGGTCCATTCCATTGCGGATATCGTTAGGGAATTCAACATTCCTAGATCCACAATATCAAGAGTGAGCCGAGAGTATGAAATTTCAAGCATCCCATCCCATCATGGACAGCGCAGTGGGCGACCACCTGCACTTAACGACCGAGACCGCCAACGTCTGTGTAGAATAGTCAATGTTAATAGACACGCCACACTTCGTCAAATAACTGCAGGAATCAATGTGGGACGTTAGAGGGACGTGTCCGATAGGACTGCGTGGCGAAATGTGTCTTCCTTGGGCTATGACAGCAGAAGACCGACTCGAGTGCCTTTACTGACAGCACGACATCGCCTGCAGTGAATCTCCTGGGCTCGTGAGCATATCGACTGGTCCCTAGACCAGTGGAAAACCGTGGCGTGGTCAGATGAGTCACGATTTCAGTTGTTACGAGCTGATGGTAGAGCTCGAGTGTGGCGCAGATCCCCCGAAGCCATGGACCCAAAATGTCAGCAAGGCACTGTACAAGCAGGTGGTGGCTGCATAATGGTGTGGGCTTTTTTACATGGCATGGACTCGGTCCTCTGGTGCAACTGAACCGATCATTGATTGGAAATGGTTATGTTCAGCTGCTTGCAGATCACTTGCAGCCATTCATGGACTTCACGTACCCACACAACGATGGGATTTTTATAGATGACAATGCGCCATGTCACCGGGCCAGAATTGTTCGCGATTGGTTTGAAGAACATTCCAGACAATTCCAGCGCATGATCTGGACACCTAGATCGCCTGATAGGAATCCCATCGAGCATTTATGGGACATCATCGAAAGGTCCGTTCGTGCCCAAACTCAAGCACCATCCACACTTTCACAATTATGGACGTCTATACAGACCACATGGCTCAATTTTCCTGCAGAGGACTTCCAACGACTTGTGGATTCCATGACACGTCGAGTTGTTGCACTTCACCAGGCAAAAGGAGGACCGACACGATGTTAACAGTCATCCCATGACTTTTGTCACTTCAGTGTATGTATATATATATATATAAAGAGAGAGAGAGAGATAAATAAATAGATAGATAGATAGATAAGACAAAAAAACAGAAGAAACATGAGTTTAAAAAATATAAAAAAGTGAAAAAGGAAAAAAAAAAGTAGATATTTTTTCTGTATTTTTAGGACTATTTTTTATGACTATTGTCAGAAAAGTTAACTCTTCTGTGACAGAAGATTTAGACAATAGTCTAACTCTTTATAGAAAAAAAATTCCACTCTTTATTGGAATCCTTGCCTGATGGTGACTTGTGAGAAAGTCATCAGGCTGAATTTCTCCTTTTTCACTTTCTTATATTTTTTATCCCATGTTTCTTCTGTTTTTTTTTTCATCTATGTTTCACTATGTCTTTAGGAATAGCATCAAACGAGCTCTCTGAATACAGTGTATCTTTCTAATTTAATAATGAAAATGACAATAATGAAATAATTTAACAATGAAATGATATATATATATATATATATATATAATTTAATCTGGAGCTGAAAAATTAAAATTTTAATTATATATCTTCCAATTTAAGTAATCTTATAACATCTTTTTCACTTCATTTTGGACAAAAATAAAAATTTTGGAAGCTATAGAAATTTTTCGTGAAATTCGCGAAATAAAAAAGTTTGATCTAGAGGATAAAATTTATATATATATCTTAAATAACAAGAATAATGAAATAAAAAAGGAGGTATAATAATGAATCAAATTATTTCATGACAATTAGAACGAAGCTTTTCTTTGAATAATATACATAAAACTAACTGCACACAGTGATATATCCAATTACTTATCCTCATCCAGAAAATTTTCTCTTTGAAGATATTTTTACTCAGTTTTAATTAGTAATATAGATTTATAATTTGCAAAATAGGATTTTGAAATTGAATTTTATTTACTTTTTATTGTATCATATTCCTCAAAATCTTTTTCGTAGTTTTGTCATTTATGGTAATATAAATTAATTTTTTCTTCAAATTTTATATTCTTATTTTTTGATTAATTTAAATGGATTTTAATGTCATTAATGACTGCAATTGTTGATAACCAAGACGAAAATGTAATTTCAAAATTACATAATAGTTATAAACATTTATAATCATTATATTAAAAATTTAATTCATAAATGAAGAAAATAATTAAAATATAAATTTGTTTTTTTTATTTTTTAATGAACAAGACTTTATAAAAGCTGTTTCTTATTACAATTATAATGCGTGTGTACATACATACTCGAATGTGACATTTTTGCTGAATGATGAATTATATAAGCATTAATTTTTCTTTATGTGATTTGGCTGGTATTAAAATTTTCTTCTTGATGCAAACTTTATTCACAATAAAGAAAGAATTATTATTTTATAAACCATTAGAAACTACAATTTTCTAAATCTTTTGAAAATGGCAAGACTATTTATTTCTGGTAATACAGGAAAATTTTCAAAATATGAAATGGATGCTAATTTTATGAATTTTTAAGGCATATATAGTGTTTTAAGTTTTTACGAAAAAAAAAGCATTAAATTTCATATAATTTCAATTTAAAAATATTCTGAACTAAAATTTAACTATTAACTCTTCAACTGAAACTATACCAAAAAAAGTTTAGTGGTGGAATCTAAATCCCAATGGTTACAACTTAACTGTTTGCTCTGTATACGTCTTGTACATTTATTCATTTGCCTTAAAAAAAGAAATTTACAAACTTCATCACCGTCTTTCTTCAATTTGCCGATTTTCAAAATTACTTTCTTTGGAAATATTAATTAATTTCTAAAAAGGTAGCGGAATACTAGTCATCAAAATAAATCTTACGAAAAAATTTGAAAGAAAAAGTTCTTGCGGTCGGTTTTGCACTTTGTTTCACATTAATTAAAGAATCCAGAGAAAAAAAGACTTAACGATCTTTGGAACATCAAAACTTGCGAAAAGGAGATTTAAAACAAGAAGTTCCTTTGAAGCGTTAAAGAATATTTACTCAGATGTAAGAAGGATTAAAAATTGTAGTTGGATTAATTTCAAAAATCAAGACTTTAGCTCCTCTTCTTGACGTCAAAGATACCTCAGTTTTAACTATTGACATTAAAAAAAACGACGTGATTGGATAAATAAAATATGAAGTTATTCTTATATTTTAGCCTTAGAAATATATTTAAAAGTCTTTCCATTGGACATATACACTTCGTATAAAAATTATTTCCTAATTGAATTCCGGAATTTTATAATCTTACCTTCATTCTCAAGAATATTTTAAAATGTGGGGAAAATGAGCCTTATATTCATTAAAAAACACAAATTCTAATTATTTAATATTTACAGAAAGCAGAAAATTTTGAAAAATTGATATTTGGGAAGCTATTTAAACTAACTTGCAGGGTTTTTTTTCTTTTGATTTTATTGATAGTGGAGCAATTCCTGTTGAACACAAAAGAAAGACCAATGCTGAATTTGAAAAAAAAACGCTGTTGATAGCCTTTTGTGTATAAAATATTAAATTATTCTTATCTTTTAGCGTTATAAATATATTTAAAAATCTTTAAATTGAACATACACACTACGTATAAAAATTAATGTCAAATTTTCCTACATTTTATAAACTTATCTTCAACCCCAAGTATGTTTCGAAAATTTGATAAAACAGAGCATTATATGCATTGAAAGACACACAAATTCTAATCATTTGATATTTATGGAAAATAGAAAGTTTTGAAAGATAATTGTTTGTGGTTTCTTTAAACTAATTTGCAGTTTTTGTTTGACTTTTATGGTATTTTGAGCACTTGCTGTTTAACAAAAATGAAATGTTAATTTTAACTTAGAAAACAAGTCTATTGGTTACCTTTTGTGAATAAAATAATGTTTTAGCTTTAGAAATATGTTTTAAGATTTTACATTGAACATATACAATTTGTATGAATTCTTTGATTTTATAAACTTACCTTTATTCTCAAGTATGTTTGGAAAATTTGAGAAAAGTGGGCATTATATGCATTGAAAAACACTTATAAATTCTAATTATTTAATATTTCATGAAAGTACTAATTTATTAATATCTATTTTCAAAATATTTTAAGTAACTTCCGATTTTGATGATATTTAAAGCACTTGCAGTTGAATAACGGAAAAGATCACTGTCAGCATTCAAATTTCAAAAAGTCATTTACGATGCAACTTAACTGAAGTCGGGGAAGTAATCTGCCTGAATCTTTCTCAGTTATAAAGGGGAATTTGTATTTTAAAAGTGTCTTTTTCATTCGATCTCCAAAAAAATGTGACACATAGCTGCAATTGCAGTCACAAAATCATATATCAAACCTGATGTATTTAAACCCTTAACGTTTGGAAAAATTTCAAGAAAACGGTTACAAAAAAAATGATTTTTTTTAAAGAAAATAATATAAAATTAAGTGTACGAACAATATATGCATTCAATTATTAATTTTCGATATTTTTTAGATTGAAATTTTAAATAATAAATAACGTTATAAAAAGCCAACATTCAGGCTTATTTTGACTGAATTTTGGTTTTCCAGCAAGCAGAGAAAATTTAAAAAATTCCTTTTTTTAAGCATTAAAAGAGAATTTTTTTAAATCGTACGTCTAATATAAATAAAGGTTAGTTAAATTTTCTTGTGTGGTAAATTTCAAAACATGAGACACAGAAGCCAACTTCACAGTTTGGACAGTAGTTCCGAGTTTCTTTCCTGCATCTCTTATTGTTTTCGTCTGTTCTGGAACATCAAACTTTTGACAGACCAGCGTGTTCAATTGGGCCACGTGTAACGAAGTAACTTGGTGGGCTCTTGGCTAAGATTGCAAAATACATATCAAAAGTACACATATTCGATTAGTGCTAATACCTGGTAGAAAATAACTAGCAATTACATTTTAAATAGACTATTATTGCCATCTTGTGAATAAAATGAAAAATAAAATGACTTCCGGACAAAAGAAATGAATTGGTTTTAATTCATTTGTCGCGTTACTATTGAATACCCCATCCCGGCAATATCACGGGCGCGAGAAACGGAGGTCGAAATCTCAGCCTGTCATTTTCACGGGAGCCAGGTTAAGAGGTTAAATCATTACACATTTGAACTATCGCGTTTACATGCTTTTCAAAGTACCGATCAACGCGCGTTCAATCAATCCCTTGTTAAATTTGGCTTAAAATTTGATAGGACTCTACAATATAGATATTAAATATGTGTACTGAATCTATTTGCATAGCTCTCTTCACTTATAGTCACCATGTTAAGTCAGTTATAATCCTTATTTGTCTTATAAATACCGGAGAGAGAGGTTTAATCCGAAAAGATTTTGTTCAAAATTTGAGAAAAATACTAAAATTTGGCGTAAAGAAATACAACACATTTCATCCTAGTTTAAACTCTTTGAGTTATCTGTATCAAGGACAAACAGTCAAGCATGAATATAGCTGTTTTCCAAAATGTAGTTTTCGAACTCATGGAGATCTAAAGTGTGAAAATTAGTCGAAATTTCGAATAAATATTTTTTAATAATTGCTATACTTCGTATATAAAAAAGTAGAAACGAAGCAAGCTTTTTATCGTTTATTTAACAATATCTTTAAACCTTTTGAATTGACACAAATTATCTTAAAAATTTCTTTCATAATTTACACCATTTTAAAAATAAAAAAAAAACGTTATCAATAACAATTATCCGTAAAAAAAATTCTAATGAAAAAAAAAATCTATTTAATTTTTTTGCTTATTATTATGAAGAAATCCCTTTCTTGGTAATATCAATACCTTTTGTTTCTTGCCTTTGACATTTTTTAAATTAAAATGTTAAGATTTCACTTCCTTAGGATATTAACTGA
>JAOUZG010035355.1:653802-674458 GCA_026289955.1 Argiope argentata
TATCAACTGAATGTTTAGCTCAACCTATTCTAAAGTAGCCTTTGAAAGAAAAGTTCCTACCACACCATACTATCTTTAAATTAATTTACTGTAACCTTCATCTGGTAAATGTTTGTAATTATTTTCATATATCGATTATGGGATTTCATATTACAATCATGATTAAATTCTTAATAGAATTTATCAGGGAATTTCTTAGACACCAGTTAAGAATCAGACTAAATATTTATTTAGATTTTAGATCTAATAATAAATTCTAAAAGATGTCAGCACTTTGCATTGCCATCTTCTAATGCGGTTACAAATTTTGGCATTGTCAATAAAACATTACGGTTTGTATCTACATTTAAAATACCTTTTGACAATTTTATTTAATATATTAAATTGGGATTTGGTATTTCACATTGTATTATTACATACCTTCTATCAGAGATTTGATATATTCTCCAATGAAAATAAGTATTTTTACAGGTAAAATTTTTATAAATATATTCCATTAGTGCTGTTCCAAATAAAATAAAATTAGTCTTGATCTTTTGATATATGAAGCTATATTTATATGTTAGAAATAATTTGGCATATTATCGATATTGTCAACAGCATTACAAAATCGGACTTAACTACCTAGCTATTTGTAGTATTAGAGAATATATATACAAGGACATGGCCATGTTTTAGTAATTTTTTTCTGTGATCATGTGAGCACATTTGTCTGCCCAAATGCAGCAAGAAGAGAGTTTGAATCTCTGAAATTCTGTGGAATTAGGTGCAGAAAACGACGATGTTTTGTTGATATACCAATGTGAATATTCAATGTTAACATTGACACATAATCTTTATTTTATTTGCATAATACCAAGGCAATATTCATAATAAAATAACTAATATTTTTCCAAGGACAGAGTTTCATTCGAAGTTGAAACTTGGAATTTTGTTTTGTCGAAATATATTTCACCAAAATGGTAGGCCTTGTTCATGAAGCTGTGTGGCAATGATATTCATTGGATAAAAGTTTGGCAACTATCAAGTACTATCATTTCTGTAACCATAGGGGTTACAATAGGGTTTTCTAATAGGTATTTCTTAGAAATGTGTTTAGGTATTTTAGATAACTTTGAAGAAAAATGTGTGAACTTTAGGGATTTTTATTGGGGATTTTAGTTGAGGGATTTTTATCCCTCAACTTGGATGAGTTATCGTAATTTGTAATTTAGAGTGGGTGTGGTTACCAGTAATTTAGAGTAGGTGTTAGAAACATAAAAAATGAGATTTCGATGAGGAAATAAGAGAAAGTTTGAGCAATATGTGCACTTTTAAGAATATGTTGGATCAACGTTATGGGAAACGAGGTCAAAATTAAAAATCTTGTGCAATTCCTACAAGACAACGAGGAATACAGACTCAAGGTCTGAATAATTTTTCATCTCGTATCTCAAATAAGTTCTACTAAGGAATATATTAGCTTCAATAGAGTTCATCTACTCCCTCCTCCCCCCTGAACATATCTTTTATCACATCATAATACTATTAATAGTTATCTTTTTCGTGAACTGTATTTTTTTTCTTAGTAAATATTTAAATGTATATTTTTTCAAACGATAAGGAATTCTAGAGATTCTATGTTCGTGGATAGTCTGTGGCAAATGAAAGGATGAATAAGTGTGGGCTAGTTTAAGGTAAAAGGATGATAAATTAAGAAGGATTTAAATTAGATTAATTATTATTATTACGTATGTGTAAACCTATTTTAGCAGCTGCATAGCCAAATAAAAGAAACTTTTGAAAGTTTTAACTTTTGTTCCTTTAATTAATGAGGCTTACTGTAATTTAAATTAAAAAGTATTTTAGCAGTTGCGTGACCGAATAGAAGAAACTTTTGAATCTTTTTTTTTTACACTTTATTTATTTCTCATCACGTGAGACATATTGCGTACAAAGAAGAAGCGATGAGATATATCAAGCTATATCATGATACAATAGCAGAAGACAAAGACACCAACATATTTTCCTTCAGAGGTTTTTACTGATATTTTGATAGGAATTTTTTTGACACATGTAACCTTACGAAAGGAAAGTTAAGTATTTTTTAAAGTATGTTGTAAACATTAAAGATTTTTATTCCTTCTTTCGGAGTGTGAGAACTTACAGAAATCATCAATTTCACAAGGTGCATACAGAGTTATAAAATAAAAATTTAGGAACTAGATTTAAAATAAGAAAATATATTAAAATAAAGTTGTTATGAGATAAAATAGGGTAAAAATTGAGAAATAAGCTAAGATTTAAATTAGATTAAGTGATATCATTATTTACACTCTTTAACAAAAAAATTGACGCACCAAGAAGCTATCATCTGATTTCTATGAAATTTTGTATTCATGAGTGTTTTGACCAGATTTGCAAATGATTAAATTTTGGTGTCCAACGAATGAATTGTTTGATCTCCAGTGCATCGAAATTGTATATAAGGAGCAGCTCTTCGACGGTTGTTAAATTTTTCAAATTAAACGAGATTCAAATTACCTTTCAACGACTTAAAAAAATACCTCTCGTCGAGCTTATTACGAGCAACTGTCAGAGTTTGATAGAGGTAGTATCATTAGATCAAAAGAGGCCGGTTGGACAAGTCGGTGAATCGCTCGTCATTTGAATCCAAAAGGCATGGCGATTCGAAGACGCTGCCAAGAATGGGTGTAAAATGGCAGATTCCAGCTTCAAGATGGTAGCGGTTGACCTAAATCCACAGCAGATCGTGAGGACAGAGTGATCAGCTGTCAGAATGCCTTCTTCATCTCCATCAAACATCAGACGCTCAAACCAAGTGTCCACCATGACCCTTCACAGACGGTTGAGGCAGCGAAATCTACGCTCGCACCGACCATTACGCCACTTGTAACTCACGCCTGCACACTGCCGATCCAGATTACAGTGCTGCATGGCTCGATCAGGTTGGAATGATGACGACTGGGGACGTGTAGTCTTTAGTGACGAATCCCGCTTCCAACTGAGTTCTGACGATAATTGAAGACGTGCTTGGAGACATCCAGGACAGAGGGGGGATCCTGCTTTCACTAGTGCAAGCCACACCGGCCCTCAACAAGGCATTATGGTCAGGGGTGCCATTTCCTTTGATAGTCAGACCCCTTTGGTTGTCATTAGAGGTACAGTTATTGCACAGCAGTACGTCGACGACACTTTAAGACATGTTTTGTTACCATTCCTTTTGCAGTATCCTTGGTTAGGTGTTTTATTAGGACAATGCCATACCACATATGGCACTTGTTGCTATGAACCATCTGCAAGATGGTCAAATACTTCCTTGGCCTGTCAGATCACCAGATCTTTATCCCATCGAGCATGTCCGGGATATGATGGGAAGGCGAATACATCTGCCATGTAACGTTGATGACCTCGACAATTGGAGCGAATCCAGCAAGAAATACCACAGGATACCTTCGAAAGCTTTATCGGTCTGTGCCACGCCATGTGATAGCTTGTATCTTAGCTATAGGAGCATCAACATCATATTGAACTTGTTACTGTAACTCTGAAATAAAAATTCAATTGTATTGAGAATTTAATTATTCGCTATTCTGTACATTGTCCAAATCTTCGTCTTAATCGGACAACTCCTTCTTGGTGCGTTGATTTTTTGTCATAAAGTGTGTGTGTATATATATATATATATATATATATATATATATATAAGCAACGCTTGAGCTATTTTGGGATTGAACTTTGGTCAGATGAAGAGTTCTACATCTGGGCTGGCAACCCATCTTTCTATACCACACCATGCCAGACTAGCAGACTGGTCATGAAGAATTTAAGGTGCAACAGACTCTCTTACACGATGGTTCTTCGGTGGAATGGGAGTCTCGAACTTGAAACCCTAAAGCGCAAGATCTGAGAAATTATCAACAGGCCACCATGTCCCACTTTCTTCATTAAGTTCTTAAAGAATAACAGATTACACAGTGTTCTAAGTTCTTATAATTTATCTCCTTTCGCATTTGCATTTAATCACTTTATCACTAA
Organism: Argiope argentata; assembly: GCA_026289955.1. NCBI lineage: Eukaryota > Metazoa > Arthropoda > Arachnida > Araneae > Araneidae > Argiope > Argiope argentata. Next base: position 657,841 of record JAOUZG010035355.1, read on the forward strand.
TAACATTTGTATGAATTTCTAAGCGACTCTATGAGATATGAATTCTATAAAATTCATTTTATCTATATAAAAAATATATATTCATGACACAATATTACATCTGAAGGGAATTAATTTATATTCATTCAATCAATTTGCTAGAAATTTTGTTTTTAATTCTTAACTTATATGGCTTATCATGAAAAATTTGAGATGTAATTTGTCCCAAAAACGCGTGTTAAAAATGAGAATTATTTTTAGTGCTTTGTACTTTACCAAAGAAAAACAAAGTTTCAAAGCATTTGATGTTATTAAAGGAAAATAAAATGACGCAATAGTAGATTTTTTTCTGTTCAGTTTAGCTGGATACTTTTTTTTTAAATCTAGAAAGTTATGATTGATGTTAAGACGCAGATGTTACAAGCTGGGTTAGCTAGATTTTTACAGAATCTGTAAAGCATATAAAAGTTTTTTTCAGTATAATTTTTCTTTGTTGTTACATAGATGAATCACCTTTAAAATCTATTTCTTTATGATCCCATAAATATAATATATGCCCCTCTTTTAACAGAACATTTTTATTTACAATAGTAATCAAATGCATTATCTTTGATTTTGGGGGCATTTTAGAAACATGGCTGACATAATTTCCAAAAGGTTAATGTACCACAAAAAATGATGATGTAATGGTGCATTGTTTTCACAAACAGATCAGGGCTGCTTTTTGAATAAGATTATTTACCTAAATTAAATTTATATTTCTAAATACATAAAATGTACTACTTTTTCCGTATATTCCTATGCGTTTACCCCGTTTAATTCTGATGCGTATTTACGAAATCACTATTGAAAACCACAAATAGTACGGATTGCAACTAAGAATCCACACTTATATTACTAAACAGAATACATTATATATCTTTATAGTAAAAATATTACACCGACATAAAATATCTATTTAATATTCATCATAAATTAATAGATTTTCTTTCATTCTTTTAAAGTTTTGAAAAAATTCTGTTTTAAAATAGGCTTTTAAATCAATGACTACAAAAAAATTTATTCTTTCAATAAATATTTTGGAAATAATTTTACCTGAGGATTTTTTAATTAAAATAACATTAAAGATATCTTTTGGTGAAATTCAAATTTATCGTTAACTTTAATGCCACGAAAATTTGTTTCTGTAATCTATGAGTACTGATATAAATATGGTGACCTATGATCTATGATAAATATGATATGAAATTACAACCAATGTATACATGCAAATACATAATATGATTTCTCTTTAAAAATTGTTACACTTCTTTACTGTGCCAACTTATATTGAATTAGAATTTAATAATAAAGTTTTTATTATTAAATAATAATAAGTTTAATAAGTTTTTTTTTTTACAAAAAATTAGTTTTATACATATTTTCATTAAAAAATATTAGCATTCGTAGCTTCCTTTAAACAACTTTTACTGATAGAGGAAGTATATACTTAATTAAACTTTAACAACATTACGTTTATATATAGCCACCTGCTATAGCAATTAGCTCAATAACGCAGACAAAGCTTAATCCCCTGCATCTATTTGTTCTATAAATATATAAATAAAGCACACAATATATATGCTTTTAAATTGTAAAAATTTTGTATTCAACTCAAAGTGGTTTAAACTTTAATAATCTAATTAATAAGAACTCTAAAGTATCCAAATATAAGTAATTTTTATTTACTGCGTTTACCGTATGTAAGTGGAGATATAAAATCCTATTCTAGGATTTTACTCAACAGTAAATCCTCGAATATGAATACTACTAATTGGTCGTGGGCGAAATGGAGTTTCTAGATTCATAACGGCATATTTTAATAAATAAAACTTCTAAGGAAAACGATTTATAATGCTATGAAAAGGCAGCTTGAAAATCTTTTGGTTCCAAACAGTACTTTTTTTTTCTTAATGTTCCTCCTAAGTCGGTTCTCCATTTGACCAAATAAGGCCTTGATCTCCAAATTCGAAAAAATTAAATACACTATAAGACAAAAAAATGCCAGTGACCTCCTAGTTTGAAATTTTAAATACAGTATGAGACAAAAAAATACCAGTGATCTGAGATGATTACAGATGGAGCTCGCTAAAAACATTTTTTTGAAAAATTTATTGAATAAAAGATTATATTGATTGGTAATTGATTGAAAGTTTCTAGTCTCAATTGAAATTTCTTCTATGAGGTAGATATCTCAGATAGTGTAAGAAAATACATTTAATGTCCTTTACCATTTACAAGAGGAACCATAATGGTTTTCATAAATTACAAATTTATTGAACCGGGGATGGTGTATAAATTATCCAGATGTGTAGTTTTTATGTTCTGTATTTTATTTTTCAGCAGTGGAATAAGGGATAAAAAGGAGGCATATCTATCAGAGTTTCTTGATATTTACTATTTTGATAGTTTCGATGTGAGAGAATCTGACTTTTCTCTCTAAGAAATATTTGAATGTCGTTTAAGCCAAATTGAGAAGATCTTTTTGTGTCATTTTGCTCATATCATATTCCAAGTGTAACTTCAGGTGATATAAAACTCGATATTCTAAGGTTTTAAGAACAAAGAAGCCGCCAATCGGAAAAATAATTTTTAATTCTGGAATTAAAATCTTAGTAATGGCTTAACAGATCGTTTAATCTATGACTATCGGTACTTTTCCGTTAGTAGGGAGGCAGTGAAAAATCACCAAATAATGTAGATTTCCGCCAAATTTCTTAAAGTTATTTTAAGGTGAGAAGTCTCCAAATACTGCAGAAATTCGTCAAATTTCTTTTGCGATTTATAACTTGCGCTTGGATAGTGGAAAAGGTTACAAATGATACTAAAGCAGAATCGCAGCAATTACAAAATTAAGATTACCTATAATTAAATATTTTTTCAAGTACTATGTGAGCTTTGTATAGCAGTAATATACTATGTGGGCTAAAGAACATTTTAAAAATACTTTTTAGTTTGCATTTATTTATTTATAGTGGGAACATTTTTGTCTTGATATAGATTTAGTTATTTCTATTCGCTTGCATTTAGGAATCTTGATAAGGCAATAAATAATCACAAAAATAATAAAATATCACATGAATTACAGAAAACAAATAAGTTGTAACAATTTTAAAAGATGCATTTAAAGATGAATCACTGCGCGTCCGTAACAACAGAAACTAAATAATTAAATTCAGATCCAATTATAAAACTATTTAAACTATTTAAAAATTCAAGAAGAAAATTATTTAACTACAGTATTATGAAAAACACGCTTGTGATAAATGCAATTAAACAGAAAATTTGCTTAGTATTTCATCTGAAAAAGAAACAATGCTATGCGTTAGGATTAATTTTAAAAATTGATTAACATTAGACAAATAGCCTATAGAAATGAAACTTACGTGATTGAGAATCCACTTTTTAAACTTTTAAGATGAGAGAAAAATAATTTATATACATTGATTTATTCAGAAATTATGTTGGAAAAACGCAAAATATTTCAATCCATGTTTTAACCGCTTTATGTGTCGTAAAAACTTTTTATTAGCAGAGTAAATCTTTATAGGCTTTAAGAAAACCGTACACCAAATTTTGCTTGAATTCATGGAAGGATGTGGAATTGTATTAGGTTCCAATGTACAAATAAACAAAGCAAAGGTGTGTATACAAAATATTACAAAAACCTTGATGCTTAAAGATATAGCAAAATCCACAATCGTATTACAAAAGTTTCTTTTTATCTGCAAGAAATATAAAGAAAACTTTTTAAACTATAAAAATTATAGAATACGAAGTCATCTGTTACTTAATGCATTATTGAGGGTATTTGACAGCTTTTCTTAAAGTGCAAGATTTCCAAACTTTTGATCTGCATACTTTTGTGCGAATGTATTTCCTTGGGGGGGGGATTAAGAAATCATTCTTCATCATTCGGTTACAAACTCGATATTTTAATTTAAAAAATGTTTGCGAAGTCTTATCTATAAGAGCACGTATAAGTGCCACAGCAGGATGTGGCGTGGACTCAACTAAAGTTTAAAGTGGTGCTTGAGGCTACCTCCACCAGGAATGCAGCTAGGATGTCTTTAAATCCAAAAGACTACGACCGGATGGAGATGTTCTTTGAACAGCATGTTGCAAGAAATCACAGATATACTCAATAATGTTCATGTTTGGGGGTTTAGGTGGCCAGTGAAGGTGTTTAATCCAAAGAGTGTCCCTGTAGCCCCTATGGGGCAATTCTGGAAGTTTTTCGTGTCTCATTGTACTGTTCTCATTCCCCAAGTTCGTCAAAAAACACAATGGACATGAATGGATGCAAATCACAAGACAGGAAGCTTACGTTCGAGTAACCTGTTAGATAATCTATACTTATTAGGGGTCCAATATCACTCCAACTACACATGCTCCACACCATTACAGAGCCTCCACCAAATCGAACCGTCTCCTGTTGACATGTAGGGTCAAGGGATTCATGAGGTTGTCTCCATACCCGCACACGATAATAAATTTCAAACTAGATTCGTCAGACCAAGCAACGGGTTCCCAGTCATTAACAGTCCAATGTCGTTGATGACGGGCCCAGGCAATGCTTAAAGCTCTGTGTCATGCAGCCATCATGGAAACATGAGTGGACTTTTGGCTCCGAAAACCCATATAATCGATGTTTCATTGAATGGTCCGTTAGCTGACATTTGCTGTTGACCCATCATAGCAATGAGCAATTTTGACGAAGGGTTACAATGCTGTCACATTTAATAATTATCTCCAGTGTTCTTTTTTTCCCGTTCTTGCACGATCTTTTTCTGGTCGTAATTTTATTGGAGATTTGATGTCTGACTGGATTCCTTATATTCACGGTACACTCGTGAAATGATCCTTCGGAAAAACTCCATAGCATTGCTACCTCGGAGATGTTATGTCCTGCCTATCATGCGCCACCACGTTTATACCAGATATCATACCGCGTTCATATTCACTTTTCTACCGTGTTCATACTCACTTAAATCTTAATAGTTCTGATGTTGTCATAGCAGTAACCAGTCTAACATTTGTGCCAGACACTTGTTGTCTTGTATAGGCTTTAGGGACCACAGCGCCTTGCTCTGATTGGTTCCATATCTTTTTTAGTGCATACGCATTTCTATACAAGCTTTTATGGCTCTTTAGTGTAAATATATGAACCTATCATTTATTATTTCTTCGATTCCCAAGTTCTCCTGTTATTTTGTTTTTCAGAAATTAAGTATATAATAATTTATTACTTAAAACTCGAAATGCCAAGATTGCCATTTTGATTTTCTCAGTTTTCATGCTTAAAAATTTTGATATATATATATATATATATATATATATATATATATGTAATGTTTTTGAACTTTATGATGACTTTTAATGAAAGATAAGAACAATTACATATTCATAATCTATTTCCACTTGATCATTTAAACTCACATAATCAATATGACCTATACCTACTTATATCAAGATCTATCAAAATTAAGACTTTAGCAATTTCATAGTTTATAATATTTTATGGATCATCTTTGTAATGATGGATATCAATACATATTTACATTCTTTTATGCATCGCTTTCAGAAATTTCTTGGAAAATTTGGAATTTTTGACACGAAATTATTTTGATCAATCCAAAATATTCGGCAGCCGTTATAATAGAGTATATTTTACCACTATAATGGATTAGTTTAAAACTGAAAACTTATATAACTGAATATCTTATACATTCAAATGCCGACTGTTTTTCTTGTTTTTTTTTAAATAAAGGCATTATTATTCTAGTTGTATTTTTTATTTAATTACATTCGCTTATTTGTATTAATTAAAAAATTTCTACTCTCCTATTTTTTCTTCCATAATCAGCATGCCTCATGTCTATTTATATCTGGACCTGATAAAATGATTGCTTTAGCACTTTCAAAGTTTATAATACTTCACAGATAATCAATGAAATAATGGACATCGATATGCATTTACATTTAATTATCTATGCTTTCTTGTAAAAACTGGTATTACATTTTTCGTATGAAATTATATTGCCTGATCCAAAGTGTCCGGCAGTCATTATAATGGCATATATAACATTTGCATTATGATTCTGTTTAAAATCAAAATATCTAAATAAACATCTTAAAAATACAAATGCAAAGTTTGTTTCTTGTTTTATCAGTAATTATACTAAATATTGCTTAGTTTAAATTATATTCGCATGTTATAACTGAGCTAAAGTTTACAATGAAAGCCATGATGGTCAGAAAGCTGCCAGTTTGTGGAGCGTGGTGAAACTAGGAGTATAATTAACATCAATAGTTCTAGTGCTAAGGAAGCATTTCAAGCATCATATGCCTTAAAAATTCAAAATCTGATTTCAAAATGTAATTAAATGATTTTGAGTTTTTTAACTGATCGTCATAAATACATTTGGAGCTTCAATCCTGATAATTTTCCTAACCAAATGCTGTTCTTCAATCATTTAGCTCCTTAGACATATTCAAGAAAGGTTCTTTCTTTTTTCTTCCATTCGGCGCTAACAAGTTTTGCACGCGAGGCCACTTTTTGTGCGCGGCACATTAACAGCGGTATAAAGTTTTTCTAAGGAAGAAAGTCCTTAAAATCTAAAAGCTTACTTTTAGTTCCCTCTCTTCGATCCTAATTATAGGCCGTCTTTTTCTGAAGAAAAAAAAATGTTCAATTTGTCATTGGTCTTTGCAGTAAAAAATATTTAATTAGGTTTCCCAAAGCTTCATGCTGTGTCCAAGTACCCCAAGAGATTTAGGGGTGTTTTTTTCACTTTAGGCATAAGGTTTTTTTTTATTTCGTCGAATACTATTATCTCTTTTTTAAAAAATTGAAAATTTTAATTATGTGTATGGAGATTTTTACTCAACTTAAAAATTCCTCCATACGCTATTTATCTTATTTTAGTAGCGATACTGGAGAGATAACTTTAAAAAAAATGTGTCGGTTTTAAAAATTTCGAAATGACAAACGGGAAAAAGAGCATGTATTGAATTTGTTGAATGCACTGTTATATATATCAAAAGAAAAAAAAAAGTCATTAAAATTTTTCTATGCAAAGAAAGAAAAAGCACCTATGATAGTTTTTAATGTGTACGGAATAGTTAGGATATATGCAAAAAAAGTTTGAAAACCTATTAGCAACTGCAAAATGGAAAAGCAATTTTTTTCCTCTTCATATGAATGTTATTCTTCTCTCAAAAGACTTCATTGCATACATTTCAGTGTTTAGCATGTCACGATGCTAATTAATTTCACTTTTAAATAATACTTTTATTTTATTACCTTGCATTCAATATCCACATATTTCAAAACTTCAGAAACAAGTTTAATACATAAAGATATAAATTTATTCCAGACCCTAAGGGAACAAAATAAATGATGATACATTTTAATTAAATCGATAGAATTTTGGTGAATTCGGAATTTATCAGACTTGTTAAAGATAAAATAAACTTTAAATTTCCAAATATTAATTTGTTGGTTTATTCTAAAAAAGATTTAAGGATATTTATATTTTTAATATAAATCTAATCAAATTGCAAGGAATTTAATTAACAACCTTTCTTCTGCAAATATAAAGTTTTTGGTCTTTCAGAATAACATTTGATTAACTGGTATTGAAGATTATTTAATGAAATTAGAGTTTCGTCATTTTTTCTCCTAGAACTGAAAGCACTGAATGCCAGACTATTTTCTGTTAATTTCATTTGAAAGACGTGTTTCGTTCAAGTACTTTGTTTTTAAGAAATGCTTGTAAAAAAGAATTAAAGATTATTTTGTAACTTTCTCCAAAAGAGAAAACTAATACAATTAGTGAAAGAATGAATGAACTTTTCTTCCTCTTAATTTTTTAAGTCTGAAATCATGTGGAATTCTGTGAACTAATTGAAGAAAATAAAAAGAATGTGAATAAAAATATTCTCTTATATTTCCTTCTACTTTTTTTAAAATATATTATTACTTATACTTTCGAAACTTTTACTGAGAAATGTAAATTATTGAATTAAACGTAATTAAGTTTTCATAATTTGTAAAGTTGAAAAGAGAAACAATTTATTAATCATAGTTTAAGTTTATGAGTAATAAATTGCTTTAATATTATTTATGGTTCAAATATTTTCTTTATTAAAATCTTTGTTAATGCATATAAACATAATTTTAAAGTTTCAATTTTAATATGCTATAGAAATGTACAAATTAGTGAATTTATTTTATTCAAATTTTGTTCTCTGTTGTATAAAACGTATGGAAGGTATAAGTAAGTATTAAAATGAAAATTAAGGAAATAATTCATTTGTTTAGAAAATTTATTTTTTCTGCATGATTAAATAAAATTGGTATATCCCATAATCTATTTACTAAATTTAATGTCAACTAGACAAAATTTGAGAAAAAATGGAATGATTAGTAAGAATAATTTTTTTGCCTTGTCAATATTAATAAAATTTAATTTGAGTTTTCGATGCCAAAAAAATCTGTTCAAAACTTGGCTACTTGCTTTTAAAGTCAATAAAGATTTATTTTGCAGTTCAAAATGGTTGCCTTCATATTCCATTCATTAAAAAATTATGTTGTGAATAACTGTCATTATATTTTCGTCTCAAAATTTTAAACAGTCTATCAAAAATAGTTTTTTTATGGTTATTAAAGTATTTTTTGATTAATATAAAGTGGTAAGTGAAAGATTTTAAAATTCAGTATTGAAACAATTGTTCTCCTTTTACTTAAATATAAAATTGCAATTTTAGTTCTTATAAGAAAAGAAAAAAATACCTTTATGTTAATTTTTCTTAACATATATTTCAACTTCTCAATAGATACGCTATAAAATTAACATTTGTTAATTCTTTATTCTTTCCAATAAGTTCTTCAAAGTTTTTTCGTCAACTTTGAATAATTAACAACAAAATAATTAAGTGATTAAATACAAAAGAATTAAATAAAGATTTTGAAACAATTGTGTGTTATTATTTGTTTTGTCCGTTATTTTTCATTTACTTTTATATTTTTAAAATTTTGTGCTTCTTTAAAGCCTTAGTTGGGATTTTTTTTTTCGTTCACAAAATGAATTTATATTTAGACAATAGTCAAGACTTTTACAAAAAGAAATCTTTTTTTTAGATTCCTTGCCAAATGGTGACCCTTGAGGAAGTCATCAAACTGCATTTTCTTTTCTTTGTTGAACTTGAACTAATTATATATATATATATATTGAACTTGTAGTAGCTCAATCGGTTAAATACAAGAATTTCAGTATTTTTAACTTGAATGTAAAAAATAAACTTTCATTTCTTTCTGAAATCAACAATTATTTTCATAAATCTTTTACATTAAAAGCAATTATTTAATGAAAAGTAACTGAAATAAAAAATTTCTTTGTTGACCTAAGTGTGAGTTGACTTAAAAAATAATTTTTATTTTAGAACTTGAAAATTAATTTTATTTTATTATTATATAATTTTATAGTACATCTTGAACTGAAACTTGAACAAATAATCTACATTCTATCTTATGTTTTTATTTTCATTAACATATTTCAAACTAAAATTGTAAATTTTTATTTTTCATTAAATAACATGCGAGCAAAAAAAAAGGAATCGATATTTTTTCTTATTTCAACTTTAACTAATGGTTTATGTTGTTCTTTAGTTCTTGTGATCTTCCATCAAATTTCTTACCAGTATTCTCATTAAATGCTAGCTCTATGTTCTCCTTTGTCTTTATTTTACATTTCTTTCAGCAATTTCTTGCAGTTTGGCTCTTCACTATTGGTAATTTCTCGTTGTATTTGATATAACTTCTTTTCAACACATGCTCCATTCTTTCCATTTTTTCCCGTTTCGAAAGTTTTGGTTCACATTCTTTTCACAACTGCACGAAAGAGATCACGCATCCTTGGAGATGTTATTCAAAATCCTTTTTTTTAATGTGGAAACACAGAAAAGGATGATAGCAGATCATTGCAATAATGTAGCTTATTACATCTGATTGGAAACATAATTGGAATGAGCAAAATATTTCAAAAATATTCATTGTGATATAAAAATTTAAATAAATGAAATATCAATTAATAAAAAATTATGCAATTACTAATAAATTAAAAGAAGTAAAATACAATGCATCTTATAGTGGCAAAATTTTTTTAAAAAAATTTCTTCAATAAAATAGATAATAATGAATATTAAAATTTATCAGATGCTTACAAGAAAGAACATTAAAATGATTGTTCAAATAAAAAAATTATCACTATGGCTAATTATATATAATGAAAGAAGAATTTGTACATTTATGTACAAATCAAATGTCTGCAATGAGAATATATATCCCCACATAAATGGAAATGGCGAGCAATCGCCATGTCTCATTTAGTGGAGCATCCCGTTTAAGATTGTTTTTTCCGTGGATTCAAATCCTTGCAATTGTGTTTTATCCAAGGACTGGATTTTTTTTTTATTTGAATTGTTTATTTGAGATCTGGAAGGTTCTAGATCTTTCTTAAATATTCAAATTGGATTGTTCTAGAAAATTTTATACGTGTATTCAAGCTAGTCCACTCAGTGGAGGGTAATTTATCTGTCTCTCTTTTGTTGTGATTTGCTTCGTTGCAATATTTCTAAGCGTTTATTTAATGTTAAAGGCATAGTTCGTGACACCTTCATGGCAATGTGTTGGAATTTGTCTTTTTAAATCACATAAAAAAGTTTTTTTTTTAATTTTTTACTCAATATTTAAAAAATAACGTATTACATCAAAGTTATAAATTTGTTTTCACTTTGCTAATTAATTACTAATGAAAGTTTGCTCCCATAAGACAAAAATACTTGAAACCTATGTAAGTAATATAAATATATTTATACAAGTAACATAAATTTCTTATTCAAAAAGCATTTAGATTTTATTTTTAGATAGTTACATTATGTTTTTTTTTATATTTCCTCATTGATCTGAATTTTCATATTTTTTAAAATTAATTTAGTTATTTTTTCTCTGCTTTTTTCCATTGTCTGCACAACGTTATAAAAATTTTTTCGATTTGTGTACCTTTTTAAGAAATAAATACCATACAAATGTAAAAAACTTGCAAAACTGTGATATTTTAGGGGTAGCGAATGCGCTAGGCCCGAACTCCGAATCTTATAGTTAGTAGTCCAGTAACTTATCCGTTGGGCTAAAAGTGCACTTCGGTCCGAGGGATGTTAGCTGGCTTATATGTGTAGCAATCACCACAGAGTATCTCCCCAGTGAGTTTTGGCGAACGAAACTTATGTGAAGTTAATAAATGTCGTATTTAATGCGCGTCTAAAACTTTGAGTCGCCGATAGAGGGCGCCACGACAGTTGAAGGAAGCTATGTGCGAAGGTTGTGTTTATCCAAGGTCGGTCGACGGGTTACCATTTTAGGTGTATATAGCTCCCCGAACTCCCAATCTTATGGTTAGTAGCCGAGTAACAAATCCGTTGGGCCAAAAGTGCACTTCGGTCCGCGGGATGTTATTAGGCTTATATGTATAACAATCAACTCAATATCAAACAACATTCTTCTTCTTAAAACCTAAATTACTTACTAACTTTTTTTTTCAATTTTAGACTGCTTACTTTTACTGCTTTTGGGAAAATCCGTTATTTTTCTACGTATACTAAAAAATCTTATCTAATATATAAATGCGATGATATCGGGACTTTTTATATTTATTTATGCTTTTGATAATTGTCGTTATAACACATAACTTTAAACATTTTAGCAATGTCATTAAATTTATAAAAAAAATTACTTAATAGTGTATTTTCCCGAAATCAATTACTCCTTGATACCTAGTCATGTAGGTATAGATAGCAATGAAAAGGCTGATTGCACTGCGGAGACGTCATTACCTAGTCTCTCAAGACGATACATTCATACTGATTTTTTTCCCACATATGACAATCACATATTCTCTGTATGGCAGGATTCTTGAGATGGAGAGATGCAAAATAAATTGCATTTTATTAAACCTAATACTGACTTGTGGCCTTCTGTCTCGGTTAGAGGGGCAGATGTCAGATGAACCATACTACGCATTGGTCACACTCGCCTCACAGACAAACATCTCTTGTTTGATCAGCGTGTACCGATGTGGTCAGTCTGCAATATTAATCTTACAGCTCGGCACAATTTAATTCAGTGTCATAAACTCCATTCTCATCGTATGCGGTTTTTTAATTCATTATCATTGGAGATGCGTGAATGGGCGAGAGAGACCCTCACAAGAATATCTTTGCATTTTTAAGAGTCCTTAATGTTATCCCATTAATTTGAATACCATGGTATTTTGAACAATATTCTCAGAATTTTTTTTTTCATCTATTGGAGTCTTCATTTTACAATCTTTGTCTTTGAAACTTATTAGGTTTGGTTTTTATAAGTCTAAAACGATTCTTGTATTTTAACCTTACGGATATTCTTTAATATATCATATCGCAATACACACTTGTTTTGAGGCAGCATGGTCATCTTTGGCTCTTGCGCCATGAAACTTCCCACATCCATCCATCCATCCCGAAATCAAAACAAGAATTTCAAAATGGAAAACCTTTTGAATTTGTATAACTAAATCAATATTTAAATATATTTTTTGTGAAAATAATTAAAACTGATCATTTCCTAAATTTAAGTAAAATATATTTTTTTATTGAAAATGTAAATGGCAGTATATATTAAAGAAGTACATTTCTATATACTTTTCAGTTAACTTTCGCACTTTTAAGCGTATAGTGCCATAAAATATTAAGTTTAATAATGTAATGATGAATAAAAATATAATATTTATTATTTTTAGAAGTATTCATAAATTAAATTACACATTTTTCATTTACTTTAATGTCTATCAAATTTATTATAATAAAAAGTTCGGAGAATATTCTTTTTTTTTTTTGTATACTGAGTAAATAACATTTACATTCTATCTCGTAAAAAATAACTGTTCATTTCATTCTTATTATATATTCAACACAAGACATGAATTTTCTTTCTGCTCTTCTCATAGAAAAAAAAACCAGACCAGCGTAGAAAAATATTTAATTTAGCGAATAATCAAATTTCTTTGCTACGAAGCTTCACAAAAGCGTAATGAAGCCCGCAAAAATCACGCTGAAAATGCAATTTCTACCTCCGGAAAAATTTCGCCGCACACACTCTAACTGATTTACAAACTAAACATCCGTTCAAAATTCGGAAAGCATTCCCACACATTTTCACCTTCTTTCTTTCTTACCCTTCCTATTCTTTATTTTCCTATTACACAGAACCCCCGATATATCATTACTGAATCCTCCACTCCTGATTTGGCTTGCAGTTCGAACCAGAACGAGACAAAAAAGAAGAAGAACAAGAAGGCTGGCGATGGCATAGAGCAAATGAGTTAAAAAGAAAAAGAAAGACCAGAAAGAAGTTAAGATAAAGAAAGAAAGAAAGCAAAGGAAAGAATCCTTAAAGGTGGAAAAATTTCCTAACCCCACTTTGCGATTCAGCGAGGCAGTGAAATTTTTCAGGGGCGGGCATAACTTTTTCCTCGGGACCCCACTGCCTCATTTGCTATTCCAAGGAGGTACCTAGTGTAAAAATTCTTTTACCGCCTTCGTTCTACGCCCCGAGGCCTTTTGTTCACTTTTTTGTATGAATTGTCTTTCATTTCCCTGTAAACATTCCATCGATTAAGCCTTTGCTGCTAGAGAACCCTCTCACGTATCCTTAGAACAACGCTCGACTTGGTGTTATGGAGACCCTGCTCTGGAGAGGGGTAATGAGAGGGATCTTCTGTTCCACCCTTTGCCTTGCCTTCTTTTTAGGGGAGTTCTTTTTCTCTTTTCCACCCCCTTCTTTCCACCCCCTTTCTGAAGTGTAGCTAGTTTGCCACCTGATCTCATTCGCTGCCACTTTTTGACGGTGTTCTTTTTTTTCTTCTGTTCGGTTCTGTGCAGACATCTGCCAAAAATGCGCTTTGAATCAAAGGAACTTCTTCTTCCACCGAATAGGAAAGAGTTCGAACGAGCCCTTCCCCCCCCCCTTCGCCCCATCACACCCTTTCGGGATGCTCCCTTGGGAATTCTTTATTTCTGACGTGAGTTGTTGATGCAAAAAGAAACGGGAGCGAGACATTTTTTCCCCCGGTGTTTACGACGGCAAGTACGTCGTATCGGAATGGTCCTTTGAGGTGTTATAACGACGTGGTTAGCTCAGGAGGTGTCGGGAGAAGGAATAAATCAGGGATCGTTGAGTCGATGGCACCAGCTTACAAACAGCAGCGGAATAATATAAGAAGGATAAAATATTTTCGGTATATTTTATATGCAAATACTCAATTTCGAAGGCGTAATGCAAAAATATTATTTTAAAAACTTTACAAACAGGTGATGTTTTTGATCCACGCACTAAAGGATACAGTTTAGGGAATTAAAATGTTTAACTACACCAATAAAATTTTAATTTAAGATGGACATTTTTTTGGAAGTGGTTAACTAATCGAATTGTAAATTGCTTACTTGTTGCTGTTTCTAATATCATTTGCCATGGAAAAGCTCATTGACGCAGTCAACGATTTTAAGCCGAAAGTGCGTTTTTTGTTTTAAGTAGCGCCAACAAGGGCTAAGAGAATTCCTTATATATTCACGCATCACGTTCGCTTTCACAGCCTTTCTTTGCGGGGGAACACATTCACGCATCTCACTGATAGAATAGATGAAGAACAACCATATCTGAGCCAGGATGGGAACCCAGAATGCCCAAACCACAGTGAAGACACGCTACCCCTGTGCTAGGAAGCTGGCTTCATAGATTAAGCAAAATGAAATGTATTAAATAGAATATATAATCTAGTAATAAATTTAATTAAAAGATAAAAGAAGTATTAAAATTAGAGAAAAGTTTTTCTTAATCAGTTGTTATGTAAAATACAGTGAAAATGTCATAAAGAGCTTTTATAGAAAAAAAGATTTTAGAATGTTAATTTCGGAGTTCTCTACAAGCAAAATGACTATAAAAGCGCACATTTTATTTCAAAAAGCGAAATCGCAGATACAAACTTTAAAACACTCGTATAGTAGTATGAATTATTGTAAACGAATTGCTTCCTTTTTTAATTCTTATTTTATATAAAGACTTATATTCTTAAAAATACATTAGTAGCTAATTTCTGTTTACTCAAAACGTTGGAATCAAAATAATCCAACTGCGAACTTTAAACAAACAAAAAAGGCGAACTGTATCTTTTCAAATTTTACTGATAAAAATTAAAAATAATGACTTTCTAAATTTTCCATTAGTATATTTTAATAAAATTTTACAATGCATTGCAAATGAAAAAGAAATGAAACAAATGTAGTATATGGTAGATCAATTGTGTGTAGATTATTTTAAGAAGGGAAAGGGAATTAATTAATATTAAACGACGAGAACATTTCTCGTGCGATATCGAATACAAGTAGAGAACACAATCATAACAAAACTGCTATTGCTATCCAGCATCAATAAATACAGAAATAATAAAAACATAAATGAGAAACCCTATATTTGACCCCTTTCTCATGCTCTCAGCAGGTCCTCATCCTCTGCGGGGATAGTCCATAATGCCTACAACATTCTTTTAAAGATACCTACTTTTTCCTTTCCTATTTCTACAATTGTCAAACCAAGCCCTATCAAAATTTCATTCAAAAGCAATAAAGGAAAAAAAAAACGGTGTTATTTCTTCTCGTGTATTGCAATGTACACTGATGCATATCCAATTGCATTTAATCTGTAAAAATTATGTTTATTAAAAATTATTAAATGAATCTATGATAATAATTTCAAAAGTTTATTCTGTTTGGTCAAACAACTGCTAAAATATATTTACATATCTAAGTAATAATACTGTCTAGTAAAAATATTTTAACTGAGTATTTTAGCAAAATTTAACTTGGGTGCTTTAAAAAAAACTATAATAAACCTGTATGAGAAAAAATTCTTTCTAAAATAAGTTGCAATTTATGGTCCGAATAATTCTAAACAAATTCAATTCATATGTCTAATGCTTTCAATAGGAACAAATAAAATATTATAAACACTATATGAATCTTTCGATAGTTTTTTTAAACTAGTTGTAGAATTAATTCCTAAGTTTTGAACAGATGCAAGAATTATTTCCGTATTTGTGTTCTTAAGGCTATTGAAATAATTGGAAATCTAATAGGTTTTAATTTAATAAATCTTACTTTAATAAAATTCTACTTTATTACGTTAATAAAATTCTACTTTATTACGCTAATTTTTTTTTATTTAAATGGATAATAATATGAATTTATATTATAATTTTTTAAGTGATTTGTTTTAACTGGGGTGAAAAAATAACGCTCATTCGAATGATAATTCTACGGAAGAAAAGTTTCTGCTTTTTAAAACTGAGTGCGTTAATTTAAATTTAGGGATCACATCAATGTAATTGAAGAGCCGAACGTGATAAAATAAGCACATAATTTTAGGGATTGTTTCCAAAAGATCAGATGAAAGCCGTATAATTTACTTTCATCTAATCTCGAGGGAATAAACTGAAGGCGATATATC
>JAOUZG010035355.1:674468-707591 GCA_026289955.1 Argiope argentata
GAATAAACTGAAGGCGATATATCAACCTAATTTGTACATCAGAGCGCTTTAAATCATCCGTAAAGAACAATGAACATTCAACTGAGAACATTAACCGAAATGGGGGTAAAGAACGAGAACTAAAGCCCAACGGAAAAAGCTACGAACGGCATTTACTTACATCTAGAGTTAGCAACGCAACATCTAGTTTTACACAAAGAGAAGTACGTTGAATATTTTCCTTTTTTCCTGTTTCAGCGTCGAACCCCAATGAATAATGATGATTACCTTAGCGGTTTTCCCCGCTTTGAAGAGCCCGCCGCTGGACATTAGCGGAAGAGAAGGGGACATTGAATGACCGGGCCCTTGAGTGGCCGCTTTTTTTTCTTTGACGGATCGACTCGATGCATCATTCCACTTTTCTTATCAGCAGAAGATTCAGCAACTATTTGTCAGATAGAAAAACTATAAAATATTTTGTGTTATTTATGATATTAAAAGATGTTTACTGAATAAATTAGAAGAGATGAATTTGAATAGTGGCGGTATACGGACCTATTATATTTCAAACATGTGGTTTAAAAATACATTATCGTGACTTTTCTTATTCAAAATATTTTAAGCTTTATAATTACTTTAAGATTGTCCGTAATTACGCTGACGTACAATGCATTAAAAAAAATCTAGAAACAAAATATGCTAAATAAGCGGCAAAATATTTTTTTTATTTTGTTTTAAGTCGGAAATTGGGAATATTTTGGCTATAAGTAATTTTTGATATAAAGCAAAAATCTACTACTTCGAAGGTTTTACTTTTAATAGAACTACTTTTTCTTCTGCTTATTTCTATATCAAATAATTTGATTAAAGTTTTGTAGATAAGTAAATATAAATATTACCAAATTCCTGAACTAAAAAAAGCTGCATTTCTTTAAAAATTGGATTTTAACTTATAAATAACACAAAATTTATTTTTTTTTAGATCATGAAGCACTAAAAGAACTAAAAAATAATTGTAAATGAATAAATTACCTATTTTTTACTGTAGAAACTGTAGAAAATATTGACAAATTATTAATTAAAAATTTGAATTAAAAATATGCACTAGAATTTAATTTATTAATTTTTTGGAAGAAAATTCTATCAAAGATTAAAATGTGAAAAAAGCATCTGAAAACGTAAAATAGCATTTAATCGTATGTAAATAGAAACATAACAAGAAATAAAAAAAAAAAAATTAAATGAGTTCCTACTTAGGTTCACGAATAAAACTTTTATTTCATTTACTTTTTATTAAATAATTAACATTAATATTAAAGAAATTATACCTAGTCCAAACAAAATAAAGTTCGTTTCCTTTGACAGAACACACTCAATTGGCGTTGAATTTTCTATGTCAATTAAATGCAATGTGTGAATTTTGTATGCAGTTGAGATAATGCAATGCATATTAGAAGTTTTTTCTTGATCACGCATTATTTTTATTCGAAAATACTTCAAAATGTATCCGAAGAATATATTAATAAACAATGTTTAGTTTTAAATGCATCAAACCTTCAGAAAATAAACCAAAATCTTTTGAAATAATCGGTCAAAAACATGTTAAGCCTAACTTTATTCGGGTTGAGAAAAAAAAGCAAATTGAATTTTTACTTATTTTATGGTGAGAAAGTTAGTTTTTCACTAATTAATAAAAAAACTAACTAATTACTATCTGGAAAAAAAAACTGTTCGAATATTAGGAATGTTGCATAAAGAAAAAATTAGATTTTTCCACTTTCTCACCTATTTTAAACTGTCTCTTTTGCTCGCAAGCTTTTAAATTTCAACTTGTTAGACACTCAATATGTACACCCTCTTTGGTCATTAGCAATAGTTAAATGATTCATTCTAGCTACAGTATTTGCATATACATTCCTGTTTACGCATTGAGCATGATAGTACCGGTTGTATCTGGCGCCTAGCAAATATAACATTAACCAGTCCCTTTAGCGACAATGATAAGCAAATGGAATCAATTCATTGGACTTCAATGTCTCGTGATATCATAGCTATACATCCCTATATAATCAAGCTATATATCTGGCTTGATATATAGCTTGTTACGTTATAACGCTGTATATATTTCTTCTCTGGCACAATGAGCAACATCCCCTGCTTTATTCGTATATGCGTGCACAAGACATCTTACATGTAGCGGAAAATTGCTGTACATCAGATCGTTTTTCTGCCATACAACCAAGAAGTATATTTGCATGTTTCTAAATTTAATTTAAGATTTAATGAAATCAGGTTTACTGGTAGCATCTGCTCAACAGTGTTAACAAATATTAATTAAAATTTTAAAAAATTAAATGAATGCAAAATAATTCAGGTAATGTAGCAAGATTTTGCAATTTGATCTTGACTTGTGCTCCCTTGTATCTTAAATTACACAACTGTTTTACTGTTGATAGTCTGTTTTTATCCTGATTCCAGATGCGATATTTCTATTCTTCTATTACTTAGATTCCATCATATAATTCTTTAGGGAGATATATTTTCTCTTTTAAAAACAAATAAATTCATTGAAGCTGCAGTTGGAGGCTTTTATTCTAATTTTAAAAGTGACTAATTCCTTTTTATATATGCAGTACATTTTATTACATAGATATTTTGAAAATAATTATTAATCTGAAAGAAAATAGAAATGAAATAAATGTTTTTGCTGTATTGAAACAATTATATATCATGTATTTTCACACATACTCCTTCGGTTTTATTTTAATATTCAGTACTTTTTAACATTAACATTAGATATTGTGAGATTCTGTTATTTAATGCCATTCAAATATTTAATATTCTTTAATTTATAATATTTCTGGATGATTATTCTAAGTATATACAGGAATATTTAGAATTCAAAAAAAAATTAAAACATAATTGTTTTCAAAATTCTTGTCTTTA
Organism: Argiope argentata; assembly: GCA_026289955.1. Classification (NCBI taxonomy): domain Eukaryota; kingdom Metazoa; phylum Arthropoda; class Arachnida; order Araneae; family Araneidae; genus Argiope; species Argiope argentata. Next base: position 677,394 of record JAOUZG010035355.1, read on the forward strand.
TTAATCTTAAAACATTAAAACTTCAAATAATAAAAAGGCCTTTAGCTATAGGCATGATAAAAAATTCTTCTAAAATTTAATAAAATTTCAATTTTTTCTTTCTTTTAGATATGAATGACATTATCTGCTTTACACTGGTTTTAAAATCGAATTTCAAGTAATAATATCTATTTTACTCCTATGGAAGGGAGAAGAAATGATATTGAAATGAAATGAATGAAACCGCATTACTAGAATAAGCGATTCCTACCGGCGCAAACAAAAGTAATTATTGTTGAAATAAGGTTATAATAACTTTTACTGATTATTGCTGAGATGATGTCATCATAGATTGAATATATCTTTGTTATATGATGAAGTTATAAATGTATAACCCAACTTCTAGCTAATACTGTTGTCTGCTTTGTCTACTTCAATAATCACTTTCATCATCTGACTCAAATTCAAAATATGGTTTCAATCCCCATACAACCGTTATGAACTTCAAAACAAGATAATAATCGAATAAAAATATATGTGTACAAGAAAAGGTAATATGTTTAGGAATAATTCTTTCGGTAAGTTTTTTGTAGACAAAAAATTAAATTTGTCTAAAAGATTATACACGTTTCATTCTAATTAGTATCATACCCATTATCAGCCGGCTTTCTAGCACAGCGGTAGAGTGTCTTCCTCGTGATCTGGAAGTCCCGGGTTTTAGTCCCGGTTTAGGCATGGTTGTTCTTCTGTGTGCTATCAGTAAGAGGTGAGACCTTGAAACCCTGTAAAAAGGGGCTGTGCAAGCAAATGTGGTGAATGTGTAGTTATGTCGTACTCTTGGCCACAGTTGGCGCTACTTCAAAACCAAGAGACGCTCCTTTCGGCTTAAATCTGCTGCTGTATTAGCAGAGGGCTTGCCCATGGGAAGAGCCATAAGTAACAACAACCTATTATTATATTTTAAAGCATGTGTGTTTGGTTTTCCTATAAAAAAATTTATTAGAATTCCACTCTATAATATTTTTTTTATATCCATTAGATAACTGATACACTTATAATTTAGATTTTGGGCCTGTTAAAATTCATGTATTTCAGTTTAAAATAAGGAATAAAATTTATGGAATATATTATAATCTTAAATAAAAAAAATAGAATTTAAAAATTGCTATCCTAATTCTTCAAACAAATCTTTACTATAAAAACCCCGATCATTGAAATTCTATTTGCTTATATACTCCGAATGATCTGGATAGCAATATTTTAAATTTATGTAGTCACTGTTTTCAATTTTTTGGCTTAGTCTAGTCTCCGGTTTCAGACAACTATGTATCATTATGCAGACATAAGCGCGGCTCCCCCACCAGCCAAAAAGCATAAATAAAGGGAGACGCACACTTACATCATTGAAAAGGCGTCTCATCAATCATATTTGCCTTTATGGTTAGGCGGCATGGCTAGAACTAATAGTCTGAAAAAGGACAGGTGAGCCATTGATCTAGGGATTTTGGTTAAATATGTATGCCGCTGGTAGAGGTGGTGTATTATGTATATGAGCCTTTGTGTTTGCGTGGTAAAATTCATGTTTGCAAGTCAAGAACAATTTATTTGCCGCTAGATAAAAGTATAGGGAAATTGAGATATGTGTTTCCAGTTTTTGAAAGGTTTGATGTGTATTGCTCCGTTTCTTTTCAATCATTCTAGACAAGGAAGTTACAACGTTGAATATCCTGAGTTCCTAAACTAAAAATTTTAAATAAAGATAGTGTAGGTGTATATGAAAAAATATGTATTTCATCAGTTAACTTGAATTTATAAGTTTTTATGTAAATTTTATATGTATGCAAAATGTTAGTGATCATAGATTTCAATTTATTTAAAATTAAAAAGTCGAAATTCGTAATGAATAATATTTTAATAAAAATAAGAAATATCAAGGTAAATAAATTCTGCATTCGAAAATTTCTTTTTTAGGATTCACTTTTATCATTATTCTCAATATCAAAAGTATTTTTTATACCTTAAAATTAAAGGGTTTATTTTACATAAATTTAAAGAAGATGGAATACATCGTAAATCTATTTAATTTTCTTAATTTAGAAATAAAATATCGTCTATAGATCAAAATTAAATAATATACTTGGATGTATTCCCTCAAATTCCACAGACTGATTAACGCATTTGTAGACCACTAATAAAATCTTTTTATTGAAATGCTTTTTTTCGTCAACAACACTGCAATATAATCAATAATAAATAATCGATCATATAAAATATATTAAACGATATATTTGCTGACAAATATCGCATTTTTTTCATTCAGTAAACAGGAAAAAAATATGCGCAAAATTTCGTAGGTGTAATATAAAGTATATCACTCGAAGCGTTAAATTGACGCCGCTGTAACTATTTACTCATTAGTTTTCTTAACATTTGCTGCAAATCAGAGAATACAAATTTCTAGTTAGTAATATGGATAAGAAAAATGGCATAAAATATTATCATTATATAACGTGTATGTACATTTATAAGTTAAATAAGTTATTACTAACAGGTATACATTATTTATGGCATTATAATTCAATAGAAAGCAATTGTTAAATAGATACTTTCATATAAAGTTTATAAAGAAAGATTTTCATTTCTTAGATGAAAATCTAAGGAATCAGAGAAAATATTTTCTGATTCCTCTTGAATTGAAAAATTCAAAAATATATATAGCATACATTTAATATTGGTATTTTTTTTACAAATTATGATCATATTTACATTATTCATTTTATTCAAAATCAACCTAAATTGAGGTTTTAGTATTTTAAACGATACAAAAAAAAACCCTGAAAGTTAGTCTCTGCATATGCGGTTAAACTGAATTTTACAAATACATGTTAGAGATCCAAAAAAATACCAAGATTCAAACTATTTAAACTTATCTTTTGAATTGCATGCCGTACTCATTGAATTAAGCAACTGATACAGAAAAAAAAAGAAAAGAAAATCTATGTTTATGTGATTAAGCTTATTTAACAAAGCCATATTAGAGAACCCACAAATACCCCGATTCTAACTATTTATCTTTCTCTTTTGAATTGTATGCCGTATTCATTGAATTAAGCAACTAATACAGAAAAAATACGAAAAGAATCTATATATATGCGATTAAACATATATAGCAAAGCAATTTTAGCGTAGCAAAAATATCCATATTTAAATTATTTATCTTTCTCTTTTGAATTGTATGCTGTACTCATTGAATTAAACAACTAATGCAGAAAAATACGGAAAAAAATCTATGTATATGTGATTAAACTTAATTTACAATTGTATGTTAGAGAACCAAAAAATAGTAAGTTTACAAATAATTATCTTCATCCTTTCAAATTTATGCTGTACTCATTGAATTAAGCAACTGATACAGAAAAAAGAAGAAAAATCTATGCATATGCGATTAAAATTATATAACAAAGTTATGTTAAAAACTAAAAAAATACCAAGATTCAAACTATTTATCTTTCTCTTTTGAATTGTATTCTGCCCCTACTCATTGAATTAAACAATTAATACAGAAACAATACGAAAAAATCTATATATATGTGATTAAACTTAATTTACAAATACATGTTAGATAACCAAAAAATACCAAGATCCCAACTATTATTTATCTTTATCTTTTGAATTGTGTGCTATGCTCATTGAATGAAACAACTCATGAAAAAAAAACGAAAAAAAAAAAACAGAAATATAGCCATTTGAAGAAGGAAAATCTCCATTTCCAATTACATGTGAAATGTCATGCGTAACGTTTTTCCAATTACATCACAAGAGAAAGTTTCAGACATCCATTTTATGTAAAATTATTTTGTCTTGAGCAGAATACATCAGCGAATTCTGTTCTGTTTCATTTCCTCCTTTTGTAAATTCTTTATTTCAACACAATTCAAATGTCCTGAAAGAAATAATTATAACTAATTGCACTTCACTATTGCAAAAGAGAAAATTTTAAGGAAACATTAAGAAAATTCAGACGAGTATAAATTAGTGAAAATAAAAGTAAAAAAAAAAATGCTTTTAGTTATCCTTGAACATTTTTTTGCTCTTCTTCCGTCTGTGAAAATTCAATTAAAAATCCCTGCTGTGTATTATATAAGAATTTGTGAAGTAAATGGAAACATAACATTTCCTTAAGAAATGTCAAGAAGAGAGTTTTTCTCATAAGGTTATATTTAAGTTTCTTGCATTTGCACGGATGTGACACATATGTAACCATAATTCAACTATTATTTAAGACCACAAAAATTAAATTTTCTTGGCTCTTTCAATATATTTGTATAGTGCTGTTTTTGCTTTAATATACATATCTAACTTTATTTATCAAGAATTTTATTTCTTTACAGTATTTTATGTTACTTTTTGTATTTATGTTACTTTTAAGACAGTTATTTTAGTAAAAGTTCATAAGCACAAAATAGTAAATAAAAAAAAGTAGCAAATTGCTCAATATGAATTTATTGATGTTTATCGAGCATCACGAAGAGATAAGGATCCACGCTGTTAATTTAACCCTTTGCACTCCGATCGTACCTCTGACTCACCATTCAAATTTGTGCAGCATTTTGACGTTTTATCTATTTATTTTTCAAATTTAATTGTTAAAAACGCCTACATAATGGTTAAGAGATGTAGATTAATGTTTCAAAGAAATTAGACTAAAAAAGGAATTAAATACATTTATTTTTCATAGCAATAAACAAATCTTTGCATTATTTGAATAATTTTACATCTAAATATTTTTGGAGTGTAAAAGGGTAAACAAAGTATTGTATTTATTAGAGCGAATCAAGTCGCAATAGTGCGGAATTGAGAACTAACCCATCACTGATGGGGATCAACATTCATATATGCAAAGAATGTTCGAGTTCGATACAATATTAAAATTTAAGAAAATTCTAGAGCCTACCAAAACTTAAAAAACAATAGATTAATTTTTAAATAAAATAATTGTATTTTTTCGATAAAACATCGGGGTTGGGATTCGAACCTCGATTTAACAAATATACTCCAAACGAATCTTGGGCTTGTAACCCCCAAAAAAGAGATTAAGAACATTTCTTCATCTGTCCCATTTTTCTAAGCATTTATAAAATAAGAATGGGACTGAATTTGAACTTAAAAATAATTAATGTATACTAAACTTTCTTAGTTGGCACATTCTCAGGAAATTGATTGTGAATCTTATGTTGTTGTTATTGTTACTTATTGCACTTGCCATTGGGCAAGCCCCCTGCTGATACGGCAGCAGATTTAAGCTGAAAGGAGCATCTCTTGTTTTTAAAGCAGTGCCAACTAGGGAAAAGAGTACGACTTAGTTACAGGCTCACCACATTTGCTTACACTGCCCCATTTTACAGGGGGGCACAGCCATACGTCTTACAAATAGCACACAGAAGATAAACCATGCCCAAAACAGGATTCGAACCCGGGAATCCCAGAACACGAGGAAGACGCTATACCTCTACGCCAGAAAGCCGTCGTGAGTTTGATAAATGATATTTAATAACAGGTACCAGATTATGAACAAAAATAATACAAAAATAAAAATAAAGCTTTTAAAAAAATAGCTCACTCAAACCGGAAAAAAATATTAGACCAATTCTAGCCCTAAATGGACCGACTTTCTTAGAAGAAATGGTATATCTTTGAAGGTATCAGATATGATTAATAAATAATGAAGAAGATATGATAAGAAACGCAGAGGTAGAAGATTGACATTTAAATTGTAAGCTCCATCTTTGCATTTCATCTTTGTCCATGAATGTCCAGGATAAACAATTTGTTATTATATGGACTGTCGTAAAGCTGACATAGAGATCCACGTACGGTACTGTGTCAGATGAAAATAAGAGAAGTTGGAGTCAATTTTTTACAAGAAATATTTTGATATACTCTAGAACCTTTTATAAATCCTGGTTTAGACTTTTAGATTGTAAGATGAATTGAAGAAATTCAAAGCTGGTATTATATAAAGAAAAAAAAATCGTCTAGAAAGTAAGAAAGATTCATTGCATAATAGCTCAATAGAAAAAAGGATTAAATTCCTTTTTCAAACTTACCTTGTTATCTACTGTGAACACTAGGATAAAAACTTTCCAATACAGTGTGATAAGGAAGTAACTTTGATAGCATCCTTCAATTGTTGAATGAATAATCCTTCCATGTCAATCAAAGTCTTATAATAAGTCTATAATTCAAAGTCGTCTACCATGAGTCGAGAAACCGGACAAATTCTTGAAATAGTCACGATTTCAATTATGAACTATTATCTGTAAAATGCTTTGGTCTCTAATCATGTGATACAACCATAGAACGATATTAATTTTTGAATTAATTTATCCTCGTATTGTGTATTTTACTTTTTTGAAGTAGAATTGTATTCATTTAAAAATACAAAATAAAATGTTAGAAAAAAATAAAAACAAACCCTATATACTTGTTAATTTAAGGTTTTGTTATAAATATTTGTTTTATGGATTAATTACGGCCGCTTTCTGGTCTTATCTTCCTCGTGTTCTGGGAGTCCCGGGTTCCAGTCTCGGTTTGGGCATGGTTGTTCTTTTGTGTGCTATCTGTGAGATAGCAGGCTCACAGATTCTTTCGGCTAAATATGTTGCTGTATCAGCGAAGAGCTTGCCCATGGCAAGTGTCATTAATAATAACAAAAATGAATTAATTTCTTTTGTTTAATTAATATATATGGGTATATTTTTTACTATACACAGGACTGGATCTCGAAACAGTATGCAGCTAAACTAATTTAATTCGTGTAAATAATAATACGAAATCATATTAAAATTATACTTAATTTCGATAACGTATATTTATGGAAGACATACAAGAAATTCTGTTGTTGAATTGCCACAAATGCCTACGTAATGGCACAGGGTGAGCTCGCCCTGGGCCTGGACGTTCTGGATTCGAGTCTCAGTTCGGGCATGGTTGTTCTTCATCTGTTCTATATGTGATATGTTTGAATGTGTCCCCATGTAAAAAGGAGCTGTGCAAACAAATGTAATGAGTGAATAGCTGTTCTGTATGTGATCTCTTGAAGTAAAGTGTTGTTTACTTTTGTAAGTCCCTTTTGATAATTAGTGGAAGGCGTTGGTTTCTAAAGGTTCAATAAAAAAAGAAAAGAATAGATGCAAATGATTTTATATGTTAAAAGTAACCGGATGAGCTAAGGAATGCAATTATTTTCGTTATATAATTCAAAAGAGGGTCACAAAGATGTAATTTTACAAAACTGAAGCATAATTCTAACCAGTAGGAGAGGAAATCCATTTTCGTTTTAATAAGAATATTATAGAGGGACTTTTTTTTCCTGATTTAATAATGAAAAGAAAACATAGAAAGACTGGTGCGATCCAGCAAGATGAAGGCAAAAAAGATTTAATCCTGAAATATTACAGGCCTGAAATATTACTGGAATATTACTGTTTTCTTACATAAAATAATGTAATTTAATAGAGCATATACAAGCAAACATAATTATTAGATATTCTTTAAAATAATTATATGTAAATATTTGAATTTCGTTTTTTATTTCGTATGCTCCTTATTCATTCCACTTCTAATTTCATCGGTACTGAAAAAATTCTTAAGTTTAAAAAATGTAATTTAATAGAATCGATAAAAATACAGTCGTAAGCTACCCTTTTACAAATCTCAAATCCACTTACATTTATTCACTGCAAAGTACACTTGGGTTTATTTTAAGACGCCCTAGACAGCTTTAGTTGGACTTTCGCCAAAATATCTACTCCCAAAGAAAAACAACTATTTAAATTGTTAATGTATTTGAGAAATAATTCTATACAACAATTTGTATCATATTTTTCGAAAACATATTCAATATCTAAATATTTTTCTTACATTTCCGTATACTAAATATTTATTCAATATGTATATAAAAGTTTTGATTCATATTTCGGGTGAAAGTTTTATCATATTATTTATAATAACTCATGAAATACGCCACGAACATGACATAAATCTTATGTTGCGATGATTAATTACTAAGAGTTTATAGAGGATACAAATAAGAATGTTTTATCTTTTCAGGAAAAAATAGTAATAAATTACTCTATATTAAAAATATTATGATTTAGGTGGTTCCAGAGAGACAAAAAAAATGGAAATCTTGTTTTAAGTTTGGATCCTTCTATGATTCAGAAAAAAAGTTTTTAATTAATCTAAAGTTTAAAAAAATCAAGGAATCTATTTATTTACCTATACGAATAAATTTTATTATAGTTACACAAACAATTCCACAGTACCAAAAATATAAGTTTTATATATGCTCTTATCTATTTGATAAGTTCCATATATTATTGAATTCCTTATACGAGGGTAATTTTTATACAAGGTCCGATTGGCCGCTAAAAGAAAATCACAATCAGAATAAAAAAAAATTGTATGGAGCAATGTTATACAACATTGAGCTACTTTTCATCGTAATCGCCGCTCTGATTCATACATTTGCTGTAGCGTGGTTTGAATTTTTCAATACCCTTATCATAGAATCAGCTACCTGTACTTTTTTGCCAATTTTGTAGGTCATTGCCTGTGGCGAATGTTTGTCCTTCTGACTAGTGTTTCAGTTGGGCAAAGAGATGAAATTTCTTGGGAACCAAATCAGGGCTGTATGGGGGAGAGATGCTTAAAATCTTCGATGCCAAAACACTCGAGGAGGATCATTGTTGAAACTGCAGCGTGCGGTCTCGTATTATCATGAAGGAGAAACATGCGACGACTTTTACTCTTAATTATATAGAGAGCCGACCGTGAAATTTCTGGGAAAAAAATTACTGAACCCAAAAATTCTGAACCGGATAATTTTGCGAATCGCCTAATCTACGCGCTGAGCAAGATTTTCGATTTCCCTTGCTGCATGTATCATGAACATCTGTGCACCCAGCGTCAACGTTCCTACGCCATTTACGCACTTTCTGTCACTCATGAGCGTTTCTCAGTACACTTTACGCATTCGTCTAGGAATTTCAGCAGCATTTCTCCCTTCAGTATGCAGAAATAACTGAACGCAATTCACATTTGGAGGGTGACTTTATTTTTCGAAGTATGTTAATGTACTCCCTACGTACTTAGAATGACAACTGTGAATCGACGCGCCCCCCTGCCCAAATACAGAACACAGCTCAAGACTTTTTCTCTTAAACCTAGCAGATTTTTTATGAAACTTTCCTTTAATGGTTCATTGGGACTGGGGAAAAATAGCCCTAGTATTTTCATAAATAACATATAAAATTGAAAATTAAGACTCTTTAAAAACCATTGCAAGTATTAAATTAGAATTTCCCTATTATACACATAACAGTATCTTTATTGAATTCACTTTAAATCTTTAAATTCACTACCGGTACACAAAAGGCTTTATAACTCAATTAATCAGTTTTACACACATAAAGAAAACCAAACATGCATTCTGGAATTCGAAGACAATAGATTGAAATTCGAATAAAATCTTTAGAGTAAATTACAAGAGACATTTTGTAGCTATCACTGGGTACATTGTTATATTTCGAATGTAGCTATAAACAGAAAAACTGCTGATGGTATTTTTAAAAAAAAGAAATAGACCTTTTTTTAAACTTTTTTCGGAATGAAAAACTCAAAACCAAGAAGATTTTATATCCATTTTCTTTAGGGTTCTCTCTCTCTCTCTCTCTCTGTCCATAAAGAAAAAATAGTTTCTGAAATAAAATAAATTTGAGGAATTTAATTCAGTTAAAACTTTTCTCTTTTCCTGGAAAAAAAGTTTCAAGATTCCTAATTGTGTTTCATTTCGAACTAAGACGTTGCTCGTGTAACTAGTTGGAAAAAAAAAGAAGACTCAAACTCAGAGGGAGAAAAGAAAAAGAAAAAAAGACACTGAAGTAATGCGAAAGCAGCTATTATCAAAAAGGACGCTCAGAAAATACCTCTGGTTATTGCCCCAATTTTAAGAAAATAGCGGAATTCCTTTCTTTAAGAGCAAAAAAAAAGAAGTTTTAGCTGGATATTCTCATCTCTCCAATGCAATATACTCTATCCTATTCTTACTCCGTCTCTCTCACTTTTTTCTTTTATTTTGTATTCTCTAAATCTAGTCTATGATGGCGGCATTCATATGTAAATTTTGCTATCGATATCTATGATTTATGGCATATTTTTACGTTTAAAACTGCGCACCAAAAGTTATTCAACGGAATAAAATGGCCTCAGAATGGAGTGCAGAATAAACTTAAAAGGAATGCTTTCATCTGAAGTGGATTTTCTGAGCGCGCTGCGTAGTCCTTTGTTTGCTGCATGTCAGGATCATAAAGTTATGTCGTCGATATGGAATTCGGGGGGCCTCGGAATAACTCCAGTTTGTTTTCTTGGTGATTTATCAAAGCTTTGAAAGAGATAAGATTAAAGAATAAAAGTTGATTTTGTTACGAATGCATCTGCAACATCGAAAAGAAATTGCGAAACATCTTCACTTTCAAGGATCTCTTAAATCCGGGGTGAATGAAACAATGCGGCGCACTACTTTTTGTAAAAGGCAGAATACCATTTAATGTAAGATGGTAGTTGTATGTTATTCGAACAACCAAATGTTCCTGATCTGCTTTCTTTAAGATTTATAAACGCTGTGTCAAAGATGAGATTACAGTAGAAAGAAAGATAATGTGATGGAGCATCTATTCAGAATTTGAGTGTTAGCATCAAATTCAAAATTATAAAATCATAAGTTTCTCTTCTATTCAAATATAACAAGATTTAAGAATGAAATAGAAGATGTAAAATTGGTATAAGAACATAAAAAAGATAACTCTTGATTTTAAAAGAATATTTAACAATAATGATGACTACAATAGTAACTGTAACTATTTTATTGTTTTAAAATACTATATTATATTACAAGAATGTTTCAATTTTCAAGAAAAATTACATTTTTCATGTATGTTCTTTATCATACCATTGAAGAGCAATTTTTTACAGACGTGTGTGTTATATTTATAATGTTCTAATAGCCCAACGTATTTTTTAAACTTAATTTATAAATTTTATCATTTAAACTTAAAAGGAATTAAAATTCTGATGTGAGTGAAATTGCTGTCGTCATTTTGGTTTTCTTTTATAAATGTATCCGTTAGAGATCAATCCTTTCATTTAAAATGGTGAAACTATCTGTTTAAAACTGAAAAAGGGGTAAACAAGAATATGAAAAGAAAAAAAGAATTATATTTGTCCTAAAGGGCAAAAAAGAGGAGTGAACTTTATTTTATAAATTTGCACCAAAATAATTGAAACATTTTTTTAACTTCTTATGTCAATTTCAAAAGTTAAAATTTATTTATTTATTTATTTATTTATTTATATTAATAAATTTAGTTTTTTGCCTTAAACACCTTCAGCATCTCAATTCTGTAAAAGCCAAAAAAATTGGTCAGCCTTAAAATGGTAAATTAGTTTCTCAAATTAGAAAAGATAAAATATGTTCTGAAATATTAATAAACAACTGATATTCGTGTGTGTGTCTGTGTGCGTGCGTCTGAGTGTGTCTTTGGGTGTTTGAGTGTGTCATTGTGCTTTTGTCTCTGAGTATCTTTATGTGGTTATCTTTGTCTGTGTGTGTCTGTGTATATATATCTCACACGCTCTCTGCGTGTGTCTGTTTGTGTGTGTGTATGCCTGTGTTAGTTTCTGATTAAATAGAAATCATTTATTTAACAACACAGTAATCTAGTGCACTTATACTTTTAATAAATATGATATACTTTATTTTTTTAGTGAAGTATTAAGAAAATATTTCTTATATGTTTAATTAGAAAGAAAAAGTCACGACCCATTATTTACACAATTACCTGTTACATAAAAAGTTTGCATCACATATTAACACATCTAAATATTTGAAAAATATTTACTTCATGGAAAAAATTATAATATTAAATGTTTTTAATCTATGAGTTATAATTTTTATTTTGCAATTTTTATATTACTATAGCGACAACAACAACAATAAAAAATATAGGAATTGTCTTGTTTACTCAATGTTCCATGCTAACTGCTTTTTTTAACTCTCTCTCTGCAGACAGCTACAAAAAACTCACAAGATGGCGTTGGCATAAGAAAGTTTTTTTTTGCATCATTTTTGTATTTTGTGCAGAATTTGAATACAGCTACAAGTTTTAAGATCAGATTTCAAATTTAACTCATCTAGTTTAAAATTGTTTGAGATATCTTATTCGCAGACAAACATAATGATAAAAATGAGTTTTTTAAACTCAGGGAGATTTGAAACGTGGATATTTATCAAAATCTAGATTTTCAGCTTTTCGACGATTGCAAGTCTTTATCGGCAATTCAAACATGAAAAAATAAATTTTCTCAACTCTGTTGACTTTAATTTTGCTGATTATTTATATACATTCCACATTTTACTTTGGGGGCTGGAATAGCCTGGTTGGTAGGACTTTGGATTCGCTTCCCTTGGGCTGCGAGTTCTAGCATATCGGCCAAAGACTATTCGTGTGTGTAATGGCTGGCAAACGTTGAATCTGCCATAGTCACAAAATATTCTACGTCGACAGTAAAGCCCGTGGGGTGCTGTTAAAAGTTGATCGTTCTCTGTTCCAGATCTAAATTACGATCTGTGGATGAATGAATGAAATGCTTGAATGAAGTCTGCCCAGTAAAAAGGGTTGTGACCTGTGTGCAGTTAAGTCGTAAATGGACCCTAGTTGGCGCTATTGAAAAACAGGAAACGCGAATTCAGCTTAAATCGCTGACAGATCTGTCAGCTTAGCTTGCAAAGTGCCATAAGTTACAGCAACATATTACTTTGTAGACTAATTTTGATGCATTTCTGATTTCAGGGGCTCACCACAAGCACTTGCGGTTGGAACCTACTGGTCACTTCCATGCGTTTTTCACCGGTGACAGTTTCTTCATCACATGTTCTGCTGGTCCGAACAGTGGCGCCACGAGACTGACGTGGCAAGCGCCGAGTGGAAAAGACATCACCGTAAGCACGGGGAGGTCAGTAGAAATGCTTTCTTCAACATTTCTCTTTCTCTTTTACTGAGTCTTTGATCCCTGATTTATTCAAATGTGAAGGGAATTTTATTTACCAATGTTTACTTTTTTAGGATAACTTTTCCTTTACATTTAACAATAGCATCACATAAATGTTTTAGAAATCAGAATCGTTTGAAATTCTCCATTTCAAACTTTATTATAGCTAAAAAACAATCTAACAAAATTTCACAGTAGAATTTTAGTAAAAATTCTAGTAGCCATCGCACTCTGCAAAAGCATTCAAAAAAGATATTTGGTTTAGTTAAAATCCTGTTGTAAATCCACACTAGGGCTATTTTGAGACGGACCTAGTAATTTTTAACCACTGTTAGATGACGAGAATGACACCTGAGCTGGCCAGCTGAGCTCTTCACACCACACCAGCGGGAGGACATTTGGATCTGAATGATTTAACGAGCAACTGATTCCCTTACACGACGGATTTTCGATGGAAGCGGGTCTTGAACTTGAAAACCTACGGATCATGAGACGAGAACTTACCACCAGGGCAACGCGGCCCTATATAAATTAATAGCTGGCAAGATTTATTTAACATATTTATTAAAAATTGATTAAATATAATCGTTTGGAACTTTTTACTGAAATAACTCAAATACACAAATGAATTAATAAATAAATTAGCTATTTTTGAATAAATTGTTGGACATTTGGAAAAGATCCATACAGGAATTTATTTCGGATCTGAATTTGTATGGTGTCTTAAAGTTTTTTCAATCCCTCTCCATGATGTCAAGTAGCCAAACCGATTCGAACCCGACCTTTCTGCAAGTTTCGTGATTTGTGGTTGGTGGCAACTACAATGCTTCTATTTAAACTCACATCGTGTAAGTAGTTTTTTTATACGGAATATGAGAAGTGATTTAAACTCTTGGTTGAGACGAACGATGTGAGCCATGTGCTGCTGGGTTTTTGTTTAACCATTTTAAGATAGTTTCTTTCAGTTCGTTTAAAAGTTATGCAGAACGGATGAAAGGTTCGAATCTGTTGACTAAGGTATGGTAAGGTTAATTTGAATTTTTATTTTAATCTTTATCGTATTATTTTGACTGCTCTATTACTGAGCAGATAGACATTATACTTTATTATCAATAAAAATTTATTTTAAGGAAACTGTTTACAACTTTATGCCTACTCGTTATAAAATTCCACTGTCAAATTTGGGTTAGTTTACTCGGAGGAATAACATAATTTAAATATTTTATTATTTTAAGGTATAAGTAACTAGGATTTTTTAATTCAACTTCAAATCAGCTCTCAAGGTTAGAACAAATTCTTTTTTTTTCATACAGCTTTTTACTTTGGAAAAATAATTATGTAAAAAATTCCGAATATTAGTTATTAATTTTCGATTATAAACCGCTATTTGCAAGCAATTTATATACTGCTGTTATCCATCTTTTGCCTAAGTCTGAGCCAAAAGGGAAAAAATCGGCCATTATGTAGCATCTCATACAGTTTGAAAGTGCAAAATAAAATAATAAATGTCCAAAGAGCAAATCCGATGACTGACCTCCGGTTCACTTATACTTCAGTCTTTCAAATTAATAGAAAGTAGATAGTTAAAAGTAAGATACTATTTTAAGTTTTTCGGAATTACAAACAGACAACAGATAGTTATAAACTAAGATTTAAAAAATAAGAAAACATGAGATTTTTTAAAGTTTCGATGTTAAATATCACAAATTATTATTGTTATATAATGCAATAATGTTAATTTCATTATATACTATGTTGTTTAAAAGTTGTTTGTGAACTGTTTGATTTAAAGTATTCGGTACAATCAATCTGAATCTATAATTTTTAAGTCCCACTAGATTAATTTTTAGTAAAAAGAAATTGGATTTCTATTCTATAATTGTAATTATTTACTTAGAAACTCATTTTATTAAATTACTAATTTTTTATTGTTTAACTTTCATATTATTACATCACCTTTAATTTGCAAAATCTTTATTTCATTTGAACAACAATTTAGAATGCTATCATTAAACTTAGAGTTGCGAAATTTTGCATGTAGTTATTTATTGCATAGATATTCCTTAGTAAAGTGCTTTTTATTTTGCTCTTATTAAAAACTGAAACACATATTTAGTGTTCTTGATTAATATTTTTGGACCATAATAGCACGCGAATATTATTTTTATAGCCCTTTAAAACTTAATATCACTAATTTCAATTGTCTCACAATTTTGTAACCAAACATCATTAATTATTTTTAATTACTGGATTTATTCTCAGTCATATTGAAATGGTATTAAATACATTTTTCAAGCGAATTGCTGCTGTATAATTAAGAGCAATTTATTAAAACCAAATTCTAATTAACAAGTCAGTTCCCAAATTTTATTATACTATTATATTTTGAACAACGGATTTGATTCTCTTTTAAATTTTTATTTTAAAATATTTTCTTATTTATGTAACATTAATAAAGAGTGTATTAAAAAATATTTACTGTCGACATAAGTTACGTGAATGCAAATTCAATAATTAAAATACTAAATTTATTGCTACAAAATATTATTATTATTGTAATATATTATTTATTAAGGATGAAAATTATTTTCAAAACGTTCCAGAAATATTTTTACCAATATGACGTTGATATTACTCTGAATTTAAATGCAATATAAAATTTGTTTTCAAGGTATTTTTCGAATTCTTTAACTTAAAATTGTTATTTATTTTTAATTTAAGATTTTTTTTAAAAAATGATTTAGTCAACAACATAATTGAGCGAATGGGACAAACGTGGAAGTTCTCAGCATAAAAATGTACTTTGTGTAGCGTTTTAAACTATTTTTCATCATTCTTAATGTATCATACATTTAGTGAAAATATTTCTTTAAATTAACATAACGATTTAAAAAACAACTATGATTTGCGTCATTGTAAACTACCTCTATGAATTTGGATCTAAGAGTAGTTTAATATATATTCCATTTAGTTCAGCAATAAGAAAAAAACATTTGACTTCATCGTGATGATAAACTATTATAAAATCGTTTAAAATACCAATTTCAATTCAATTTCCACCAAAATTTATTATCATTTCAGCAGAGAGAAATTGTCAGAAGTACAATTTCTCTCTCTAGAATTTCATTTTATTAATTGTATGTTCATATACATTCACGCAATCAGTTTTACCTTACTTTATAGATATATCCCGGGGGGGCACCTCGAAACGAGAATTAGATACTTCCGGCATGGTGGTTGGATCTCGCCACCCTGAATGGTTTCGCAAATAGGTGGTGGGTTTTGATACCTCTCATCGAGGACAGGCCGTACATCCAAAGAGAAGTGTAATGGCCGGCGATTGCCTTTAGGACTATGCCATAGTTTCTGCTAGTGTTGCTGATGAGAGAGAATCGGTCAAGTTTTTTTTTATCCGTGCGCTTTTGGGCGGATGTTAGAGTCTGGGATATAATTTACTTTATAGATATTATTTTACTGTTAAAATACTCATAACTGTCAAAACCTCAAAACCAAATATTTGGTTGAACTTCCCTTTTGTGTATTTTCTATACTCGGAAATTAAAAATCAAAAATGGCCGTTAAAGCATAACCTATTTGTCCTAATTGTTACTCATTTTTCAACGAGTAGCTCATTTGTGAGGATAGATAGTTGAATACAACAGTTCTAATTTTTCTGTTCTATGTCTAACAGTTATATGTCTAATTCTCAGACATACCCACATACAAACAATCAGGAAAGATTTATCTTGGTTACTTTCCTTTTATTTTCAAAACTTGAATGTATTTCAAGCAGTAAGTAAGCCAATTGAAACAGTGTAATATTTGTTCTGGCGATAGTACCCAATTTTCTAATAAATAGGTTAACACATTAAGTTTCGCTATTTGAATTAAGAAACACTTTTCTTACTTTTATTCATTTCTATATTATTTTCCTTGAACTTTAAAAAGTATTAAGACTTAGAAATCCTAATTCAAAGATTTAATATCTTTGATTTTATTTAAAAATATGGTAAGATTTTGTTAAATTTCTGAAAGATTATTACTAAAAGTTTAATAAATGGTCCTAGATTTATAAAAGTTTGATAAATAGTCCTAGTAAAGATATTACTAGTTCTATTTCTTAAAGATTATAGTATTCAGTTTGTCCAGTAGAAACATTTTTTTTAAATGTCAATACAGTGTTGAATCATAATTGATTAGAAAAATACTCATTAATGGTAAAATAATTTCTTGTATTGCGAATGATTTTCAAGATAATTGCGTTTACTTGAAAATAATTCTTAATTTTTTATAAATTTTTAGAAATATTTTTAAGCTCTAAATAAATTTCAAACTGAGTCTCGATATCAAATTACTCTTTGCATTTCTTTCGAACAATTTGATAACATATGATACAGTGATGTGATAAATTTAAATACATGTATCATGTAACCATTTTGCTACATATTTTTATTTCCATCCATAAGCTTCTCATGGCAATTTCAAAAGTCAGTAAAGATTAATGGAAATTCATTTTTAAATAACTTTTGATAACCATTTCAAAAACTTTGGCAAAAGGCAAAATAGAACTAGAATTAGATTTAAACTGGAAACTTTCTATTATTCATTATTTTTTATTCATTCATTTAAATTCAAATACATTTCTCTACACTTATAGTGACTGACAATTGCAGTTAATACAATTTTTCAAACATTAATTCATTAATCAAATTTAATTACATTTTAATAATTTAAATAAAGTTTTAGTAGTTTTTAATGAAAACTGAAATCAACAGTCAGTAGCGCGATCTTTAAAGTAATATGATTTTAGTATTTTTTTCGTGAAGGTGAAGAATGCGAGTTCAGTTCTTGAGAAAATTAATAATTCTTTGATAAGTAATTTATATTTGTTGTAATTATTTAATAAACAGTCAATAGATAAAATTTTCTATTCTTGACCTAAGTAGAAAGTAAGTTAATTTTCTTATGTGACTTGTTTTTTTAGACTCGCTATAAAGTGACTTAATTCAATAGTATATTGTTCAATTCATTATGTAGCAAACTGGCATACTTTATTGTTTGTTAAAATTTTACCAGAAAAAGTAAAATTCTTAAATTATATGCAGATATTCAAAACAATGAATTTTTTTTCAATAAAATATAAGTCATGTTTTCTAAGGTTAAAAATGCCTTTCTGCTTTTTTAAAAAAATATTGTTTTAAGCAAGTAATTTATTGTAATAATTTTATCCTTTCTAACTTTGAAATTTAATAACTATTTCCTTCGTAAATTGGAAATTTTTAGAAATGGATATTTTTAAAACCGATAAAGAAAGATTTTGAATAATCAAATAATGATTATTTCTTCAAGACAAACATATCCTTACAGCAACTGTAAAAAAAGTTTGAAGTAAATATTGAATCAGATTTTTAAAAACAAAGAAACAGGTAGATCGGAAGTTCAAGTTATGTTCTAAAATCCTGAAATATGATATGCAATTATAAGAAATAAATGTATGAATTATTGAGAATAATATATCGGTAAAAATATTAGTTTTTTTCTATCTAAATAATTAATAAAAAGCCTTTTTTGTGGAAATATATATACAAAAATAAAATCCACTATATTATACATTATAATTTGTTTTCAAGTATGAAAGATGACAAAAATAGGCTATATCTCTTAATAAGTAGTTTTGTTTCCAAAAAAATAAATAACACTTTTTTTCAAAGCATTATCACTTTTTTTTGTTTTAAACGTTCTGTAATTAATATAAAGAATATGATTTTTTTTCCCTATGAATATTTTCGACACTTATGCTATTTAATATTTTCCTTACTTAGTAAACAATTTATTTATTAAATAATGTTTTTAATCTTCACTTAATCAATTATTGCCTTAGAATTCCTAAAGAATTTATGATTCTCTTAATTATAACTGCATCATATTTAAGGTGATATTAATTAAAAGCATACTATCATGTTTTTAAAAATTGAATCATGTTTAATTAATTTGTTTATGAATAATGATTTGGTTATTTTTAATTCTAGTAAAAGATAAAGGAAGAATTTATATTCATTTTCTGTAGAACCAATGCATTTAGCTTCTTAATGGGGAAAGTTTTTCTCTTAGATTAATTAAATGAACTAAGCATGCAAGCTGGACAAGATAAACAAATCAAGAGAAATTATGTGAAATTAAGGCCTGAAATCCTAATTTGTAGTAATTCTCCTAATTACCATGAGTTTGAAAAGCGTAACAAATCGTTCTCATAATTTAAAAATAAACAGCCTGTTTTTTGAAATCTTTGTTTGTGTATGATGAACAAAGTCATCTTCGATTTTGTTGTTTGTTTAAAATGTTCAGCCTCAGTTTCGTGTAATATATATTACCTTTATAACTAATGAATATGTCACAGAGAATTCATGAAATACTCAATTTTAATAAATATTCTTTGAAGCAAGATGCAAAAAAATCAAATATGATTATTTTTGGCTTGATCATTTTGGTGTTTTAATATTCTTTTATGATGTAGTTGTTTTCAAAAGTGTTGTAAAGTACGACATATACCTATAATTTGCTACAATTTCCAACTAAAAATGCTAACGACTCTAAGGCAGTTTTAATATAAAAGGTTCTACATTTATAAGTTTGATTTGCCATTAAAATGTAATTGAATAAAATGCTAAAAGCAGAAATATCTCATATTAATTATCAGATTCTGAGGCATTAAACTACTCAGGTAGAATCTTTAAAATTAAAAAAAAAACATTCAAGACATTTGTTTAGTATGAATAAAAATATCGAACAAATACATTTCTAACTAAGCATTTGCAGTGAATAAATGTCTTAATGAAGCAACTAAATACTAATGTAAAGAAAAAGTTTCTAACATGAATGACTTTCGAAAGGGTGAAGCATAAAATCATTAATTTCTTTTAAATTTTGCATTCAAGGATATGTTTATTGTGAATATTTTCCTGCAATGAATAAATAACACATAATCATCAGACAATTAGATTATTAGAATGCTGTAACGCCACTGTAACAGACTACAAAACTTATTCCAGCTAAACTTATAATTAAGTATGGACGATAATGATTCGTAATGGGTAAATGGAAAAAGCAATCTACATGTATATTAAATGTAGAAAATAAGGAATTATAGATATTGAATTATTTAAGATAAACAGAAATTAATGCTTGCATGTAGACTTTTGTATACAGTTAAGGTCCACACATGATGAAAAAGAACTCTTGTAGAATTGTATTCGGGTACTGTTTCAAATTATTTCCCCATTCATGAATTAACCCTTTGCACTCCAAAAAATAATTAGATGCAAAATTATTCACATAATACAATTTTGTTTATTGCTGTGAATAATAAATATACATAATCATTTTGTCGAATTTCTTTGAAAAATTAATCTACATCTTTTAAACATTATGTAGGTATTTTTAACAGTAAATAATAAATAAATAAATAAATAAAATGTCAAACTGATGCACAATCTTGAATGGTGAGTCAGAGGCCTCATCGGAGGGCAAAGGGTTTAGATTCTCTAGTTTCTCTTTACTGCCAATCACAGTGTCATAATACTGTTTTGAGATTTGAAATGAATTTTATGATTACTTGATGTTATCGCTTATTTTAAGTAATTTATTTCTTGCGATAAATATTTGCGTATTCCATTTCCTTTAGAACTTTGAATCCAAAGCAAACTCGATCTTGCAGTCTAGAGCTAAGACGAAACTATTATAAACAGCTGTTTATTTATATGGAAATTTTGAAAACAGAAAAATCTAATTTTCTATATTAATCACAGCAAAATATTTGGCCTTCTCTTAAGCCAACTTTTGCAATTAATCTTGAGCTTTAGTAAAATTCAAGTTAAAGTTACAGTTTCATTTAAAGAAAACTCAGAAAATGTATTTATTCTAGCTTTATACATCTGATTCGCCCGTTTTCCATTCATCTTCCAGAAAGAAGAGCTCTTATTACAGCTTGCAAACAGAAAATAGCTTTCCCTGTGGTTTCCTTCAGTTGTTGTAAGAACAAGCGTTGTGGGGGATCCTCTCTTTTTGGAATTAGACTTCACCCTACCGCAACAGGTCGCATATGGTTCTCGTTGAAACACGCTAGAAATCACTTTGCGAGTCTGACTTCCGAGTGGGCCCCGCGGAATTCTTAATGCTGCAAATTCTTTCTCCCTTTCAAGGCTTGGGCACTGAAAAAGATATGCAAATGTGCGTGAATACATCATGGAAATGCGAGGGGGTTGAACCTTTGGAACGGAAATGCGGTAGTCGCACCACACCCTTAAGCGGTAGGCATTCTTCATCGTGCCCCGCTCCCTTGAGTTGGTGGGAAGTTGTGTGCTTTCTTCTTATTATTTTAAGATATCACTGAGTAGGTTCCCCGTTTGTTATGCGTTTTTAAAGTTATTCAGATGCATTCACTAATGTATCAAGGGAGCAATGAAGCTACAATGTAGGGGAATTGTTTTTTATGTGAATATGTATGTAATTTAGGAAGTTCAAATGTAGAATATTAGATTTGCATGGAAAACCTCAAATTATATTCGTATGCCTCCGCGCTTGACACGGAAAGGAAATTTACTATAAAGGTAAAGGGAAATTTTAAGAAGTTTTATTTTATTGAGAAGTAAAAAAAAAAAATGCCTTTTATATATTTTATCACTTTGTAATTCAAATGTTGAGGCTTTTTACTTTTGTAATTTTAAATAATTCAAAAAATCGGTTGACTTTTCGAGCAAAGTGAATTCTTTGTTAATTTTTATGTCATTTGGTTAGTTATTATAAATAATTTATTTTGTAATTAAATAAACATTGCAATTACATTTTTAAAATTATATTCAGTATTTCCCCTCTGATTTTTTCATTATTCAAAGGCTAAAGATTTACCTAAACTTATCGAACAAAATTGCGAATAATTCATTGAAAATCTTTAAAAAAATATAATAAATATGCATAAACCTGGAATTTTCTTTAAGGATTATAAAAATAAGTGCTAAACTATAGCATGGAGAAAAATCATGCCCAGTGTAAACCCGCAAAATCACTTTGAGAAAATAAATTTTATTAAATCAGCCTTTAATTCTAAATTTTTTACAAAACCATATATATATATATAATATTAATATAATAATTTTCTCTATGTATAAAAAACTTTTAAGTAAAAAATGTTTAATTAGATAAGTTAGATTCAAGAACATTACTTTCTGTCTATTGCATTCAAAATAAATTTAATTTAAAATAATTTTAAATATAGTATAAAAGAATTAAATCGCTCTTAACTAGTTAACTATTTCGACTTCTTCGGAAAAAGCTAATATAAATTGTCTCAAAATTGTAGAGATGACGACTTTACTCGTCAAACACATATAATGCGTAAATGAAATTATGTTGTAGTGAGATTACCTATATTTTAGTAACCACATTAATTCATTTATTTAAACTAAGATGTATATTTTGCTTATAAACGAAAAGCAACAACAAATTAATAAATTATCTTAATTTGCCGCAAGAGAATGGTTTTGAGCAAAGCATAGAGCAATGCATAATAGAATTGCACAAATTGAGCACCCATCTTGCGCTTATTTCCGTATTTTTAACACAATATGCATATTTTTGTGTTGTATTTAATGTACATTTTTGTGTCGTTTAGCCTGCAAAAACTTATGAAAAGGCTAAAAAAGGACCCTCATCGCAATTTTATTAATATTAAATCCATTTATTGAATAGGATCCACTTATTGAATAGACCACTTGGTCAAAGAATATACTGTGTAAAGCAATTTATGGTTGTATAATGGCTTTAAAGATGACTTCGTCGAATTCGTAGCATTAAAAAAACAATTCTTATACGCGAATTATTTTATAATTATTAACTTTTTATTTGTTTAATTGATTTCAACCTGGACTAAAATATTTTTAAAGGAATTTTTAAGAATATTTAATGAAACAAATTATTTAGTGAAATTTATTAATATATTTGAGTTTTTACTAAAATAGTAATTGAAATTGCCATTGCTTATTACTCCTGACGAATAAACTAGTCCTAACTCAAAATGTTGTATTTTTTCCATGACTAGTATACTTGTCAAAACAATTAACAACTGAAATAAAATATTGACGTCTGTTAACGAGAAAGTAACAATTAACGACCAAATTCACCAAAGAAATTGATTGATAAAGCAAACGTACGCAGGTATAAAGAAGAAATTAAAAAAAACAATGATAAATATAAGATAAATATTTCTAATTGCTGAATTTTGATTTGAATTGGATCTAGTACATGGCATTTCAGGCCAAATGAAAGTTTACTGAAACATTATTTTGAAAATACCACAAAAGAAGCCGAGGTTTTTTTCCAGAAAGGGGGATAGGGAAGCAAGAGATCTTACACATTTACATATTTTGCCCATTTTATAATAAAAAAGACAACAGATTTTTTTTTGTAATACTTAACACACCATATTATTTTGAAAGTGGTGATTGACATTAAAAAATTGATTATAAGGTTCATGTCCAAATTGATGCTGGAAATTACTAGTTTCTGAATTATATTTGTCAATTTGTTCTATATAGATATGTTTGTTAATATACATAGAACCTATCACAATGTTAATTTATAGTTCTTTTTTGCTTGATTATATTTTATTTTATTTAAGACACATGAGCTTACAGGAAAATAGAACATATTCGAACTTACAACATTTATTTATAAAGATGAAATACAATTACTATAAAGTTCAAGCCGTGTGCTGAATTAAAGCTGAATTTAAGTTCAACTACATGTAAAAGACTGGATATAAAAAAATAATATGCCAGAAAAATAATTGTTAGAAAGCTGGTAGAATACATAAAGATTTGGCTCATTGCCAAAGAAAGCACACAAAGAGTTTTTATCTATTCTATCATGTGTTAGCCTTTTAACTTGATTATTTTTTTTCTTTGGAATTGAAAAAAAGAAAAAAAAACTCAAATTATCCTTCAATTTGATTGGTCAAAGAATATATTGGGAGAGTTATAAATACGAGCAAAATGAAAAAAAAATCATAATTAAAAATCTTAAAGCCCTGAAGAAAATGCGATTTGTTGAAATACGTTGAAAATTACATGGATATTTTGCCATTAATAAAAGAGCCGATACATGGCATTCGTACACTAAAACGCATTATTATGTAAATCATGATAAATATAAAACAAATGTGCGAATAAGGCTTCATTGTTTGATTCAGAATCATCCAATCGTAAGAAGACATCCACCATTAAGGCTTAAACTTTTCTAAGGTTAAATAAGCTACGTTTAAAGCATGGTGATAGTTCCGCATAGTGGTATGGTTCAGTGTGAATAAAAGAAATATTTTATTGAATAGGATGTCAAATTTAGTACACTACTTTGAAGGAAAGGAAATTTGTCCTCTAAGTAGCACAGTATGAGGATCATTCCCTTGTTGAACGAAGTATAATGAAGAATTTGGCAACTGAGACATTAATGAGAAATAGCTCCACACGTGCAGCTGAGAAAGTAAAGAAGATTCCAGAATCTTCGATCCAACGCAATCTACTCGGAAGATTGTAGCTGCATTCCTTCAACACACATACAACCTTATATTTCCAGCTAATTCCGTTGAAAATCAAATCTTTGCAAAATGGATGCTTGGACAAATGGAAACCATGAAACCAAAGTTTCTGAACATCACGTGGTCAAATAAAACCCTTTTTCATTGTAAGATGACTTTCATACACATGACAATCATATCTTTGTCTTTGATGGGCACATGATCAAACTACTACATTCTCCGAGTGCCATCGATTAGTTTCAAAGCATCCTTCATTCTCGCCCTTTCAATTTTGAAAGAGCGTCGTCATACATCCAATTGGAAAAGTCTATTCAATATCTGAAGAGCAATATCGTACCATTTTGTAAAACTAGGTTGCGACTTCTTTGCAGGAAAGATGTATGTTACCTGCTGTCACCTTCGTGCTGGATGGTTCCCCATCTGTTCGTTCCAGTTATTTTTGTTTCTAATCCCAGGTGGTATCGTTGCAATATGTCTCAGATCAAAGATCTTTAAAAAGTCTAAAAATAAAGGCGGATCCCTTAAAATATAAAACAGAAAATGTAAAATATTAAGAATATGAATGGGAGAGACTTCCTCCGCCAACAACCTTCAGCAAAGATCTTCTAGCCATTTTGACCATGGTGAGTGTTAGATACGTCAACTCGGAAAATGAGAATTTTTTTTGCTGTTTTCTAGAGATATTCAAACGGTGCGCTAACCAGTATTTTTACGAAATTATCAAGGGTGAGCCGGAGGGATCCTCCAAAGGGCAGCTAACTCCATCTTTTTGATAGAAGAGAGTTAAAAATAGGTTATTGTTCGGTCACCATTAAATATGTCAGTTGCGGTTGTCTTAGATGTTATCAGCTATCTCATTACCATTAACATAGGAGGAGGAAAAGGTACAGCGTGTTCTACAGAGAGTCTGGAAATAAGGTCTAACCCTTTCATGTTAGTATTGTCCCCCACTTTTGTCAAACGAGAAAGGTGCTATATAGAGGCAAAACTGTTCTTTAAAATTCAAATGTTCCTGAAGACAAAGTAAGAGAACTTGACAATATATTGAAGACGATTTTAGTTTTCAATTAGTTTGGACTTGAAAATGGAGCACTTGTTAGGATTTCTAATTAACATATTAGTATCTCCTACAGGATTCTTCTTGTGCGCGCTACCACAATCCCCTTTACTGTAATGAATGTACACTGGAATGCTTGGATATGGAATGCTATAAATTGTTGCTAACGCAATTTGTCTAGTAAATTCAGGTAACTCTAACATTTTGCTTACCTTTGTCAAGAGGTCTGTCTGGAACTGGATTCTATCTGTGTCAAACTTTAAATTACAATAGGACTCTAAGGAATGGGATTCCATATCTCCAGAAAGTAGACACATCTCTTTTGCGAAGTGTAGACTGTTTCTTTAAACGCTTATCATTATACCATAAATGAATAAAAGCAGAAATACGTGCTCATAATTGTAGCCATAGGGCTTGTTGCAATGTCTTGAAAGGCAGTAACTTCTTTTCAGTGAAATGGGTGCATTAGATCATTCTCGTAGAGTACAACAACAATAGGGCAGCTGTTACGAAGGCCAGTAATTATTCTTGAAGAACTTAATTGAACATTTTCAAGTTTAAGTTAGGTTTTGAGGCATCAAAATAAATTGGGAAATCACATTTAAAATTGGTCTGATCATATAGATGAAGATATTTCTCAGCGTTTGTGTGTGAGAACCACAGTTTCTGTACCACAGTTTCTTCGGAAAATATATTGAAGTATGATGAATATTTTACTACATTTATTTACAAAGCAAAGATTTATGTTGCTCAATATCTCTTGATCAAGAAAGTGACCTAAGTATTTGGCATTTTTTACATAAATTAATTGTCAACTATTCATAAAGACACTTAGTTAGTAGTTATAAAGACATCGGTTAATAGTAAACCAAGAAACCAATGCCTTTAGCAATAGAAAGTCAGTTTATATATTTCAGAAAAATCACTTACCTCAGCATTAAGAGCATTCTGATTTGATTCAATTCACCCTATGTCAGAAGCAAAATCACCCAAGAGGATGTCATCGTTATATTAGATACTAATTAGATATATCGTTATATTATATATATATATATATATATATATATATATATATATATATATATATATAGGGAAAACAATAAGGGCCCAGTTCTCGTTCCTTCTAGAGAAATAGATTGAGGATACAGTGATAAGCCCTGTGTATAAAATTACGATTTCCTCACTCCAACCACTTTAAAAGATCTGAAATATGTTATTCTACAAGTCGATGGTAGCATCGATCCCGTCATGCTATTTTCAACTATAATAGCCGTAGTTACGCGCTTCACTTGTATAATACTTTCTGATTATGGTTATGTTGAATATGTTTGGTTTAAAACAAAATGCGACTTGTAAAGTCACTGTGCTTTGTATTTCTGATTTACATAAATTCTCTTAGCATGATGTGTCACCTATTGGTCATTTACGAACCATCCTTTTAACAGGAAGAAAAATTCCAAGTGCTTTTTGAATATATTCCAGCAAAAAGCAATTTTTTTCGAGCATTACTTTTTTTATCATGTTGTTGTTTGAAATTTGCTCGAATATATCTCACACAGTGGATAGTTTAATTAATTACAGTTCAAACAAGAATGTAAAATATTATATATCTCTCTCTCTCTCTGTCTCACACACACACACACAATATATATATATATATATATTTCTACAAACTGACATAAACAATTGTTTTTTTTCTATTTGAATATTTCAGAATTTTAAAGAAAATAATAAATATTTCACAACATGAAATTTATCTTATTTATCAATTATATACTCAGAAAATTGTGAATTTTGAAAATTACGTGAAAAGCAAAGAATTCTGCCTATTTGATATTTATATAAAATTCCTTTCTTTAAAAAAATAGCCACCTACTCCCTGTTGTTCACTTTGATCTTTCGAATGCGCAGTCAAAGTAAAACCAGCGATATATTTTAGTGGCTTACCTCCAGCGGTGGCCATCTTGGTTCGACCTCTGCCTTTTGTCATTTGTTTTCTTTCACTTGTTGAGTCGCTTCTTGAACCCTTTCTTCTCTTCTTTCTCTTGTATAGTCTTCACTTTGTTCTTTCTGGAATTCTTCATACCGCTTCTCCTTTGATGTCTTTACTCTTTTCTGGAATGTTCTTTTTCTGATTATTCTGCAGTTTAACAGCCGTATTTCTTTGAGGCCACTTCTTTTTGATCAGTTTTATTTTTGAACTGCTTTGTCGAATATCTTAAACTTCTCCATTATTTCTTCTAAATATTGAAACTTTCTTTTTATCTTCAGAAGGTCACTTTTATACTGATTAATTTCATATTATTTGGTAATTTTTATTAAATTCAATGTCATTCTGTTCTAATGTTAATCTTATTGCTTTTATAAAGCTATTTTTCTTGTAAAAATCAAAATAAGGAAGATTAAGTAAGTTAAATTAAATTTCAACGAATTTCAAAGTAGGTTTCTTTTATTTAACTTTAAAAGTTTGATACTATTTAATAGTCATTTTTTTATATTTATTGTATTTATCACAATCTTTTTTTGTTTTTATTTACAAGTTCATAGAAAATCCGAGGGAGGAGTTAAGTAACGAATTGATTACGACATCAAATGGACACATTTATTATATTTTTCCTGCAAATGTGTCAAAAGATATATTTTATTTGTTCAGAAAAGATAATTTTATTTATAAATGATGAAGAATATATTATTATAAAATATTACTATGAAATGTTCTTATCATGTTAAAA
The DNA here is from genome assembly GCA_026289955.1 of Argiope argentata. Classification (NCBI taxonomy): domain Eukaryota; kingdom Metazoa; phylum Arthropoda; class Arachnida; order Araneae; family Araneidae; genus Argiope; species Argiope argentata. Next base: position 705,859 of record JAOUZG010035355.1, read on the forward strand.
CATTTGTATCGGCATTGTATGTATGTTCATTGCACTTAAAATTTTCTAAGAAGAAGAAAGTATAAATATTGAAGAATAAGATAAACCTTTTGTATTAAAATAAGAAATATTTTAATATTGAGTACGAAATTAGTCATATGATTATTAGACTATCTTTTTCATTAAGAAATGAATTAGCGTAAAGTCTTGAATATACCCTGCTAATATACTTATATTCTTCATTAATGCCAAAAAATACTTAAACATAACATTTCCTTACTACTACGTGAAAGTATATTTGTTATATCCATAGGATATATAATTTTTTATATGCATAGTAAATCTTAATATGTTCCATGCTATTAAAATTATGAGAACTTGAATAAAAATATGCTATAAAGGATAAATTTTTATATGCTTAAAAGAAGCTATACATGTAATAATTATTTGTTTTTTATATAAACAAATTTCTAGCTGAACAATCCATATCCAATTGTAATAACCTACAATAGAATTTGACATGCTTTAAAAACAGTTTTTAAATGATTTGTTTTTAAAAATCTCTATATGCAAAATTCACACTCTAGCTTTCAAACAGCTTTAATCAATAGTTTTATAAAGAAGCGTAACTCTTATTAAATGAATTAGATATTTTAAAATTCTTGCTATTAAGCTTGAGAATTATCGAACAAAAATTGATACATCCCTTCAAAATCCGAAAAAAAAACTCTAAAGATTAAATTAGCAATAGATTAAACGATATTCTACAGTTTCATCAATGAAACCACTAAGGATTCAGTTAGTTGGAACGTTAGAATGGCAATCCAATTTTTTTTGCCTTAAGTATTCTTCTTTGCGTATCATTACTGAAATGAGAACATTTGATTTCTTTTTTTTTCTTTTTAATTTTACAAAACAAAAACTTAGTCAAATATTCCAGTGGAGCATCAAGAATTCTGCTCTAACTTTATTTTCGTACTCCGCTTTTCAGCAGAAATGTTGCAAAAAAGAAACGCAAAACTACTTATTTGTAATGCAGAGCTCATTTTTATAAATTAAACATCCTCTGCAGGTAACTCAGTTTCCAGCAAATAAAACAACATGAGCATTTCACAAAAGTTACGTAGTGTGAGCGCTGCTGAAAAGGATACGCTCCACATATTACCGTTCAACACGCTCGCCAAATACAATCCAATAAATTATTCACCAACTGAGATGGAAACAAGTTTCCTTCTGCACAAAATAACACCGCATTTCGCACCTGAAATTGCAGTTGCTTTCGAGACTTTTAAATGAGTGCTATCAGCACGAGCTCAGCCAACGGTCGATGCAAACATTACGGGGGCACACAGCACCAGAATGACGCTCTGAATTCTCCTGAAACAGGTTGTATCTTAACTAAATGGGTTTAGGGGAAAAAATGAAAATACACTCGCTTGTTTCATTTGAAACGCCTTTGGAAGGCTTGCTTCTTGTGAGTATCTATGACCATCAAACCATTAAGCTGAATTTGATTTTTTTGAATTCGTTCTTTCACTTTCATTTTTCATATTCATTGTATTAATCTACAATGAATTTTTTTTGAATTCGTTCTTTCAATCTTATTTATCATATTGATTGTACCAATCTATAATGAATTTCATTTTTTTAATTCGTTCTTTCAATCTTAATTATCATATTTATTGTATTAATCTACAATGAATTTCATTTTTTAATTCGTTCTTTCAATTTTATTTATCATATTGATTATACCA
>JAOUZG010035355.1:715781-734101 GCA_026289955.1 Argiope argentata
CACACTTTTTCGTGAACTCACAAATATGATAGGTAGTCATAGGATACATTCCGCTAAACACCTAAAAATTCAAATATACGACAAATTGCTCTTCACCACCAACCTTCGCACGTAGTTTCATTCAACTGTCGTGGCGCCCTCTATCAGCGACTCAAAGCTTTAGACGCGCATTAAATACGACCAAGTTGTTATCGTTCGCAAGCTTCACTGGGGAGATACTCTGTGGTGAATACTATGCATATATACCAGCCAACATCCCTTGGACCGAAGTGCACTTTTGGCCCAACGGATTTGGTACTGGACTACTAACCAAAAGGTACTGAGATCGGGCCTAGCGCTTTCGCTAATCACCCTAAAGTATTAATACATTGTAATTTCAAATGTATTAATACATTTTTTTCAAATGTATTAAAAAATGTTAATACATTTTTTCAAACATTAACGATTTATACTTTATATAGATTTTTAGAAGTTTGCAATGAGAATTGAAATAATAGGCAGTTGATCAATCGGTAAAATGCGAGGATTTCATTTTTCACTTGAAGTTGATGAATTCGAATTGTGGCGAAAATCAATGATTTTTTATAAATTATTTATATCAATTGTAATTATTTATTTAAAAGTATCTAAAATAAAGCTTTCCTTTTTTGGCCTAAGTAGGAATCGATTATATATATATATATATATATATATATATATAATATGAGTGTGTATGTGTGTTTGTACTTGTTTTTACCAGTTTGTCTCGGTTCTTTAAAACCACCAATTTCTGTAATTTAAATAATTTGGAAATTAAAAATCGTCTTATTGTGTACTTATATCGATTAAAATTTTAAAATAAGGTAAAAAGAAGCTTCTGATACGAAATTAATATTTAAAAAAATATTATTTATCATTTAATATTTTACAAAAAGAAATGTCGGTACTTTTCTTACCAATTTATTTTCTTTGGTTGATCTTTAAATAAACACCCTTTAAGTGAAAGTCATCTTTGATAGCTTTTCTTTCTGAATAGTTTCATCATAAGGCACCACTTCACTATCCAGATGTGACTTAATATTCTCTGTACATTGAAGCATATCACATCCCTTATTTCGAAGCAAATTGGGAAGTACCACTTTTTTGTGTTGCGCAAATACGCTCGTTTCAACATCTCCTAGAATATTGCCATATATTTCAATTAAATAATTATTGGGAGACTTGCTCATCTGTTGATTGAATCACACTTAATACAAGGCTAAATTAACATTAAGGCATCATGAGTGCAATTAGACAATTTCTTATTAATTAAAAACAATAGGATTATTGCTACACTAGGGATATTGTGAATGCAGTTATATGATTTGAATTAATTAATTTCAAAAGATCACAATGGAACAATGGATAACAATGGAAATTACAATTATTAAAAAGCTTATATAAAATCCAGAATTTTAAAAAATGAAATAAAGAACATGGCAGCGACCAGAAACGAAAAAACTTTGGCACTCAATTTTTAGAAAAAAATTCGGATTTTTCTACGCGGTACAAGATTGCAGTTATAATTGAGCCTTTGAGAGCGCCATCCCTCAGTTAAGTTCTTAAATTTGTAAAGGTGAGATATGAGAGGATTGATTAGAAACAATAATATGTTTCTAATCAACTCCACTATTATCAAGAAAACCCACATCATGGTTTGAATATTTCAGTAATCATTAGGCTTTCTGTACTGCGTTTTCATTTTTAAGAATTCATTGAAATTTTATGCTTATTATTGAGAATCAAACAAAACTGATCACCAGATTTACGTATATCCTCATTATAAGCACACTTGCCAGATAAGAGCCAGATTAGAGGAAATTTTATCGCAAATGTTTTCTCAAAGAAGAATCCTTTATTAGAATTTAGTTAAAATATACCTACATATGCTTTTATTTAATTTATAACAATGATGATGATGACGTGCTCTCTTTACAAAGAAAAGAGGGGGGCAGCAGCTTCCACGCAACCGAGGTCAGAAGTCTGACTTCTAGCTCATGTAGGATGACACAGAAACACACACACACACTTGGGCACACTTTTTATAGGGAGACGCATTTATATACCAAACAGATAGTACACAGAAGAACAACAAGATCCTAACTGGGACTCGAACCTGGGACACCCACATTACAAGGAAGACGCTCTACTTCTATGACAGGACGCCGGCATTTATAACAATAGAATTATATTAACACTAAACCTACCGGCGATTCATCTATCCATTGGAATTGCCATTGGAAACGGGTCATTTGACCCGCTCGTGGTAACTTTAGTGTTAATAACCTGAATGATCTTCTCAAACATGCATACAAATTTAAATCATTTTAATTAAAAAAAATTACTTTTTAGAGAGAAATTTTATTGCATAACGTATTTAATATCCCAGTCGGAACTTAATTTTTTAAAAAAAGAAAAAAATGCTTGCAACGAATTCTAATTCCATGATAGGCCTTTTGAAAGATGATTTTGTGTGGTATTTATCAGAATTTTAAAATCCCAACAAGTAAATGAATATAAAAGAATCAAAGAGTTAAAATTAATTATTAATTTACCTTTAATGAACTTGATCTTCTATTACTCATAAAAATTGTAACATTTGATGCCAAATGATACAAAATAAACAGAAATATTGATTCTCAATTCACGTATATTCTGCACCAATTACCTTTAAATTTGGAACATTTAAGAATAACCGAATGAAGCATTTAAAATTTTCATTATTACTTTAAAGGAAAAGAAAGCTTAGAACTTATTTGTTTTGTTTGGTTAAAACAAATAAATTCTATAAAAAAATGCTTAAGTCAGTTTACCTCTAAAGATTTGTGTTTAAAAACTAATGTGATAGTTAGCCTCAGTAAAAAGAGCATTAGACAATTAAAATAATAATTGGTAATTTAAGTAAATAATAGCTTCAGACAAATTATAAAGAGTTATCCATAGTTTAAAACAATCTATAAATACATAAAATGTAAAGAAAATGTCATTTGGGAGCAATTGCAATAAATTTGTTCAGTTTGTGAGCTAAATTCCCTATGAATAAATTGGAAAATGTTACGGGAATAAGAATATAATCTTTATTATGTGTAATAATCGATAAATTATTTCTGGATATTAAGGTAGCATTCTTTTATCTCTTGTTATCATGGTAAAGAAAATATATTTAAGCAATCCATGACTTACAAAGTAAATATTTGTAGGCCAACAGAATTGCAAAATATGAAAGAAAAAGAAAAAGAAAAATTGAAACAACTTATTAGTTTAAGCTGTATTCTAAAAAAATCACAGAATTCCTATTATTTTTTGTTAAGACCACCAGGCTGCGATTTGAGCTTAACAAAATTGAAAATCCAACAAATGACCGAAATGGGACTTTTTTTCGCTAATAATTTGGACTTTTCATGAAAAAAAAAATGTTCCGTTTAAGACTTCCCATTATTATTAAATTCCTCGCAATCTTCAAAGTTTAGCGTCTACCCCCTCCCCTCCTCTTTCTAGCTTACGTTCAGTTTTGTGACAAAATATTACAAAAAAAGGGGACAAAAAAATTAAATTCTTTTACGAGCTGTTTTCGGTCGATTTTGACGCAGATAATTAATAAAACTTCTCTCCACGGTAATTTTTTTTATCTCTGCAATTTTCGAAGCCATTCTGAGAAGGAAAGCAGTTTCAGTGAATATTTTATTCTCATCACAGATAGGGAGAAAAAAATAATTATAAAAAGCACGAATGCAAATCTTTTTTCTAAAACACATTTTCATTTGGAGTTTGAAATTGCAGAAATTAATTACCTCATAAGAGAAAACAATTAAAGAAACATAAATAAATGTTTATCAATGCGAACAGAATAGATATCGTTTTTAATCACTCCTTTTTTCAAAAAAAAAAAGATAAACAAAATCAATTTATTTAAAGCTTTCTATTTCCACATTCTCTTGAATGATTATATGTTACATTAAAAAGTGAAAAAAGTATGTTTTTAATTTGTTTCAAGGAAGTGTGATTTTTGGTAATTGTTTAAATAATCAGACAATGAGAGTTTAAATACTAACTGTTTTTAATTTTTATAAAAACTTTCTAGAAAAGAGTTTTTTGAGTGGAGATAAAATCTGTCTGTATATGCCTTTTGTGTCTGCTGAATGTTATTTCTCATAGCTAATTAGTTATCAGTTTTGAGCGTCCAAGTTATATTAATGGTAGTATTTTTGTGGTTAATAAACCATGTTATCATCAGACAGGGACGGATTTAAAAGAATATGAGTTACAACACTGATGATTTTATTTTCAAAATTTTTTGTAATATTGAAGTTAAAGGTTATTTTTTATAAAACTGAACGACATATAACTGTCAATTTCCATATAGTGATTTATGTCGTGTCCGCGTTACAAAGAGCTGTACAGTGGTTTCTGGAAGTAAAGACCCCTGAGAACACGTGGAAATATGACTACTAGCTCATATGAAGATGACACTCAGACATTCACTTGCACAACCGCCTTTTATTGGGATGTTCTTTCAAATACCTCACAAAATAAATAAAATACAACCACGTCCGAAGATGGGACGCCGAGACCATGGGAAAGTTACTCTTACTCTTCTTCAAGATGACGATAAACTCTATATTGTGATAATTTACTATATACCTATTGTAAATGTAAAATTCAAAATATTTATTAGAAACGTACAATAGCTGAAAAATAGACTATGTTATCACAGTCTGATAATATTGCTGAATTATTTGAAAGAAATACGTTTAAAAAATAGAAAGTTCGATTGATTTTTTAATTATTTATCACTTAATATTCCGTAATGTTAATTTAAAAGCATTAAGGTCAGAGAAATAGTTTAATGGTAAACGGCTAAAAACCCACATAATCAGTGCGTGTTTGTAACAATCCATACATTTGATGTGTCAGTCAATTGTAGTTAAAGTTAATATTACTACTCAAGCGTAAATAATTACATCATATTTTAACATAAAACAAGTAATATGTAACTATTAAAATAGCTAAAAAATTGAAATGGTAGACGAATTATGCAGAATGATACAGTTTTGGCTCGATTTCTATGTGTTTAGCACTAGGAAGACAGTAGCGAATATTTTGACTGTCAGTGTATTTCAACATTTTTATATTTTCTCTGCCTTTGCTTAGATATTTTTTCCTTTGTTCATCTATTTTTCTTAAATAATCAGTAAAAATGAATAGAAAAAAAGAATTGTTTCTATTTACTTAACTCATTTTTCTTTGGCGTTTATTTTCCGGTACTATAGACGGGCTAAGACCATTTTGGCAGCTGAAAAAATATTGCTGACTGTAATGTATTTGCTTGCTTTATTTTAACTTTATCAGTGTATTACGTGTCTTTCTCTCCACCGGCTTTTGAAAACGATTAGGTTGAAAGGAACTTAAATACACCTGCTATTCACCTACAACTCCTTTTGTCTTCAAAAACAGCCGTTATATCGAAATCATTGACACGCAATGCTTTCATCAATTTTCCTTTTTATTCAATCATTTCCTCATCTATCAAATCTGTATTTGTCTCCTGATTTCATAAAGAAGCTTTGTTAAAAAAATATCGGGATAAAAGTTTTATAAATGTTGCTGAATTTAGATAAAGACTATTCAGGCTCAGATCTAGTAATTTATTTATCTGAAAATAAAGATATTTCTGACAAAGATAATAAATAGGCTTCACTTGTTGAATGAAGATTTTTTCTAGAAATTGCTCAAAATATTTTTTTTTCGATTCAAAAAATAAGGGAAATTCATTATTAAACAGCGATATCGTGTATATAAATGTAAAGGTGTAATTATTGTCCATTGTTATTCAATTGTTATGCCAAACTCACCAAGATTACAATTTAGTTTTTATGTTTTGTAATAGATGGCTCCGTGGGTTTTATTAACCCAAAGTGTTAAGTCACATGACCGTAAGTTTTAGTAAAAAGTGATTTGTGGGCATTCTCGCTGGTTCTCAAGAGAGAAGAGGATTCTTCATCCAAAGAGGAGGATTTTTCGCTTCTGGTAACGATGACTGTTTAATAATCTTACGCTACGGTAGCAGTTAGTTTTGCTATGAGCAGACATCTACTAAAAGCGTATTTTAGGTGTTGCCTTGTTAGGCTTCGCCCTTTGGTGCCATCTAACTTCTAACTTTAAAACAATTAACATTTACTGTCTTAATTGTTAATGTCCTGTAAATATTATTTAAATAAATTACATTTTTTTATTTTTTAAACGTCACTTCTTTTCTTAATCAGTAATCTAGATACGGATCCAAACGGAATTGGGTGGGCATTTTGTCCCACCCATAAATACATCTTAAGAGGTAAGCTTAAGATAAAAATGAAGAGAATTAAAAACAAAAAACTAAAAAAACAACAAGAACATATCTTTTTCAAACTCATCAAAATGAGTGAAACGAAATAATAGCAGCATGATTTATTGACAAATTAGATTCTAAGACTTTATTTAGGCATTTATATCTAAAGTTTTTTCTAAAAACAATCTTTGGTGTGTAATGTGTGGTCTTATCTCCATATTACTCGCAATGGCTTCAAAGAAACTATGATATATTTATAGTATTAATGACTTCGAATGGATCACTTTATTTTAGTATTGGAATTCTGGAAATGGTTTGTCTTATTATTTGCTGTAGGTGAAAGCCTGATTGACGTTTTGTAACTGTTTCAAGGGACGATTTTTTGTTCATTTATATACCATTCAGTGCAAAGATTAGAATATTTTGGGCTTAAATTTAGGTAAGAACTTGTGTTGAGTCAAAATATTTACTGAATATCTTTGCATATACATATAGACCAATTCATGAAATCATTGGAGAAATTTGAGAATTGGCTAAATTTTATAATTTAAAAAAATGACAAACAAATTTTACAAATTTGAATTCGTCAAAATTAGAACAGTAAAGAACTTCATTGATAAAGTGAAATTTTTCAAATAATCCAAAGAAATAAAACTTAATAAAAAGAGAATACTTTTGCATAAAATAGTATCCCTCTAACTTCAAAACCAAATTTCAAAATACGATGTAAATAAGAAAGTTAATTAAAAAATCGTGTTTTAGCTAAAGGAATCACGAAAGCAAGCGTTTCTCTGTCGTTTTGAAAAGCCATCCAAATCTTTTCTTCTAGTTTTCTAAGTATACTGAAAATGTCATTTCAAAGCAAAATATTCAAACTAATTTCTTAAGATTGCACCGTTATTTTAATCTAAGACTAAATTTATATCTCAGTGAAAATGAAACACAGTATATGGTCTGTACTGAATCGATTATAATCATCGAAACCAACGTAATAAAAAAAAAACTCCATCCGAAACATGTGTAATTATATTATTAAAAATTCAGTTGTACTGGATATGAGGATAATTATTATTTCTGAAAAACTGAAATCAGCTTATTTATAATGACGTCTATAATTCCTGAAGATATCAGAAGCTTCCATCACAGAGAGGCATACTTTTCTGCACTGTAATATATTCAGATCACTCTTTAGGTTAGCCGACGTCCTGGCACAGGGGTAGCGCGTCTGTCAAATATGTTCTATTCATATGTTTTTCATATGTTCGATCTGTGAGATGTCTGAATGCGCCCTCTGAAAAAAGGAAATGTGCGAGAGAATGGGATGCGCGAGTAGCTATGGTGCACTCTTGATGCCTAGTTGGGCGTTACTCAAAAACAAAAGATGCAACCTAGGCTTAAAATCGCTGACTGCATCAGTGAGCTTGACCATCGTAAGTTCCATTAGAAACAACACATCTTTAGTTTATTTTACTTATAATAACGTCTCGTTTTAAAAATAGGCCTTCTAGTCCAGTAATTAAGAATAACTGGCGAATGTCTAGGGGAGCATCTAATTGGGCTTTTCCCGTCTTCCCACGAGTTTAGGCTGCATGAGATGAGATGTAGTGTCACTTGTAATGACGGCAGTCGAAGAGCTAATTTTAATGTTTCTTTCTCAGGGGAATCGAGGCTCAAGCTTAGAATATCACGGTTCCCGAAACTTTTCCACTAAACCATTACGATCTTACCAAAATTTCTGTTATATTTAATAAAATAATATTACATATTCATTCACTCCATATGTATATTTTGTTCAAATTTTCTATCGTTAATAAAATACTTTTTATTTATCCACTTAAGTTCAAATACATATTTTTAAACCTGTAGTGGATGGTATTTGATGTTAATATAGTTTTTTTTCGCTTATTAATTCATTAATTAAATTTAATTAATTTTCTATACTTTAAATAGAGTTTTAGCTATTTGTAACAAAAACTGAAATCAACAGGCAGTGAATCAGTTGGTAAAATGCAAGGATTTCAGAATTGTTGGCGTGAATGTGAAGAATCCAAATTGAATTCTTGGAAAAAGCAATAATTTTTTGATAAATTATTTTTGTAATTTTAATTATTTAATAAAAAGAAACTGAAATAAGATTTTTCTTTGTCGACCTAAATACTAATTGACTTGAAAAACTTTTTTTATTTTACCTTTTATATATCAAATGCAACTTGATAGGGACTTTTCAAACTATTCAGGAGATAAAGATTGTAATTTGGAATTGTACCTACTCCAAAGAACCGATTTAGTCCTAAATTTATCGTTACTCCAAGTTTTAATGAAATGATGGTAAAAAATTATGCAATTAGCGTGTTAAGTTTTCGAGTTATCACGTTAAGAAATTTATTTATTTCTTCAAACTGTTGTATTGTCTTCTGTGTATTTGTCAAACGACAAATACACTGCTAATCTTTTGAGATTTCATTCAAAGTTTAGCAAATCTACACTATGCTGGTGATGAATCTGTACACCTGATTTCCTAAATATAAAGCTTTTCGCGTTTGAGTTACCTCGTCGAGTTGAGTTACTTTGTAGAATTTCAAATTTAAATATTTTTCGTCAGATTCCTGCAAAATTCAGAGGTATCTACAATTTTTATGTTTAAAAAATCCAATTATCATTCGCTTTCTTTTCAAATAATCGTGTGGACAAAAAATAAATATATTATTTCATGAATAGTTCATGAAACTAATGAAAATTTCTCAAACTCGTTAATTTTAATAATTAGATTATGATAATACTTTCTTCTATTATTTTCCATGTAAGATAAACTAAGAATATAGCTATTTACAATAAGGATTTAAAAGCTTATAAGGCTTACTTAATTTTAAAGAAATATGTATTATAAATCTCATTATTTAAAAACAATGCAATCTTAAACATATTTTCATCATTAAAATAGAGAAAAGAGGTAATATTTAAGTTGTTATATTTTTTTTTCTATTTTCCATCTGTTAATACTTCATTGTTGTTCAGTACTTTGCTATCAATGCACCAAGTTGACGAGTTTTCATTCTAGGATTGCTCCCTTTTTGTTATTGCAAGGGTCCTGATCCACCAGAACTAGATTTGAACTCCGAACGCGATGCAAACCTTTGGTAAGAGGTTGACTTCCAGTCCCTTCTTATAGTCAAATAAAGCGCATTTTATAGAAGCATCGTCTCATCATTTTATCTGCACTTTTTAGCTTATTTTCATTAGTTACATCAGAATTATTAGTTCATTTCCCAACATTATCATTTATGAAGTCATCGGCTTGAGCAACAATTGTAAATATTATGCAATTAATTGTTTTTCTTATTAAACATCTATATGAAAGGTATGTATCAATGCGACATAGGAGGTACGTATTTAGTCCAGGTATAATGTTTTGATAAAAAACTAACTATCGATTTATATTTATTCTATTTAGAGTATTATTTACAAAAATTGATGACAAATGGCAATAAAAATCATAGATTAGATTATAATTGTAGAATTCACTTTTTTTCGAATCTAAAGTAAACTATTTAAATAAAAGCATGAGGAAAATTAATACTTCATGTTTTAAAAGATCATTAATACAAAATATGTTTCCTTCATCATAAGAAATTTGATTAAAATTAACTATTCATCCATATTTATGCTATTTAAATACTGCATTGTTGTTCTTGTGTTCCTCTTTACAACGGAAGGAGGTATGCAGTAGCTTCTGAGGTTATGAACCCATGAACACCCGTGGACAAAAGTCTGACTTTTAGCTTACACACGTCACAAACCCTTTTTGCGGGGTAGATTCTTTCTCGCATTTCCTTCATCATCCGATGGTCACAATTTAAATATATAATCGGACCAATCACCTCTAACCCAGTGCCCCCCCCCCAGTGGCATTACTCTAGATATGGACTATTTTGTAATCACGACAGACAAACAGTGCATTGATGAATAAGAATTGATGACAATAGTCGAACTTTCAAAGTTATACCATAATGTAAATTAGGATTTAATTGTAGAATTCCAATTTTGCAAGACCGAATTAACATGAATGCTTTATTTTTTTAAAAGATCATGAATATGAAGTTTAAGTCCCATTCATCATAATATCAGTTTTTTTTCCATGCCAATCGATCAAACACCGGTCTGCAGATGGAGTAACTCGATTATTCTTGTGGTCAACACGCTAATCGATAATTGTGTCGAAGTGGTTTCGAGAATGGAAGTCTTTTAATTTTCCTTCGGGAAATGTCAGACCATAAACTTCCGGGTCATTGTTCCCTTTAAAACTTTCATCCATCAGCAAGATCAGATGTAGTAATTAAAAAAGATTTTTGTGCAAATATTCATGAAACTGCTTTTCTTTCCGCTCATATGAGTAGGATTGTTATTTGAAAAATAAATTTTAATTACACTAAACTTCAAGTTTAATGCTTATGTCGATAAAGCAATTATACGAAACCTGTTCGTTCATATGGAGAATTTTTATTCCGGAGATATTCTTTAGCAATAAATTATGAATATATATTTTTATATTTATGAGCTATAATAAACTTCTTTAATGTTTTCAATTATTACATCCAGGGAAGAGAATAATGGTTATAAATAAAAGGACCCTAACATATTTCTGTTAGCATTATTATATTAGAATAAGGTAATAAGAGAAAAATTAAAATTTCGGAATGAGATTTGTGATGGTAAAAACTTACCAGATATAAATAAGTAATACAAAAAATAAAGTCAATTCTTACTAAAGCCAACAAAGAAAAATTTTATTATAGTTTTACTTTTTATGAAATAATTACAGATAATATAAATGATTCATTAAAAAATTATGGATTTTCACAATAAATCGCATTTTTCACAAAAAAAAATGAAATCCTTGCATTTTACCAACTCAGCTTCTGCTTGCTGATTTTAACTTTCATTACAAACTGTTTAAAATCTATTTAAATTTTTAAAAATTAATTACAATTAATAAATAAATAATTGAAAAAAAGCTAGTAAAAAAGCTCATTATTGAAAAAAAAGCTGAATTAACATAAAGTGTCTGCCATTACAAGTTTTAAAAAATGTATTTGAATTAGAGTGGATGAATAAAAAGTATTTTATTAGCGATCGGAAATTTCAACACGATATATATTTATATATATCTTGTTCGTTATACGATAATACAGTTAAAGTAATTTAATCATTATATTAAATGTTAGAATATATGAGAAGAAATTCCGATTTCAAAACATTGAATTTAAATTTGTATTTTTTTTTAGTTTTTGTGAAATATTTAAGTAAAACACATATGATTATTTTATCTATGTAAAACATTCAACAAGTTTAAAGTTCTGTTGCTAATATTATGTTTTGTTCTTATTATATTAAATATTTAACATCTTTGAAGCTCTATTCTTTAATACATCAGATTATACTGATAGAATAAAATATTTTAATTGTGAAAGCAACATTTACCATACTTTTCTTTGTTTTTGAAGGAAAATGAATTTTAATTAGCTATTTGAGAATTTATTCAGCCAAAAAATATTCTAAACACTTCATAAATGAAAGTATTCGCAACGTGTGTAATCACTTTATTGAAACAAAAAAAGCAAAACTCTAAGCTGTAATTTAGCTGATTGAAAGCCTTCGTTCCTGACCTGACACCTCATCCATAACGTTCTTAACGATGAGTTCACGAGCTATTTATTTCCATTTATTGGCATCAGAAGAGAGACTGTTCCCGTTTCAATCATCTCGTAAGTAGAAGTTCCGGGAAGGGTGCTACAGAAAAAAAATGATATGGATTCTGTACTGAATTGACAGTGTTGAAGTATGTATTCGTGATACATTATCGATAAATCAAAATATGAGGAACGAGCGACGGGTTTCAAATAGTTATAAGTTAATTTAATGGAAATTTTTTATTTAAAAAAATGTGGCTTCAAGTATCTTATGAAGTATGGAAAGTTATGGCAATTTAAATCTCTAAATTACGACAACTACACCCAGTGCCAGAGGTATAACATATTTAAGATTTGTTACTTTCAATTTTCTGTTTGTGAAATGAAAGAGATTCAAATTCAAACTTAGATTTTTCTTAACAATTATACCCATTTTAGTTTGGGTAGAACGTAAGATAAAATTTAAATTTTCATTGTCAGGCAACTGACGCACGGACCATGAGTCGCTGTTACCAATTGAAATGTAAACAATATTTTGAAAAAAAAAATGTTTTTTGCGTCACTGGTCTCATATTTGTCATGCCATGAATGATTCATGAATTTTTCAAGATTTTTCATACAAATTAGCACTATATAAAGGGAGGTAAATATATATTTATATTATTTTGATTTATTGTGTGCTTAGCTTTGGTAGACAAATCATGGCTGATATAAGATTGTGGTGGTATGTTGCAGTTAAGTTGTTTTTCCGCGAAAACCTCGACTTAGATTAATATATAAATTCACATTTAATGCTTAGTCTATGTGTGTGTTTTATCTTGTTCAAGTGTCTATCTTCTAGACAAAATAAAAGATTGAAAATCCATTAAAACTCTTCAGTATTCTTTCAAGACCTAAAACCATACCTAGTCTATATATCTAAACATAAATGTCATACAATATATATCTAAGGTATGATCAAAATAATAATATTTCTCCCAACCACAAAATATAAATATCTCTCTTCTAGAGATTTCCGTTTATTGAATGCATTTATTTTACGTTCAATAGCTGCCCCTAACTAAAGTTCAAGATGCTTTACAAGAATATTAGAGAAGTTTTATATAATATTCATAAAACATGACATTTAATCAACCTTCTAAAACCACAGAAAAATCCTGCATTATATGAATACAGCATTTTGTTTTCAATATTTTTAGTAACTTTATGTGATTGAATAATGTGGCATGTAGATTAGAAAATAAATTCTTGTCCAATATCTAAAGTGAAAATTCTTACAATAGATTCAGAATCATCAGAAACATTCAATTCAATATCATCCAAAACATTTTTTTACATAAAATTATTTACATTTTACTAAAATATGAAATTTTGCATTAATTGTGCATATTCATATCGCATACCATTTTACAATAGCTGCATTAAAGGAAAAATTAGAAAATCTCGTATCCATGCGATATGATTTTATGAATAATTTATCAAATAGAATTTAGATCTTAAGTCCCATTCGCTTACATTTAAAAAGCAACGTTTAAGTTGCCTGTTCAAAAGGAACGTTTGGCCTTTCAATCAACAGGTTTAATTAATTGGACTGCATCTCATTGGTTTTCATTAAGAAATATCTATTAATTATACCTTCCAAAAGAGGTTTTTTTTGTTTGATCTTCTACAGTCACCGCAAAATCAATTCGCAATATTTCAATGCGACTGAAAAGTTTGTTAAGCAGATCTATTTTTAACGGAACTGAAATTAGTTCTCCAATAAACTATTAGGGTTTCGCGCGTATTCAAAATGTTCCCATTTTTCACAATACTGAGCTTCTGAATAAAAGGTGAAGGGAGACTTATCGCCCAGAAAGAAAGAGAAAGAGGGGGGGGTCGAGAAAGGGGTGTGGGAGAGTGGAAATGAATGACTGGGCGCAAAAGACGGTCTAGAATTCTAATTAAAAGGAAAGGCTTGTTTGTAAAGTTAATGAGTTCTATTGTTTATCCCTAAAATATTTCACCGGACGAGTTAATGAAATTTTGATTTACTGTTCTTTTCAATACCGTTATAAATGATTTCTTTGTGAACGTTATTTGACGTCGGATTATTAGTAAAACCCGAACAATTCAATTTTAACTAGCAGAGAAAGGGCTATTGAGAAATTTTATACAATAAAGGATTCTGGGAATAATTTTTATGTAACGTAAATTGAAGGACGGCTATTTCATGCAGAATTTCAGCGAAAGTAATTGTTAATTATAGATGCAGAATTAATTAAGATTGGATGGAAAATCCAACAGTATTCAATGTGGTATTAATTATTTAATTTTCTAATTATTTTGGATTGAAATTTCGTTTAAGATAATGTATTAAAACATACAGAGGGTGGTGAAATGAAAATAAATGTTTGAAGACTTATTATAGTTCTCCAATATTAATTATTTATATATATATTTTTTAAAAAATTGAACAATCATTTCATAATTTGACAAGGACGATTTTTATAATTATATTCTTTGTGCAAATTTTTTGACTGAAATATTATCATATTTCTTAAAATGATTAGTTATATTTAAAAATACATTGTTGCATGGAAA
Organism: Argiope argentata; assembly: GCA_026289955.1. Classification (NCBI taxonomy): domain Eukaryota; kingdom Metazoa; phylum Arthropoda; class Arachnida; order Araneae; family Araneidae; genus Argiope; species Argiope argentata. Next base: position 730,395 of record JAOUZG010035355.1, read on the forward strand.
AATGTATAGATTAAATATTTTACTTTAAAAAAATTCAATACATCCAAATCATTATGTGATGCGAAGATCGTATCGCATTATAATCAAACATTTATTGAATTAAATACACGGTTTACCCTAGAAAATATCTGATTTTATTGTTCCGTGCCAGTATAAATTTAAAAATTAACGATAAAATCTGCAAAAATAAATTATTGAAGGCCTAGAGATTGTGGGAAAAAACCTGCGAAAATAAATTGAATTAAACAAATACAGCGGAGCTAAAATTAGAAGATAAGTCCACTAAGAGATAAGAGTTGTCTATTTCCAAAAATGCATCAACCAGAATTGAGTTTAAAAACATAATTTAAGACAATATTATCATAGCTATCTAAATACTTTTTGAGAACTCTGTATCAGATAATTTAATATATATTGCCATGTTTTGTTTAAAAAAGCTTTAAGCTGTTGAATTATTTTATATTTATAATCTAAAGGCTGATATCGCCTGAAATTTTAAATATACTGAATACCTTGCTAACATAATTTTTTAACTAATAATTTAAATTTTTTTCAGTATCTCATTTTCAAAATTGAAAAAAATCACATTTATGCTAGTGTTTTAGTGTCAAAAATTTAGAGTCCTGCGGTTGTAACTAAATTAACGATAATTGAATTTCAATTTTCATTTGAAAATAAAGATTTAAATTTAGATGCAATTGCTAGTACTAATTTCTTTTTTAAAATAAGGTATTTTATGAAGAAATATGTAACAAAAATTATATAGCTTCATAAAACTTAATATTTCGATAAAAAGGGTATAAACACAACTTGTTAACCAAGAATGATGTTGATTATAATTTATTACTGAGGGTAAGAGAAAATATATTAGATACAAAAACTATTAAAATACGGTTAATTTAGAAGAATATTCTTCTAAATGATAAAAATATTCACTTCATGTTAATAAAAACGGGATTATAAATTGAAATAAAATAGTTATTCATTTGTATTCTAACATTTTTCTTCCAGTTTTTTAGTAATATTAGAAGTAAGTGTAAACAGGCCAAATATTTCGGTTTCTTTTTTTATTTATTTTCATCATCCAAATAATAGTATTATATCCCCTGTCCAATCACTTTTCAGAAAACTACATAAAAATCAATTACGTATAGGTAACTTGCTTTTAATTTATAAAGAAAGTTATATCATGATTTTAACTTGAAAACTGTTCACATGATAATTGAAGGAAGAAGACAATTTGATTTCGAAATTGAGAACAAGAAAAAATCAGTTTTCTCATTATTTTAAAAAAACGTATGCTGCTTTCAGAAATACATGTCTGTAAAAATTAATTATCCACTTATTCGAATTTATTTATTTCCTTTAATAAAATTAAGGTCCATTAATTTTCTTAAAACGAAATCAAATAAAAAAGAAATCAGCGATTTAGCCCCAATATTTTTTCACCAACAAAATTAAGAGCAGCCAGAGTGAAAGTTAACCCTCTCTCCACGTAGTAGAAGCAATCTTCAATCCTTATATTATATTAAGCGAAAGGCAAGACCATCTTGTTATGTCATCATAACTAAAGTGAACGAGTCCGAAAAGTTTCTGCTTCGGTCCTTTATCACCGGAAGAAAATCCTATCTTAGAAGTAAGAAAAAAAAATTATCCTGAAAGAAGATACGGAGCAGAGCAAGAAGAAAATGAGTATCAGCGAAGAACTCGGAAATTAATTATCGCCCATTTACGTAGTTTTCATAAGCTTCAGCTTTGGGTTGGGGCTGGTGAGAAGGCTAAAGAGTGTAACATTTTCTCTAACAAGCTAAGAAAGAAAAACATGGAAGTTGTTTTTGCTCTCTGAGCGTCACATAGTTTGGAAAAATATATATATGAATAACTCGTCCTTGATTTTTTAAAATTTCTTATCTCATAACATTAATTAGTAACGAATGATTAATTTTCCTCCATAAATCGACAAAGTGGAACACATTTATAAAAGTTGTAAATTTATAAACAGTTTATTCTGGTTAAAAGCTCATTTTTTGTTATTTTGATATAAACATGTTTATTGAAACGTTTTTAAATTTTAGCACAAAAGGAAATTGTATAAAATATTTTTCTGTATATTGAGAGTATTTTTCAAAATTATTCTTATATGTATTACATTCACTACTTTATTTAGAGCCTGGATAGCCTGATTGGTAGAGCGTTGGACTCGTACTATTTAGGTTACGAGTTTGAAACTCACCGCCCAAAAGATTCCTGGAGTGTGTGGCGGCTGGCGCTCGTTAAATCTGTTCGTGCTCGCAAAGTTCTCTATGTCGAGAGTAATACCACTAGGGCTACTGGATCAGAAATGGGAATTCTCTGTTCAAGATCTAAATTAAGATCTGAGATGAATGAATGAATAAAGTCCGCCCCCTAAAAAGGGTTGTGGCGTGTGTGTAGCTAAGTCGTACTCTTGGCCCTAGATGGCGCTATTTGTAAAAGAAGAGGCGTTTATCTCCGGCTTGAAATCTGCTGATTTATTAGCGGGGCTTGTCCATTGCAAGTGCCATAAGTAACAACAACTTTATTTAGGAATTTAATAGTTGGTGGATCAATTTTTCTTATTAATTGTAATTAAAGCAAATACATTCAATTCTATTAATCATCCATTCGTCAAGGATCTTTATTGATTGTTTGTGATGATTTCTTCAATTCTATAATTTGTATATTTTAAATTTCAACTATAATTCCGTTTCAAAGTTTCAGCTTCTATAGCGACAATATTTTATACTGAACTCTCCTATTGAAATGTTCATAACATAGATCCTAAGTTTTTATAATTTGGAGAAAAAAAATAATCAGTTACTTCTCAGAAACACTTTCACATAAGTTATTTTCCTTTCATTGAAAGTAGTATTATTTGACAATGAGTTATTGGCTCAAACGTTTATATTTTTAAATTCTGAAATATTAAAAAAGTAAAGTGAGCATTTATATAAATATAAACTCTTGTAATTTTAATCCGTAAAATTGATAAAACTACTTGTCTGCAGCTCAGTAAAATAAAGTAGTAGACTGTAGTTTTTTAAACAATTTATTGTGAAACTCAAGAAATATACAAATTAAATTATTTAAATATAATAATATTTAAATCACAACCTCGCTTAATAGGAGGTAAATGAAAAAGTAATAAATTTGAGCAGTTCGTCTCCTGCTTAGTAGAGGAGCAACTATCTCTGCGTCCAGCTCGCACGATAACGTAGTCTGAACTGAGGGGTTTCCCCTTTTCGCCACCCTGGAAGGTGTTGGTGGCGGTCAACTGTCGCCAAACCCAGGAGGGGTTGGCGGACTCCGAAGTGAGCGTAAACAACTGCTATTAATTTAAAGAAATGATTGTGATATCACAATTTTATGAAAGTGATATTTAAGTTCAAAACTATATTTGAAAACGGAAATAAAAATAAACCAAAATAATTTTTCGGCTAAATGTATTTAGTAATTGATAAAAAAATAATGATACAATTTCTAATGGCCTTAGTTTATCATTGGAATAAATTTATTATTCAATGCTTCCCCTTAAAAACGTGAATGAACCCTATCAAGTGAAGGACGGATACTTTCAAACTTTCTTTTACTGGCTTATGTATTCACAGAAAATGCTACAAACTGAGGAATCGTTTGTTAATTATTTAAAATTGTGTTGTGCTACGAAAAAAGTCATTGTTTTAATTAAA
>JAOUZG010035355.1:734501-805568 GCA_026289955.1 Argiope argentata
TTATGTAATAATTGATACATGCAATAATTAATAAAGCTATTTTTTGAATTTTTGGTCCATTCAATTTTATATTTTAATTTACAGTTTTGAAATTTTGTATGTTTTTGTTACTTTATGTGATAGTACTCCGGCATGTGTCTTCGATATCGCTGTACAATAAACGATTACTATCTTCGAAAACATATTTGAAAGTGTTGAAAAAAATAATGACAGAATTTTTATCGACAAGATCAATCTATATTCTGGGAGGGGAAAAAAGAGAAGTCTTTTGAGCAAAGCAAATAATAAAAAAATGTTAATATTTTTTTCGACGCTTCATGTGACTGTACCTCACTGATATATTGAAAAATAGAAAGGCAGATACCGAGGTAGTGCTGCCCCAACAGCAGACTTGCCTTCTGTCTTGTCGGTTTCCGGTGTATGGAATAAAATAAATTGAACTACCCGGCGATTCGTAGGTGAAAATCCGTCCTGTGACAAATGGATCTCCCGAAAAAAAAATGAAGTGAAAAGAAAAAGATGAACGTTTTGACCCTTTTTATTTCTTTCCTGCCTCAGTGATAGACGGTGGAGAATAAAGGAGATTTTTAGGTCCTAAAAATATCTTAAAGATACTTTTATTTTGGCGTAGACAGAAGGCTATAATCTCACCATTAGGTGGAGTGATTTTTCAAGAATTTATAGTCTATGTGCTGAATTTTTTCGCAGCTGGAAGAATATTCAGGCAGATTTAATTCTCGGTTTCTTTTTTCCATCTAAAAGAAGTATTTGAAAGTATTATGCATTTTTTTGAAAGGAAAAGGCTTACTTTTTTATATCTCTCTCGAAGTGTACAGTGTTTTGGATTTATGCTTTCCCAAAGAAAGTGAGGGTGTAGATACTTCATTTTTATAAAAGGATGAAATGTATGGAAGTTCATATAGTTAGCGATTCCGCTACCGTTTTTTAATTATTATTAATGTTGGTTTATCATTCATACGATAATAAACAAAGAATGTGCCCTATGATTCATATGTCATAGAGATTATAGTGGAAAACATTGATAAGAGCATATTATATAGGAATTTTCACTCAAAATATTCAATTTTCAAGAAGTGAGTGCCATTTAAGATGTAAACAATTTTATTGTGACATATCATAGAATTCATAGCAAATATATGAATTTTTCAAGTTGTTTCTGAGTATATCTGAGATTCGATTCTGATGTCTGATAATAATTAAAAAGAATGTGAGTAAATTAGAGCTTTGTAAGCCAGATCTTATAACTTTGAACTATTAATTTAACAGATATTCAGAACATTCAGACATTTCCAGAGATGTAAATACGAAATTGAGCGACACATTTTTTGAAATTTTTATCAATTAAATATTGAGATTTTTTTTTTCATAATAAGTTCCGAAAATATTATTTCCTTTAAAAGGGTTTTTACCCTATTTTTCAAATAAAAAAAAGGTATTTACAAGTTTTGGTTGAATTTCGAAAATTAATTTTTTAAAGAAATTTTAGATATAATTATTATTACTGCTAAGAAGTCCTAACCATTCATTTTCATTGTTTCATTAAATATTCCGTCTCATGTTTTTTTTCCTATATTGAAAGTTACAAGTACAGTGATCCACTTAATAAGAATTCCAGAATGAGAAATACTCCAACAGACAGTATATGTTAGAAAAGTGGTACTCCCACAATTACGAATTAATGGCAATATGATGTGCTAAAATTTGATTTCACAAAAAACATTTTGAGTATTATTAGCAAAACAACTTTAAATAAAAATAAAACGTTATACATAATAGAATTTGATTAAATTCAAAATATTAGGAAATCAGTAATTGTAAAAATTGTCTGCATAACAGAAATTTCAAATAAGTAATGATATTCCAAAATATTTTGTATCGTAAGTATTGACGAAATATTATTTATTTCGAAGATAATTATACTTGCAATAAAATAAACTACAGTCTTTCTTTATACACCATATGGGTTTCGAAATAATGCTCATACTGTACTATATAAAGTATTTTGATCATGAAATCATAGAAAAATAAATAATTCTAAAAAGTTTATCCTAATTTGAAGGTATTTTTTGCTTATTATTTGCTTGCTTATTTGTTAATAATGTTGCTGAATTATTTATTTATTGTAGCTGATTGATAATTTCAGTTTGATATATTTAAAAATCAAATGAATTAAAAATTATGTATAATATAAATAAATTGCATTATTCTAGAAAGCTTAAATCATTATAGATCTGATTAGTAATTGAAAGTTTTAAAACGTTTTTCACATTTTGAAGAATTATTTCTTATAAAATCTCAGTGCTGGTTTAAATTTAGAATTGAAATTATTTATTTTTAATGTATAATCAAAAGTTATTATTTTAATTATATAAATATTGGAAATTGTTTAAAATTATAAATATTTTCTTCAGTTCTGGAAGTCACCTATAATTTAAAATTATTATACAATTTTAATTATAATTTTCATAAAAATTGGTGATATGCTTACACAAAATAAAATTTTTCCTTTCTCATAGATAGATAATTTTAAAAAATTAAGAAGAGTTTTTACCATTTAAATAAGTCTATAAATAATAAAAATATGTGCTCGTATTTTTATTTTGGTGTTCTATAGACCTGATTATTTGATTTGCACATAACATTTGGCGCTTGTATACTTTGAAGAATAGACAGATACATCTTTAAGAATTTTCCTTGAAATTTTAACTCTATGATTAATTAAAATTTCCCTTGAGTTTTACGGCAATAACGACCGAAAATATTAATGCAAAAATGCATTTAACACAGTTTGAAAGTTTAAAAATATCTACTTTAATGATACTAATTTAGCAAGCATGCTTTTCTGCATTTCGGTAATTTTTTGACATTATTTTGTCTAATTACCAATAACAGAATCGGGAAAGTCATACGAATTTTATCATGTCATGAAACTATTAGTCTTTCGACTTTCTTTCAATATTAAAAGCTAAAGAAAAAAGAGGTACTTTCGTATTAAACTGTTGATCCGCCAACAATGCGCCAACCATGCCAAATTTCAATTTGGTGGCCAAAATTCGTTAATTCCTTTGAATACATGCGATACAAGTGATCTATTCAATGCAGGTGATCTATTGGCGGCCGCTTTTTAATTTGGCGAAAATAATCGACGGCTTAGTACGTAAGTACCCCAAAAGATTCTATTCCTTATATTTATAGTTTACAAATCAAACAAAATATTTAGAAAATAGAAGTTAACAATTTTGTAACATTTTGAAGAACGATGAACCGGAAATTTACATCTTCAATAGTGTTTTGATGTTTGGCGTTTGATTTCCGTTAGAAAGATTCATATGTTACACCATAAACAGAAAATCTAAACCACAAATAAAATAACACTGATTTAATATCTAACAACGAAATGAATATCTATCAAAATGGCGTATATGAAATTAAATATAGCCAATACTCTGAATACACGGTGGTACCCGAAGACGACTAATAAATAATAAGTAAAATTTTGTGTTATATAAATAAAGAAATATTGTTTTAAAAAAATAAAGGTAAATAAATGTCATATTTCTTCTCGAAATCAATGTTAATAATATTAAAATAATTTCACAAATTGATATAGTTAATATTTATTTAGATTGATATCATTAATAATCTGATGGAGCCTAATGAAACTTATTCAATTAATAAAATTGCAAACGATTTATTGAGGAAAACAATATCCTGCATGCTTGATTGTAGGTTAATATATGTGTCAACATTTTTAGAGATTCATATTCATATAACTGTTAATATTAGGTTGAGGAAAAAGAAATCCATTATTTTCTCGGTAGATTGCTGTAAAATAATAATGGATTTCTTTTTCTGTAACCCAATAAAAAAGTATAGACTATTCCAATCACTATATTTGTTATACACGAATATTTGTAGAAACGTCAATAGAATTTATGTTTCTTTTAAATTTTCTTTTTTCAATATAAAAAGGTCCTAAAAAATACAAGCCTTAAAAAAATTAACAATGGAGTTAAAAAAAATACCTTCTTTCTGTACATATTCAAACTTTAAAAATGTATTTAAATCATCAGATACTTTAGTAAACTTTTACATCAAAACATATATTATGAACTACATTGCTCAAAACAATTAGGGGAGCAGGAAAAAAATCAAGAAAACTGTGGGAGACAGCCACGTATTGGCATACAATGGGTAGTACACACGTATTCATGCGCAATACAGAGAAAAAAATAAAACAATGTGGAATTAAGCTTTAATTCTTTGAAAATATGGAAAAACATGAAAAGAGGCAACAATTGGTTACATATAAACGATAAAAAATGGCTCTGAATAGACATTAAACGCCACTGTACGCCCCAAGCGTGGCACCCCGAAGGTTCCTTGTTGGTTTGGTTGGCGTGCGTGGCTCTGAATATACAGGATGCATGGGTTTTAAAAGGGCGTGTGGTCTCCTCGAACAGCTAAAACTCTGCACACGTGTTTGCCATTGATGCGATGAGGTTTTCGATCAGACTTTGGGAAATAATGTTCCATTCCTCAAGAAGAGCCATCTCTAACTCTGGGACAGTCACAGGCGGCCTTGGCCGCGCAGCAATGCGTCGTCCGAGCATGTCCCAAACATGCTCGATTTGATTCAGGTCAGGAGCCATTGGATTCAGGCCCGCTGGCCATTCCATACGCTGTATTGTTTCAGCTTCAAACATGTTTTCTACCAGACGAGCTCTATGTAGTCGGGCATTATCATCCTGAAAAATGAAGGAATCACCAATAGCTCCAGCGTAAGGGATGACATGATTTCACAGTATTTAGTCTGCATACCTGCGGCCCGTCAAAGTGCCATTCCGAATGATATGCAGGTCCGTACGTGCGCCTATGCTTATTCCACCCCATACCATCCAACCAGCTCGTCTGTAATGGGACCTTTCAAGAACGAATGCGGGTTTATTTCGAGTGCCCCTCTCCCGCCATACCAGAACAGTTGCGTGTCACACTCCAGACTGAATTGGGACTCATCTGTAAACAGCACTTGACTCCATTTAAGTTGATTCGAATCTCGATGTTCAGCAGCCCATCTTCTTCGGGCCGCATGGTGGCGTGGGGTAAACGGAATGCAGACCATTGGCCAATCTGTTAAATCCCTCCCCCATGAAGCCTATTACGTACTGTTTGGCTGGACACCCTTCATCCTGTTGCCAAGAACAACTGTCTTTGCAGCTGAGTAGTATTCTCTGTTCTGTTTCGGCGGGCTGTTAACCGTATATACCGGTCATCAGTTGCTGTAGTAGCGCGTGACCGACCTTGCCCTGGTCGATGTCTTACATTTCCTGTTTCTTGGAATCGATTCCACAGCCTTGCAACAACACTTCTGGCGACTCCAAAAGTGTCTGCGATACTCCGTTCTATTTGGCCTGATTCCAGTTGGCCTATGACACGCCATGCCATGGATTCCGGTAAATCACGTTGTTCAGACATTCTCATAAACTTGTCTCTAAAACCGAAAGACTGCGCAATCAAATTTCACAGTTACGGCAATAAAACAGACATTTCTGAAACATTCCGATTTCTGGCCTTATCTCTTTTTTCTGGTTTTTGACGTCATGAACTTTGATTTGCATATAAAGTTTTCTTCTTCTTATGGGATTCATTTTATGTTACTTATTGGTAGACATCTTTGCGTAATTCTGTTAAAACCATGTGCTTCCCTAATTGTTTTGAGCATTGTAATATAACATGTTCTTTACATTTATCAGTGTAAAAGGTTTTAATGCAAATACGATTGATAAAATATTAAAATTTCTTTTTACAATACATTCATTAGAAGTTAAAAATTTAGCTACTTTGAATTTATAAAAAAATATCCGTTTATGATAATTTTTTATTTCATTCTATATAATTCAAAAAGTTTTGAGATCATATCATTTTACTAAAACGTGTTAGAAATTACCTGGCATTCTTTATATCCGTCAAAATTGCATTCTGATTCGCAATTTGGACATCTGTCATATGAGAAAATATTTGTAAACTTCAATTCAGTTTCCACTACATAAATAAAGCAAAATATCTGAAAATATTTTTTGTTGTTGAAATTAAATCGCAATAAAAAGTCTCTATTACAAGCTGTTACACAATCTTTTCAATGTAGTGAAAATCCTTTCAGGATTACATTGAAAATATTTTCTTGGTCCTTTAACTATTTTTGCCTTCTGAAGTTAAAATACAAACTACGCTGATAAAAAAAATGCGCTATAAGGCATCCATTTTACATCTTTAACAATTAACTTAATGTAAATCATTAGATTACGTAAAAAAGTTTTATACATATTTTTTTCTTTTTTTGAACAAAGTAAGCATTGCATGCATCACCCTGTAAGAACTCTCCCTGCTGTACTAGAAGAACTCTCTAAATGAGATTAGGTGTTTATTTTAAATCTTGTAATATAATATTTACATTACTGGTATTCTTAAGTTGAATAAATTCATTCCATATGAGTATCAAATTTCTCAAAATGGATATGACATTCATTTAATGTGTTTTCTTTTAACTATGCTTCTATAAATAAAACAATAGAAGAATATAATTATATAGCTTCACTTTAATACAAGAGTATGAGGCGTGAAACTATTGTGGAATGAGCAAAATTATTTTTATTTTTGATAGTAGGTATCGCAAAAAATTTGATCATTGGAGAGTCAATCAAGCGATCATAATATACCGAAATTTTTCCTAAGACTTATTGTGTAATATTGGACACAAAATTTCTAATATTACATCTATTAGAAATTTTGTGTAAATTAGATGTAAATATTGGAAATATGTATGCATTTTTATGTAAATATTGTAAATAGTTTGATTGTATAAAATTAATTGCAATGGAATCACGCGCCAGCGAATTAACATTGTTCTAAGGAGATTGATTCTAAGGAGTTGAGACGTAATGAGGTCATAATAGGTTTTACCACACGCTAAAATGTGTAGTAGATGCTAAGAAATAAAGGTTTGTTCTTACATTTGATGTTGAGAGGGTTGATAAATTTTCTGCAAAAATGCTAGTTGACAGAATCCAATAATAATTATACATATCACCTTTTTTTTTAGTTTGTCAAATTTTTATTTGAAAATCTTTTCAGTGTGATTTCATTTATTGTGTCAAAACTTTCTTCTTCATGTATGTTTCTTTTTTAACATTTTATCTTCTCTTTTTTTTAAAAAAAAGAAAGAAATTTATATTATTATCAACTCTAGAACTTTTTAAAGTAGGAGCGGATTAAAATAAAAGAAATGAAAAATATAATACATCACAAGTGATAAATAAAAAAGAAATTTCAGAATTACGAAGGCAGAATCCCATCATCCCTCTTTAAAATGCGTTTTCTCTTAAAAACAGCAAAAAAATTCCAATAATGGACTTTTCATTTTTGCCATCCCCAGACGGTTATCTCTTCGCTCTCTAAGCTCCAAATTTTCAAATGACAATATTATAAGCTTTTCTTCCTATTTCGAAAACAGCTTTCTAAAAGCTCGCCATTTGATACGAGCTTAAGAGGAATTGGTAAATAAAAACTTTAAATCCTTCATTACTCTCTTGTATATGAAGATTTGAGAAAATATAGTTTTCTAAAGATAAGGAGATATGATCATCAATATAAATAAGTTTGCACCACGAAGATTTATATGCGCAAGAATATGCCTAAAATTATTCATTACTTTATCTTTCTACCTTCTTGTAACCGTATAACCAATTAAACCATTCTCAAGATAAATTTATTGAGAAATAAGCAATGTTGGTATGATACCTGTTTATATATTAAAAGCTTAATCCAAATAAATTATTTAAATTCCAACATCAGTACATTAGTTTATCTAAAGAAAAATCAGTTGCACTACCATGAATTTTGAAAAGAAATATTAGTAATTTTTAATACTTGCTGTTTTATTTATATAATATTTTACAGTTGACGTAAAATAGAACCTATTTGTGTCGCCATTACCTTTAAAAACAATGTAAATTTTTGACAAAAATATTCCAATCAAGTGAAGGATCTTTTAATAATTTTGATTTCATTATTCTTATATGTTGAACAAAATAGAATATACAGGAAAAACCAATATTTAATAATAATAATAACAATAATAAAGAATTAATTTCTTAGTAATAATAATAAAGAAATTGAATTGATGGAAATGTATTGTGTTTTTATGTTATCATATGTTTCATATTGAAGCAATTGAAGACTCAAAAGAAAAAATATATATTTTATGTTTTCAGTGTCTATCACTTTCTGGGGTACTCCTGAGCATCAAGTAGGAAAAGAAGGTACTGATTTCATGGTGTTGTGCAACGTTCGGTCGGACCCTTCGCCTATTATCTCCTGGTATGTCAACGGAACTCTCATCTTAGATGGTAAGTATGTGTAAAACCTATCCTCAGCATGTTCATTTGTGCTATTTGATCTTAAGACCAATATCTTGCCAATTTTCTTTTAAACGAGTTGAAAGTTTCTCTTAATTTGAAATTTTTACAAAATATTTTAAATACAAAATATAGAGATGAAAATATTTTAAATAATCTAATATCGACTTGAATGTAAATTTGAAAAATAATCATTTGTTTTCTGGTTCATTATAGCTGAATTGAGTATTAAGAATAGTAAAAAGAATTATGAGATATAAAATGTAAAAAGATGATATTTGAAGAGAATTGTATATTAAAAAATTATAGTACATAAAGAATGTTATATTTTGCATCGTTGATAGCATTGATAATTGACCATCTAATTCCTAAGAATAGCCGACCTAGTTAATTCAGAATATTGGAAAAAGCAAATTTCTCTTTCAAAAATAAGAACAATTACCCAATTTCTCAAATACCGAGGACTCTTTTTAACTGATGACTGCTAAACAAATGTTCCGGCATCTCTTGTAAGTTATAAGTTATAAAAGACTTTTCTTTACTCCTAAACGCATCTAGGCGAATTTTTATAATGAATAAAGCACACATCTGTGAAATCCAATCAATTACACTTAATCAAAGGAGCAACATATTTTTTAGTGACATTCAGGATAGTTCTATAGTTTCATTGAATTGGTTCTGGGACCTTTCAGTATTGATTAAGGCAACAAACATTTTAAAGTCAGAAATCATATAATATTTAATTCATTGAACAATTTAGGTGTTTGCTATAACTGGCCCGTTTCAACGCAGTTACCTGTGTTTTTAATGCAGAAATGATATAAATGATTCTGTTTGTGCGATTCCAGAAGTAAACATTTGTTTAAAACTATCTATAATCATATCGGCCTTGTTTATGTATGCTTAATGATTCTTATATTTCAATAAATTTCTATAAACATAGTATCTAAAGACAAACAATTATTGACATGCCATGCAGTGAAAAGGTAATGAGATTTGAAGGAAACATGTCAGGAACAATGAATAGAATTTACTTTTAATAGTTTCTTTAAATTTCATTCATGAAATGATATTCTTTTTCGACATAATCCCATTTTGTTGGGATTTTTTGTAAGTGTAATTTTCTTTAAATTTTTGTAACCATTTTCTTATCAGAAGAATTTGTTCAAAAAGTGTTTGTATATCAAATTGATAGTTATTTCAACAAATTATAAGTTGAGAAGTCAGATTATTGTAATGTTCTCCATTTAATAATTCTTAATCATGCATTAGAGTTATTGTCCTCTAATGGCAAATTTTTAAAATAATTTTTGCATAAACATTAACTATGAATTTAATTACAAATGTTGTTACATACAGTTATTATAATTTTTAAGCATTTTTGAGTATATTTTTAAAGTTTTAATATTCCCTTCCGGAATTTGATATCATCATTGAAACATCCCACTAATTTTAAATACCGTTTTCTTAAATTTCTTACATTGCCTTTTTCATATATTTTATATGCTCATTTTATCTTCACGAATTTTTTTTTAAAATTCTGGTTGCTTAATGAATTCTACACATTCTTATTTTATTTACATTGAAAAAAATACAATCGACATTACTTGAACATTACCTTTTAAAACAATTAAATTACCTAATATAGCAATCTCAAATTACAGAATTTACTTTGTTCTTGAAATATAATGAGTTATAATGAAAGAAAACACTTATAACAGCATATGATACAGAGATGAAGAAACTTAAATTTTTCTCTTGTTGAAGTTTTATTTTCTTGTCAAAAAATTTAACATGCTAATTCTAATAATTTGTAATAGACTTGATAATAGTTTTAATCTTTATCGAATCGTTAATGGCAATATATTTATTTTTTGAAGATGAAAATTCGAGTGAAAAGAGCAACGCCTATTTAAATAAGTGATAGATAATAAGTGATCATTATTTTAAGAAGAAAATTAGATTTAATTTTTTATTTACTATTTTTTAGAGGAAAAAAAGTATTTCGTTTTGTATTTGAAAATTTAAGTACGAAATGTCATCTCTCCAAACATAAAACAAGTCTAGTCGAATAAATAAGTTTAAAAATAAATTAATTATGGAAATTTCAGAATAAAAATTTAACTTTTAATATCAATTTTAAAACTTAATACTTTAAATATTATTCTGAGAGCAATTTATAAAGCATTGTTTGATATTATTTTCTTGAAATAATTGATTAAAAACTATCGTTGAAATAATTGATTAAAATGTCGTTTTAGGCTTTCAAAATTCTTTTTAAAACAGTACATCTTTTTTTTTTCCATTTCCAGGTCCGAAGTATACCATAACGGAGGACGGACTCTACATTCGGAATTTGAGACCGACCGATTACGGCAACTACACCTGCCGGGCGTTTGTGGTGACGCCCCACAGTTCCCAGATGAAAGATCGAGACATCACGGTTCATGTCCACTGTAAGGGTCTTTCCTTGCGCTTTCTGTTCTTTCATCGTTCAGACCAGTAGACGGCAAACTTATTAGCCAAAGAGCCTGTGTGTGAATTCTATATAAGCCAATTAATATCCTTCGAGCTGAAGGGTCCCTTTTGCTTGATCGGTATGATACTCGGCTACTAACCATAAGATTGGGAGTTCGGGCCTAGCGCTATTCGCAAAACACCTAAAAGCCAAATATGAGCATTACAACATTTTTTTTAATTAAGAGCCAAATCTGCTTGTTTAGTAAACTTTTAACACTAAATAAGAAGTACACAAAATAAAACTAAATTTCATACTTAATAAACATTTATTTTTGCCAACAATGAGCCTCACTGAAGGAGCCAAAGAGCCGTAGCCACACTTTGCCAACCACTGTTTTAGACCATTTCAATTAATATAGATTATTCCTGTTAACTGTGCGGTTTTTGCGTTATCATTTCTTTTTTAGCCTATTTCAATTTCATGGCTTAATGATATAAAACTTTTATAGTCTCCAAACTAAATGTTTCCTGATTTTTTCCCCGTACTATAAAGGATTAACAATAGAACTTAATATTATATAGAAAGGAAGGACTAGGAATTAAAGCAAAATATGCTGGCAATTTGTTCTAGAGATAGCTGCGCATTTAATTTATGGATCAAAATTTTTAATCAAAGATTTTCTTTTGATTATTACTAATTTTCACTTTCATTTCAATAATTTTTATTACATTTTGCATAGTTATTATTGTGAATAATGGAAAAGTTTAAATCCATTACTTTCAGTCATCTGTATGTGAAAAAACATTTTCAATTTCAGGTAATTTAAACGAAAATAAATTTATAGTTAACAAAATATTTTAATATACTTAAAATTTTACATGATAAATATTTATTATTTTTTTAACTACTAAGACTCAAGAATTAAGTTATTTCTTCTGCTGAAATTATATTAATTGTTTAGTGTTTACATAGTAATTTATTCATTGAATTTTATCCAAAAACTCAAAAATCATGTTAATAGCTTATTTCATAAACATCTGAAAGTGTGGAAGGAATTTCATTTACTTTATTTAATTTGCTAAATATTTCAGTATTCATTTTTAATTTAGCAACTGTAAATAATTATAAACTTTATTTTTCTTTTATAATTAATATATTCTAATTTCTGCTTGAATTTTCAGAAAAAATGTGTTTTCTTAATAAACATATAAAAAATAGATCTTCGATTTTAAGGAAATTCATTGTTGAAATTATGCTAAGATTTTGGCATCGTTAAATTTACATAATTAATGATTTGTATCTAAACTCTAATGAGTTTCTGTTTTTAATCAATGCTCCTGAATTATTACTTTTTAGGACTTTTTTGTGGTAAATATCAGAAAGTAATTAATCAAGCAGTATCCTGCACAACATTTTCATAAAAATTTCAAAAAAGTGAAAATTATTCAACTTAGCATATTTAAAATTAACTAATCATAATATATTCAAAATATTAATGAAACATTTGTTCCCTTAGGCTAAAAATACGGATAATCATTCTTCAAGAATAATCAAAGGAAGGAAAAAGTAATTATCATTCCCGTTATTGCCAAGCTTCAAATTTCCTAATTTTTTTTTTAAAAAAACTACTTTGATTTAATGACTTTTTTAAAAAATATATTACTTCTTCAGATGTTTTAAAAAACTGATGGTGGATAATATCTGACTTGTTAATCAATGATAATATTTTTGATGAGTCCAGTACATTAAGATTGGATATACTTCGCAATAAACAAGCATTTTTTATTAATTAAAATTTAGAATTAAGGCAGAACTATACGATACTTTTATTTGGTTATAACTCTAGAACTAGGTGAGTTATTTTAGCGAAACAAGAGTAGCATGAAGAAATTTTTCACTAATAATCATTAACAGCTGGAGCTTACAATGTTATAACATGTTATTAGCTCGGTGATAGTGTAAAATAATTTTGAAATTATAAAATATTGTCAAAATGTATTTTACATAATAGAATATTGGTTGTATTTCTTATATATGGAATATCTATTTCTTATCAAAGTTCAAGGATCAGATATAATTGTATATTATCTATTATTATGTATTTACTAAGATAATTCTTACGATTTTTCTTTCATAAAACTCTTTACTTGAAACAAATATTGTTTAAATTCAAAGACTAGACTATTTGTTTTCCACTCGCTTTAAATAAACACTTTACATAAATGGAATATTTTCTGTTCACATTGAACTCCTAGTACATCCTAAAAATGATAGGAGACGTGTGCAACCATTGAAATGTTTTTACGTTTAAACTTTATCATCTTTAATTACATTCATTTTTTTCCTTTTAAGTAAAAATTGATATCAGCCAAATAATTCATATTCATAATCGGATACGTTTGCGTTAGCCGAGCTAAAGTGAAATATTGCTAAAGAAATTTGGCGCTTTCTGGCTTTAAATTCGCTGTAAGAAAATTGACAGAATTCTGCATAATTTCACGATTTTTTGCAGCTCCCGGTTAACGGAAAAGTATTCACAATCGCAATTAAATGCAGTTTAAACAAAAGTGGTGAAAATGTTTTCGAAAACAAAAGGCCCATTGCTTTTAAGCTATTTTTCCAAAAGAATCCGTAGTTATTTTTACTTTTATTTATTTAAAACGTATTTCTTAAAAAAATAGTATTCTAGTGTTAAATTATCATTACTTGGGGCCATTAAGTTTTCGCAGTTTCTTAAGTAATCAAGATGGAAATTTTAAATATCTCAATTTTTCGACAAAATAAACTGGGCATACGTGTGCAAGAAAATCACAGGTAAATTTTATTTTTGTAAGAAATACTTTTAACGTAAAGATTATTAAATATTATCATTTCTTTAATGATAGTATGTTGAAATTGGGATGTAATAACTGACGAATATATAAATGATTCCTTAATTCCATAGATTAAACTTAACAAATGTTTTTGTGAGGTAATACATTGATATGAAGATAAAGGTAACACTTACTATATCGCTCCAAATATATGGCCGTGTTTTGAAAACAGCTTATTAAAATGTACTTGCCAATATTTGGGTTCATGGGTAAGGGGGCATGATTTTTTTATTATTATAATATCATGTTGAAAAAGTTTTACTAATTTAATTTTGTGAAAGATATTAAAGATAGTGTATTAAAACTATTTTTACTGAAATATGATAAAATTTTCAAGAACACGGTGCTTTAGTAGATTTAGAAAGTCCTTTAATTCATTGATACTATCGTATTATTAAGAATTATTTGATAATTTTTATACGTCTGATAATATACTATATATTTTCAAACTGCTGTTTTAAAAGTGTATATGTTTTGTGAAATATTGTATATGCTTAAAGAAAAGACTTTAATGATAGTATATTTTCAAAAAGTAAAAATGAAATGAAAAATATAGATTTATATAACTAATGATAATTCGTCGTTTTCTTAATTGTTTAAAAAGCGAACAGTTTAAAAAACTATGCATAACTTGCTTTTTTTATTTTCCACGTCATTATACTTTTTTTTTGTTTGATTGTTGATATCGCACTCTATATTTCCGATATCTGCTTCCTGAATTCTACTTGAGTCCGAAGGATATTAATGTTTCGGTTCTCCCAGATATTTTGCACTGCTACGTTGTTGTCTGATATCCTGAATATGTCCTGAATATATCCTGAATTTCTGATATCGTGAAATGTCGCTTGGAGTTTTGCACTAATAGGGATGTTATTTTTTATTATTATTGAAAAAGTAAATAAAAGATAAAATGAAAATTTCTGTGTAGATAGGTTGGACAATTTTGTGCCTTTGTATTACCCATTTTCAATTACATTTTAAAATGAAGCATTTACAACTTACAATATTTTTTTTTCATTTGTAATTTTCAATATTTATTCTGTTATTTATATATTTTCAATAATGTAAATAAGTAAATATATTTAAAAAAAATAAAAACTATAACATGAGACTAAGTTACACGCCTTCAGCGTAGCCATTAATTATTATCGTTAAAAATGTTTTAGGAATTTAAATATCATGCTTTCGTTTTTTTCGTGATTTTTTTTGCCATCAAATTTAGAAACATAAATGATATTTATTGCATTATCATGCTATATAAAAATGCTAAATAAGATCACTGTAATCTATGAATTTTTAAAATTAACTTTTTTATTTCCTTTTTAGTCTGTCGTATTTTTAATGCATGCAGAGGCAGATATTTTTGAAGTTTAATTTAAAAAGTAAATGAAAAAGTTAAATGAAGAATTATTTTGCAATGAAACATTTATTTAATGGACTACGCATTTTTCAGACAATAAATAAATAGAAATATTTATTTTCTGCTGAAATGTCTGATATAATTTAATTATTTGGGTTGTATTTCTAAGCTGAAAAAGAGTTTTATTTAATAATCATTCGAGACTGAAAGTTGTACGTTTTCATTCCAGTTAAAAATGGAAATAGGATTTGTAAACCTCATGAATATTTAAGTAAATAAATATTTAACACTTAAGAAAGTTTAAAGGGAAAAACTATTTCAAAACACTGTAGCTTATATTTCATGAATAATTACAAAAAAAATTATAGCATCTATTGAAAGCGAGTATTTTAATTTTTTCAGTTTTTAAAGTATTAAATACACAAAATGAAGGAAAAGGTTTCTTAAACAAAATGTAAAAGAATGCTATGTTTTGAATTACTTCAGCTTAGAATTAAAAGTAAACTTAAGTTTATTATCCATATTTTTAAAATAAAATATTCATTTTTTTAATAACAAGAATTAAATGAATTGTACTTCACTATATCAGAGCGAATTAATTATGAGTTTGTATATATAAAATTATTTAAGATATTTTTTCATTATTAGTAATAGTTAATAGATTGTTTAAAGATAATTTTGTTTTAGTTTGTAGTTAGCTTTGAGAGTTTAAAGATACTTTTTTATCATAGACAAAATATTGTTTATAGCATTCCACTAAACTCTAAAATGTTTTACGTAATTGGCAGTATGATGTTAAAAGATTTAATATTTAAAGACTTTAAAACATATTAATTTGTTACATTATCCGCAAGCATTTTAATAAAAAATCACAAATCATAATTTAATGTACTAAATTTTAGATAATTTATAAAGGATTTTTAAATTCAATGTTACTGAATTTTTTTAAGGTGAATATATTTTAGGTGTTATTTTTTATTAAAGTAATTTATCTTGCCCATTGTTCATTCAAGCCTTTCAAAATAAGTTTAAAGAAAATGTATGAAAACAGAGATATGAATTATCATAAAAGAAAGTGGGAATAAAGTAAGCAGTTAAACACCAATAATATTCAGGTTACAGAAGAATATAGCAATCTAAAATTGTTGGAGATATCCATTTTTAAGAATTTTCATCTATTTATTGCGGAAAGGGGATGAAGAAAATAGAAGTGATTCTGCTTTAAAGGGATGGTGATTCTACTTTCGAAAAGGGATGGTTAAAACGGAAGGGACTCTGCTGAAAAGGGAGGGTGATTCTGCTTCCGAAAAGGAATGATAAAAAGGGAAGGCATTCTTAACCAACGTTGAAAGGAACTTAAAGAAATAGATGAAAATTATTGAAATTAAATATTAAGTGAAATAGGACAAATATATATTCCATGCTAGAAATATGAATAGGGTAGACCAGAGTCGATCAGTATTTGCTAATTATTCTTACAATATGAATCAATGTATAACAATATCTGCCCCTGTAAAATTCTAAATATGTCGCTCCAAACTATCAACTCAAATCTAACTTCTGAACAGTGATTAAAATTTCTCTGGAAGGAGGATTCAAGATTCGTAATTAATCATTTTCTCCAACTAACGGCAATGATCTCCCCAAAGCTTTCTTGCGTAACCTCTATTTAACGTTTATTTGCGATTTAGACAATTGCTAAACTTTGTGTCTTCCCGACAAGCAGAAGAAAAAAATCGACATAGAACTACAATTGCAATCATAAAATCGGATTCCAAATTTCATATATTAAATCATTGGATTTTAGAGTTATCACACTTATATGTCCCAAAAAATAGAGATCGACGGACTTTCAACTCGTTGTGGAATTTGTCTCAATTTTGGTTGATGTGCTATAGATGTTAAATCAAAATTTTATTCATTGAGCTCTTGTAGCATACTCTGTAGTCATCATGTTTACTGATATCCAAGTAATCTGTCGAGCAGACTTCATATTAATACATTTTCCTCAACACTTGATAGAAATCTACAAATAACTTTTTCTATGATAGCTAAACTTTTCTGTCAAAATGTTTCTTATTCAACTTAGCGACAGACGGACGGGCGTACGACGCACGTTTCCCAATTATATTGTTATAACATGTGTAAATTAGATATAAATATTGCAAATATTCGTAAATAGTTTAATTATATGAAAATTAGTCGGTATTTCTAACGGAAGACCACCCTATTTAACTAATTTGGTGATGTAGGTGTGTTGGTGACATAAGGTCTCTAATTTTTACTACACTCTAAAATGTATAGAGGCAGCTAAAAAATAAGGATTTGTTCCTAAGGAAGGTTGGAAAAATTTCCATATTCACCTGGATCGTTTGCCCTGTCCACTTCAGTGGGACGTTATATAAGGCGTGAAAAAGGAGGAGTGGGTAAGTCAGTTCAGAGAACAAACTACGATAGTTGGCTTAGCTGGGGAAAACTTCTTTTCTTTTTGACGTGCGTTTTAGAGTTTTACTATAACATGTAGTTAGGAGATTGAATATTATTAATTCACTGTGTATTCGTAGCATGTGTAATGTATATTTAATGCACGTTTCGAAGATAATAAAGTCTGCAACTTCCGCATAATTTTTGTGAGAATTTCGTAACACAATACATTTCAAATTCAGGGAGGCCCAAAAATCGGATATAAATCAAAAATCTCAAATTTAAATTTTTTCGGTGGTTACTAAACTTTTGCTATATTTCGCATAAGGAAAAGTTGAAAGCACTGAATCTTTATTTATTAATGAAAATATCATATAATGTACTTCCTAGCTACAAGCAATAAATTCTCATCCATTTTCGTATTAATTTTTCTCTTTTTACGCGTAATAATGGCCTGCATATTAAATTTACGAGGGCATCAATGAACTCTCCTACCCGATAACTTTCCCATCAGCAATGATGAAACAGATTTCGATTTTCTTTAAGGAAACAGTTAAACGGATCCCCCTACCTCATTAAAAGTAGAAGTAATTTAAGGTCATTTCTTTAATTCAAAGGAAAGTTTCTTCTGGCTTAGGTAATTCCACCCAAAGTCATTTCTAACCCTTTTACGCTCTAGTCTTATCACTTACTTTAATCGCTCTACAATTTTATTTTCCTATTACGCCGGAGACTTTATCGTTCCTAAATTTATCTAGTGGAGAGATTAAAAGAGCACTCGCAATTTGGACTCTCTGTAGAGCCCGGATGATTGTTTTGAAATACCCGTTCCCTACCGAAGGCAGGGGAACAAAGGCCTTTATTATTTTTATCTCAGGGATCTCGGAATTAATAAAAAAATAACACTTTTTGGGTTTATTAAATAAGAGATTTTGTTGGATTAAACGGGGAACAAAATTTATTTTCAGCATATGCAATGGAAGAGGGTTGGGATGTAACAAGCGCGAATTTAATTGTTTGTTAGTTTTTTTAAGGTTTCGGTGTTTTTCATTTACGATGTTTAATATATGTGGTTGTTTCATTTTGCAATACTGAACTGTTTGAAACTGAACAAAAAGAAAATTAATTTTATTTTTTCTCTACTAATTTATTTTTAGTGCTTTTCTATGGTTAGATTAAGGCACTTTGTGGACCAAAGTATTTATTAAACGATGTGAACTTTTCAATAAATTGATCAATTCAGCATTACTATACAGTACAATTTTAGCTGAAAAACATACTAATGATTTATTTTATTTCATTTTTTGTCAATTTTAAAGACTCTGTGTCTATTTTGTATGCACTGTTATTTAAGTAAAGGCTCCACGTTTATAAATTCTCTAATAACTAAATGGGTAGAATCAAGCATTCTTGAAATCTAACAATTAATATATTGAAAAAAAATTAGCATTATTCTAACCAATTTTAAATCTAGAATGTGTATACTTTGCAAGCTAATTTGTTTGACAAATAACTTTATAAGATTATTTTAATTCATTTAATTTCAGCTCCAATAAATATTCGAATCTGTCTTAAAGTATGTAGATTTGGTATATAATTACGAAATCGAGTATTTATTCTTTTTTTTATAAATTATAATGTTGTTAACTGGAAAAATGTTATTGATTTGCCTTGTTAATACGTACATGACTTCAGCAAGAATGTAAAGTTTAAAAAAGAAAATGCATATTTAACGCAAATAGCAATAAAAATGTAAAAAAAACCATACAAAATGTTACATTGAATATCAAAATGCCTTAAATAATATTCATTTATAAAATAATATAACCAAATGAGTTCAACAATAAGGAATCAAATTAAAAGTGTATATTTTTAGATTTAAATATTTCATATAACACATTTCTGAAAAATATATAATATATTAAAATAAACTTTGTTCTTACATTAGTTTATAGTATTGTAGATATATTAGATTTAGATTTAGATATATTAATATATAAAAATCTATGCAAATTTTAAAACAAGATGATCAAGCAGATTTTTTTCAATCTCTAATGATGAATTGTAATATTAGGAAGGAGGTTAATATATTGCAAGATATGAAATTAAGAGTGAAAGTTCTGATAGTGATTTTCATACTAATATACGAGCGACGATGTCCTCAAAGTATTTTGCGCCATATTGAGGGTTATTCGTTTTAAGAATTTGTTCGTTCATCAAGAAAGAAAAAATTTGAATAAATTAGCCGCTGGGCAAGATATTGGGGAAAAGTGGATAGAAATTCTACCAAAATTATTTAATCTGAATGAAAATATGACTGCACGTGAAGGGTTAGTAGGAATACGTGGTCGATGTCCTTTCACCGAATGTATGCTAAGTAAGCCATATAAATTTGGAATGAAAATACGTCCCTTATGTAAAACTTCATTCAAAGTTTAAAGCCAGAGGAAAATCAAGGAATGGGAGTTATGTGTGATCTTATGGGTGTTTGGGCATAATATTAAAAATGATAAATTTTTCGCATCTTACAACTTTGGACAAATTCCTCTACAAAGTAAAAATGACTATGCTTGGTAACATTACGAAAAATAAATTAGAAAACTTCTCGAAGTAATGCGAACACCTCATTATTTTATTTTATAGAAAGCACAACAGTTGTAAACTACCTCCCCCCCCAAAAAAAAAATCTTCTTTTGAGCAATCTGCATCACGACAAAGAAGTTAGCAACACACTTGAAAAAACCATTATTGATCTTAGAATATAATTCAACTAAAAAGGATATGAATAATGTTGATCACATTTTAAAACAATACACTTGTAAGAGAAAAACAGCTCTCTGGTCCATATTAGTATTCTGTAACTGGCTTAATATTTCTGAGTACAATGCATTATTTTCAATGAATTAAAATGCATAGTGAACGGAGCGAAAACGAATTCGCTAAACAAAGACTATTTTTGGAAGAATGGGAAAATCATTTATTTTTCCATACATTGAGACATTACCACACCTACAAGAAATGAGAACTCACCAATAACGGTGAAAAGAATAGAAAGAAAAGTGGGAAAACGTACCATCGGCATCTGCTGAGAATGCTTCATTGTGTGCCAAATGTGCAAAATGACTGCAAAAATGCGCCTTATCCATCAAGCGATGGAAATAAATATGTTATGCAATAACTGTAAGAATCCCATTTACAAATTTCATGCAAAATATTACTGCTGAAATTGTAAATAAAGGTAATTTTCATTTCCGAATATGATTCTATTAGTTTTATAGATGCATTATGTTATTAGATCCATTTTTAAACTTGCATTACTAATGTGGAAACCATTTTTTAAAAGACACCTGTCATATATTGCAAGAAAGGTTATATTATGCATATCTATATTATGCATATGTTTATATATATTAGCTATTGTCATTTCTTGCAAGAAATGTTATATATTGACTCGAACGCTACAAATGTGGGGTAAATACGAGTTTAACAGCAGGGTTAAATAAAATGATTGATATTAAAAATTTGAACTGACACCGTAATTTTCAATAATAATTCATACTCTCAAAAATTCACTGGCAACTTTCTGCTTAAAAATAACAGTGCATAAATCCGGATTTTCTATTGACGCAAGAAATAAAATTCATTGAAGTAAAAAACAGAAATAAACCAGCATTCTGCAAAATAAAAACACACTGCGGTATCCGATTTCCGACTTGTAAGTAACGACACCTTCAAGTCGCCAGGGACTCAAAGAAATGGGATGCCCATACATGCGAGTACATGCATCTAGTTTCAGCACTGTCAAGTTACCTGCCTCCTAAAAGGCTGTTTGATGGACAGAACCATTCAGGACTTCATGCTTGATACTTCCAGGCGCCTGCGAGGAAGCAGTTGGCGACAAATATTTCTTCGAGTATTTGTTTTCTTCTATTTTGAATTCCCCTGAGAATATTTCCAAGAAAGTAACACATTTTATTTTGGCGAAAATGGCAATTACATAAAACAGTGAATTTTATACTTTTAAAAAAGATATATTAATGAGAAGATAGGGTGTGTTTGTTTTACTGATAATGGAGATATTTAAAGCTCAAATAAATGCAATAGCACATCTTAAATAAGAGGTTGAAATTTCATATAAATGAGTGGATTTTTCAACGTAACAATTTATCAAAACCTATATATTTGAAAAAAAATGTTACATTCATACATTGTTTTTGATGCAACTTTTAATGAAAAATAAAACAAATTCTCAATATCTGATATTCTAAAATTCATGATTTTTTTACAATAGTAAAAAAAATGTAATATTAAATCTTTTTATTTTTAAATCTATTTTGAAACTTTAAAATTTATGTACCTTAAATAAATTTAAGGTACATACATTTAAATATATTTTAATTATAGAATTGCATTTAAATACAATACATTTATATATTTATACATTTAAATATAATTTTAATTATAGAAATATAATTGAATATTAATATATAATTGACACACACACACACAAACATACACACATAAACACACACACACATACACACACACACAGACATTTTAATCCATATTCTTAACAAATTCATCTCTAAGTGAATAATTCCCGAAATTGTCTAATAGAGTCCACTGTTCTCTTAAAGCTTTGTCTCTTTGTTTTTCATAATTCATTGACAATGAATGAATTGATTAGCGTGGTAATCTTTTGAAATTAATTATAATAATTTAATTATATAATATATTAGTTGGATCTATGAATAATTCTTCCAAAAGCGTATGCAAAATATTTAGAAATGTCCTTCTTCCAATAAAAGTTCAGTTTTAAAAGGGTATTTTCCGGCTTTGTACGACAAAATTTAAAATTAATATTAAAACTTTAAATTATAATTACTGCTTGATTTATTTACAATGAGAAAATCATGATAACAATATTATTCTTCACAAAAACTAAAAGGTCAGGTAGCGCGATGTTGTGATTCAAGCCTTACAATTTTATTATTCACATCTGTTGCCTAAGATGTCATATTACAGAAACCCATTCTTCACAGATAGGCCCATCTGGCATACACCTCACATGGAGCTGGCCCATGGGATCATCGGGTCCAGCGCTAACTTGACCTGCGCTGCTCATTCTCAACCTCCCCCGGTCTTCGAATGGTTTCGGGAGATGGTGTTACTAGGGAACAGCAAGCTTTACAGGATCATCAACCAGAAATGGAGGAGCATATTGCAGGTAAGATGGCAGTTTTCGATAACTTTAGAAAAAACAGTAAATCAATTTCTTTTGAAATCTGAGCATATTTTTTTTCTGCTGTAACATTAAAATTTTAATTAAAAGAATCGGACAAAAATATAAGCTGAAGTTTCATATTTCTTTTGTATACAAGTTTGTCCAGTCAATGGTACAATCTTCAAGGATATGTGCAGGACATTTTCTGTATAGGGCTATGCGAAAACAATGAACATGAAGTCTTGAAAACATGAAGTCCTGAATGCGGCAATGAAGTTAAAACTCAGGAAGTAAGAGATGAAATCAGTAGTAGTGGTCTCTCCTAAACTTTCTCGCATAGTCTGCAATAAATGTGTCATGCCAGAGAACGTCTTGCATGGTACTGGCCTAGAATTAGTAAGAAATAATTTTTGGCGAGAATCTAGTATTTATACCTAATCTCGTCTCTTTAATGAGTTATTTGGTGATCAATCCTATGCATACATTAATAGCATCCGGAGATTGAATTTGTGTTTTAGACACGATTTTCTCGTCCGTTTAAAGCAAAAACTTGATACAAAACATCAAATGTAGTCACAGATTTCCACACCAAATTTGATAAATTTAATTTTTGAATTCAATATATTTGCATTTCGTAATTTTTGCCTTTACATATTTCTGAAAGTATGCCGTGATAGACAGTCAACCTTTATTTGAATTTGTCTCAAACTTTAAGAGAGGTCTACACAATATATTTTAAATCGGTATACCGAATCTTATTTATTTAGCGTTCTTCCTCTTTGAAGTTATCATATTTATTTATATTCGAACATTCCTGACAGACGAAAGTCCATTGTGCAGATTTTAGTCAAAATTTGATATGAATTGCTAATTAATTATAAAGATCCCATATTAAATTATCTATACAAACTATTATTCCATCTCGGGATTCCTGATTTCTATGCAAGAAGCGTAGACAATGCTGGTGTCCATTCACAAGATACAAGAACAGTAGAAGCCGAAATATTTATCCCTAATGTTTATATGTAATGGGATTCTTCTAGGGATTTCTGTACGGTATTATAGGTATAGATAATTTTATAAGAACTGTTTAGCTTGGCAGACTTTTTTGGGGTACTTACGTATTAGACCGTCTTCGCCAACGATCTCCAGCGGTTTAGTAACTCATTTGCAACGAATTTAAATTTTGAGATGAAAATCAACGCATTACACCATTGCCGGATTGCCATAATTGGCTGTTTAGCAATTCATTGACAGTGACTTCCAATTTGGCGATAAAGTTGGACGGTCTAATACGTAAGTTCCTTTTTTTTATCCCTCCCCTCGGAATGTGAGGACTTGTCTATTTAAGCAATTTCACAGAGTTTCTGTTACATTAATTAAATAAAAAATGTGCAATCGGATTACGAAATTAGATAATTAGGTTAATGTGAAGTATAAAATTAATATGGGCGAAATGAAGGCAAGGATTTGAAAATTAAATGAGATTTTATTTAGATTTAGAAATGTCATTATCAAAACAAATATATTTTGAATCAACGGCTCACAATTTTTCAGATTAATATTATTATTACCACAGATTTTAAAGTAAATTATGCTTTTAACATTGTCTATCTATTGTAAGTCAATGCTGTTGAAAGAGCTTTATATAAAAATATCATTATTATATTAAAGAATATAACATTTAATTTTTTGTATTTTTCAAAATACATTTTTGTGGGTATTTTTATGGCTTTTTCTTATTAATTATGTTTGAAAAGCTAAAATTCTAATTGCTTGTTGTATATATTTTGTTATAACATGCAAAATGTATATCATTGCCAGGCTTCATTTCTCACAAGAAATACTCAATAAAATTAATCAATCAAATACTAATTCAGAGCCGGCTTGCTGGTACAGAGGTAGCGCGTCTGCCTCATGTTCTGGAGGTCCCGGGTTCGAGTCCCGGTTCGGGCTTGGTTGTTCCTTTGTGTGCTATCTGTGAGATGAGTGAATGTGCCCCCTTGTAAAAAGGGGCTGTGCAAGCGTATGTGTGTGTGTTTCATCTTCATATGAGCTAGAAGTCAGACTTCTGCCCTCGGGTGCTCAGGGGTTCACACCCTCAGAAGTTACTGCACCCCTCTTTCCGCGGTAAAAAGCGGACACGACATCATCATCATCACTAATTCAGCTCCAAGAATAACAAAAGGGTTTGCTGTGATCAACAAGAAAATATCAAAGAGTGCAAAATCCCTTATATTAAGAATGAAATGAAAAATAGATTAAGTTATTCTGTCTTTACAATTAAGCTCGATAATAGTGTATAAAAAGAAAATTAACAAAAACTTTCTATAAAAATAAAATTTTGTTGAAAACCTTTAAACACATTTTGAGCAGCAAGAACTAAAAATAAAAAAGAGTAGATCTAAAAGTAATACATTCGTATCTTTATCTATATTCCATTTAAATTAAAATTTAAAATAAAAGCTTTAAACAAAAATATATAATACGAAAGCGGAAGAGGTGGTTTTAACAATAGAGTTTAAATCGGTCTTCTGTTAAATCTTTAAATGTCTTGAATTGAATGATATTAGTTTTAACAAATACTTCTTTCAAACCGCGAAAAGACTTAAAACTTCAATTTCTGTAAAGTAAAAGCAAAACGAAATTCTTATTTGCGTATTGGAATTGTTTATAGAAACATGCTCGGCTGAAAAGAAGAGATCATTTTTTATTCATCTATCATCATTAGGAACTCGAAACCAAGAGAAAATTTTTAAAAAAATGAGGATAAAAGGAAAACAAATTAACCTTAACCGTCACATTTGGTGTCGGTGATCAATAAAATTCCTTTCATTATCTTACGAAGTTCATTTGTTTCCATGGCGAGAAGAAAAAAAAAGTACTTCACAAAAGAAAAATGAGAACGATTCTATTCCTTTTTACTTTCAAAAGAAGATTTAGTCTTAACACTCAGTGAGGTGTACATATTCTGTCGTTATTTAAACATAAAGTTATTACCCACAAAATCAATAATATTGATTTTAAATGTTCAATACTTGCAAAAATTACATGAAAACTCCATTAAATGTATGGATTTAGTTTTCATGTTACACTCATGTAGTATTTTCTAGGTACTTACCAATGTACAGATTATCTGCTGTAGAATATGTATCCACCATATTTGTTTATTTGTTTTCGAATGCAAATATTTACTTATCTCTGTCCTGATAATTATTGATCCATAATTATCGTTCACAATTACTTATAATATGTTAAAAAGATTGTTTTAAAATAATATAACAGTTTATATTAACCCTTTACGTCCTGAATTTTTAAAATGTGGAATAAAAATAGAATGATGGAAATAAGTTATAAGGGTCCCCAAGAGAACATCTAAATTTAATTGCATTAAAGGGTAGGGATAGCAAGGTATATGTGTATGTATAGTAGAGTGTAGTATATAGATATAGTATTGTATAGTATAGTAAGTATAGTACGGGTATAGGTACAGGTATAGTAAGGTGTTGTATATAGGTATAGTAGGAGTATAGGAATTGGGAAATCTTGGAAAATGCCACTATCAGGTTTGAAAAGAAATGAAAATTAAGAGCTGAAAATACCGCAGTTGCAAATACCACTGAGAGTGTCGGACGGGTTAATTCAAAACATTTTTGCAAAACATCTACTATATAGTTCCGAAACGAAAGAGTATTTAGATTATTTTATAAGGGAAATTCAAAATTTCTAAGAACTTTGTAGCAGTTTTTAAATGAAATATTAACAATATGTCCTTAAACTAATAAATTGCAATTGATATATCGCAAAATGTTTGGTTATGAACTTACCCAATCACTCTGATAGAGTTAATTATTTTAAAAGATATGAAATATTTATCATTTTTTTAATGTTACAAGGCCTTTGAAAAAAAATGAAATGGGAAAAGCAAGATATTCGCATATATTTTACAAAAATATGAAATATTCAAAGTGATGTTGTTTACAAACTTCTGAATCATATCTCCTTTTTATTGTTGCCTTTTTTATTACAAAACCAGATGTTCAGATCTTCCTGAAATTTTTTTCCTCGGTATATTTCACAAAGAGTTCTGGATAAAAAATAACAGATATTTGGAAAAAAAAGCCTCTTTTCTCGGAAGTGGAATCTTGCTTCAAATTTTTCAAAGGAAGCGATATTTTTAAGTGAAGAAAAAATATACATTTTGTAGGTAACGTGGTTTCAAAGAAGATGAACATAAAGCTTCTTCTTGCCAAAAATAAAAAGAACCGCTAGAAATTAAAGCAAACTAATTTTCTAGAGTAATAAAGAAAATATAATTATCATCAGAGTTGTTTATTCTCGTATTTCAAATTTGCTTAAAATTCTACGTTTTGGAAAAGAAATCTAAGGAAAGATTGTATTTTAAAACTTCTAAAATCACTTAATCAGATTTTTTGGTTTTTAACATTCATTTGAAAAGCTGGTAGTTAGAATTTGTTTGTGCTCTTTTATAAAACTAAATATGCAAAAAGTGATGATATTATGATGTGTAAGAGGAGATATTTATCTGCTTCAGTGAATCATTGGTTATTGCTGTGGGATCTACAATTATCATCATAGGGATTTTGAAAATAAGAATTCAAACGACATAATAATTTGCAAGTCTAAAATAATGAAAAATAAACTATCTAAAAGAAAAAGATTTTTTTTCTTATTATTGATACATTCAAATAACATTATTATATGAGGTAAAATATCTATACTACAATTACAAATGTGAAAGTTTACATGGAATGGATGACGTTAGTTAATCAGGTCAGAACAGTTGAACAAAATTGGAAAAAATTCAACGCATAGATAAATTATAGTCTAGAATAGGATATAGGCTACTATTTATTCTCATTAATTGAGTGGTTAATTTTTTATTAATTAAAAACTAACCTTTTCGTGAAAATCCATCATTTACTTACCATTAAATGAGTAAAAATTCAGTTTTTCTCTCCTCGCTGATGATGATAGGATTAACATGATTTCGACTGGTTTATTTAAAAAAAATTCTTTTTATTTTCTAATTGTTTGATGCATCTAAAATTAAAATTTTTTATTGAATTGATCTTTCGGGCTCATTCTGAAGAATTTTGAATTAAAATCAAACATAATAAATTAAATTAAAAAAATTTAAATATATATTGCGTTACTCCAACTGGTGTAGAAAATTCAATCATTTAAGTTGCCCCTATTGGCGTTGAAATTTTCAGCATTCACGGTGCGTTCTGTTTGTGAAAACCTGTATTTTTAATGCATATGGTTTTGGTTTTGTTTTGCCAGACTAATCCTCAAATCTGCAATTCTGAATAAGAGGTTCACAGTTTTACTTTATTTCAAGTACACACAGTAAATAAATCAATTTTAGGATAGTTGTGTAAGCTAAGCTTTGATATAAAACCATTTGGAAATTTTTAGGTAGTGGTTTGTTTGTGTTTGCATTGCCATTATTTTCTTATGTTATTGTAATTCGATTTTTTCTGTTCATTTGCTTTGATTTTTTCCTGCTGTATGTCTTCCTTTTGCCTACATACATTATTTCTACTTAATTTTTTTCGTGTATTCCATTTTTCTGCATTTATTGATAGGTTTTTCTATCCTTCAGTTAATTTACTGTAGCGTTCATCGAAACATTACGATTAGAAGCGCTATTGCTACCGTTCACGCCGCATTCGACAATTTCCTTAAAATTTGGCGACAAATTATTATTTTTTTGACAATAATAGTTTACAATGACACCATAATGATATGGTGTGCCATCATTTCACATTGTGATCATACCGTCAGTTCTCACACATACACATCAAAATTTCTACAATTTCAAAGTCGTGTGTAAAAGTTAGTATTCTTATATAATTGAAAACTATAAGCCTTGGGGTAAGAGATAAATCACAAAATAATTAGTACTAGAAAACGGGCAAAAATAAAATGCAGTTCCTGATATATGCTGCAAAATATTTAATTCTAATTGTAGTAAAATATAACGTAAAACCAGCGGAAATAATTTGCCATAAATTTTATCGTATACACTCTAATAAATTAACTTTTTGCATTATTAATCATATACACTAGAGAACAATAGTTACCAAAGCTTATATGAGTGTAATTTTAACCATTAGTCGCTGGGATACGGCAATGTGCGCGAAACAGACAAAGGAATATATTTTGAAAGTCTTTGTTTAGATCGATTCAATGATAATTTGGCATAACAGGAATCGTAATTAAAAATTATCTACTCATTTTAATGCAAGTCATTGCATTTTTTTGGTTATTGCCCTTTTATGCTTCTGAAGTGATCTGATAATCAATCTTCGTGAATTTGTTTCCAAATTTGATAACTATCAATAAATAAGATGTTAAATAAACTTCCTGAATATTGTTTACCTAACAGTCATCTTCATTTCGTAGTCATCATATTAATTTATATTCGTAAATCCCTAGAAATTCCTAAGAATGCATTATCTTTAAAATTTGTCGAAATTCTGAACGTTTTGTGTGGAGACAGCATACTGATTTTCATCTGTCTGGCTCAAATTAGTTTTGAGTCATTACATTCACAGGAAGAACACCGGGTTTCGGAACTTGGGACAATTGTCCAGATTCGTCAGTGTCACAAGTTCGAATATCTTGCCGATTACAATATTTCCTCTTTGTATGTCTCTATATACTTTATATATAGTTATATACCTTATTAAAGTTTATATTTGCTTTATATAGGCAAAATAGGAACTAAAAAATTATAAGACAGTAAAATAGAATGAATACATTGAAATATTGTAAAATAAATGATAGTAAAATAAAAAGAATATATTTATATAGAAATGGGAAAACGTCACGTGTCGGTAGAATGGGAATGAAACAAAATGTAAAACATGAGAACTGAAGTGAAATTGACATTAATTCAATGAAATAGAATATAATAAAAGATATTATGAATGGTTGATTCCCAAATATTTACAGAATAAAATGTCGGAAAAAATGATATATATATATATATATATATATATATATATATATAAACATTGTGAGTGATCTGCCCTAAATTTTCTCATACATTCTCTAATGCAACGGCAAATAACTTGCTTCACATTAGCAGATAATAGTTATAAAAGTAGACCTTTGGCTTGAATCGAGCATTTTTACTGAATCTATCTAATAATAAAAATACTGCTCAAAACATTTAAATATATTGAGATTGTAGGTTGATTCTGGAGAATTGTTTTAATGATTGATACGTTATCGTATTAGGCTGTACGAGATAAAATTGAGATTTATTCGACAGAAAAATAGTGCTTTATTGAGAATTTGGGTAAAAAAGGGGAAAAACAATTTGTACATATGAGAAAAACATATATAAAAAGGCGTTTCCTTAAATAAATTTACTAGGAAGTATGTTTTACCAGGGCATCCAGGAACATTGGATACATTTGAGGCATGGAATCAATGAGGTTATTAATGAGGGACAAGGGTATTCTGTCCCACTCCTTCAAAAGAACTATTTTCAGTTCTTGGAGAGTGTGTTGGAGTTGTTGGCGCACAGAAATTTGTCTACCTAAAAAGTACTAGATATGCTTGATTTGGTTGATGCTGGAAGAGCACACTGGCCATTCCATTCGTAGGATTCTTTCCTCCAACAGGAAATCATTTACCTATATAGCGTAGTGTGGCCTTCAAGTGCCGTCCATTGACATGAAGTCATCGCCGATAGCTGCAGCGTAAGGGACTACAATAGGTCTCAGGTTCCCATTCTGTTACTGGCAACAAATCAATACTCAATTTCGAATGATATGAAGAGTGGTGCGCCCATAAATTGAGATTCTAGTATGAGCCATCACTTCGCCTATTATCAGGATGAACTGAAATATTAAAACATCCAATTCACCTCCAGTTATCAGGCTCTATTACCAAATCCCTGAGGATGCGGTGGCGCCCTGCTATTAACGTTATGCACACCATTTGCTATTAACGTTATACACTCCATTGGCCGGTGAGCATACAGATCTACAGAGTGAAGGTGGTTTCCGACAGTTTGTATTGAAACTATTTTACCAATAGATGAGTGATGGTGGTGTTGAGGAAGAGTGGTATTCATATTTTGATGTCTCCGAGCCATTAAAGGTAAATAACTGTTTTCATTGGACATTGTTGTGTGTCTACACCCTTGCCCTGATCATCGACCTGCATTTTTAATCTCCAAAAATGCTTCCATATCGCATTTTATGAAATCCAATGGCTTCTACTACTTTGGCGTTTGTTTGGGCTTCTCGAACCGGCCAACAATTCTCCAAGCTTCTAATTTAGTTAAATGGCTTCGTTGAGACATTACATTCATCGAAGCAATGTGCTTGCTGAATAACTGCCCTTTTTCCGCTTTGTCTTACATTAAGTTGGAAGCCAGATGAAATTCGTTACCATTAAAGCGACATCTTCAACGTTGGACTCATTATTTGCATACTATAAAATTTGGAAACAAGAAAAAATTGCATTTGTGCTTGCTTCTTCCATTTCATGTACAAAAAAATTTGCTTATACCTTTATTTTATACTTCACTTTCAATGTCCTTTAATTGTTTAACGAAGTGTTTGTGAAAGCGCTTTTTTCAGTTAATTAAAATTTGAATCTAGAGTTACAGCGCTAAGATAGCATACCGAATTTAAGTTACTTAAACCATTTCATTTCCGTATTTTTTGGTTGAAAGTACAGACCAAGAGATGGTCAACCATTTGACCTATTCGACTGAAAATTGTTATGCATCTATAGATCCGTTGTTTAACTCGTGAAAGAAATTTAGTATACCTGGCTTTTGGGGTTTTGCAATCATGACTTTTCCTTGTACTCTAACCGGTAGACAGCTGCTGCCCTCTTGATTAATTTCGATCAACCTGTGATAGAAATCGGGGTTTGTTCGTAATTCCATATACCGACTTTACACATTGTACTTCTAAGTGTATAGAGTAATCGTTTTCATAGACGTAATGAGGTAGATATTTCTAAGACTCATGGAGATCTAAAAGTGGATGGTCGTCAAAATTACGAGTTCGAATTATTTTAGCAATTACAACAGGGTCTGTATATTTCATATCTGAAAACCAATAAAAACTGTCAACTCTGTTTCACGAAACGTGATCGCTACTTAGATAAAAGCAAAAATTCTTTTTGTTTCAAATAATATACTATCAAATGTTTCTTTCAAGAATGAATAATACATCCATTAAATAAATCAAACCATAATTTTTCACTTAAAATCTGCAATTCATGCAATTTATTTAGTAATTCTCAGTTTAGAATCGAATAAAGTAAGAAAATGAGATCGGAAGAATAAGATTTCTTCATTAAAAAATTATCCATTAAAAAATTGATTCCTATGCATTTTTTCTTAATATATTTATTAAGAAAAATTTTAAATCAAGTACTAACATTTTCTTGGATACGTGGTGAAAACAAATGTTAGAACAATATTAAATATATGTTTCTCCAAAGATTAATTTTTTAATTCTAGAAAATACATGAATGATTTTTGGCATGTTTCATTTGATTCTTCAGTACAATTGTGTTAAGAGAATTGAATGATACATGTACATTTTATTGCAGTATTCTAAGACGAACCGTTTTCGATGGTTCTTTCTCATTAGGCAGAGAGACGCGGAATAATTAGCACATTTTCGGAATTCTTAATCGTTATTTGAACTTGATTTTTGCCTTAATTGATAGATTTTTGTTGATTTTTTTTCACGTGTATATAAATATCATGTTAATTCAGACACGAGTATATTTTGTTGCTAAATGTAAAAACCCCTTCGTTTAATCTTTCTTCTCTCTCCTATTTAAATGAGTTAAACCTATCCTAACGCATGCGCAAAAGCACGGAGGGCTTTAAAATCCGTTGTCAAACAATATTTATTCGGAGTATTATGAATTGCTGATTCTTATACAAGAAAATGGGCAAATAAACGTAAAGATGTATAGTCAAAAATTATTCTCAAAATCTGGAATACTTGAATGAAAAGATGATCAAAACCTTGGTGTTAAAATTTAAGAAAATTACAATTTTTTTTTAATTTTTTTATTTTATAAGCAAAAAAACCCCATAAAATATTATTAAAACAATAAAAATTTTCATAATTCTGAATAAATTTACTCAAATAATTCAACAATTACCAATCCCATTAAAATGCAGTCGGAAGTTTATATTTGCTTTGCTCTGATTTATATTTGCTTGAATAATTTCCTTCCGACCGTTTTCATTATCTTTAATTGCACCGAGGCTAATCAGAGGTCAATTTCCGTCCCCATTCTGCCGCAGAATCTTCAAATGCAGTTTGCCATTCACAGCCTTTAGTCTCAATTAGCCGCTTTAAATTCGGCGGAATCAACTTCTGGAAATGAATATTTGATCCCTTTATTATGTGAAACACAACTCGCTGTTTATTCTTTGATTAGACATGCATATCCTCTACATGCAGGAACTCGTTACTGTCTGAGCAGACTTTAGAAAAGGACTTTATTCGGATGCAAGCGGAAGAAGAATTTTTCCAAATTACGGAACAAATGTTTAAAGTCTATATTTAAACTGGAATGTACTACACATATTGAATAATGTAAAATTGAAATGCATTCTAAGTACAACAATGAAATCAATGAATTTAAATACAACAATAAAAATGCTAAGTATTTATGGAGATTTTGATTTTCATAGTATTCAATTTTCATTGTAAATAATGTGTCAGCATTTAGAACCTAATGCTGTTAAAACGAATAATTAACTTCATTATCACCACATCATTTGCAGAATTGATGCAAACTATTTTTATTATCATGTCAGAGCATGATTTGTTTTGGGAATGAGGTTTCTGGAGTCAACATAAATACGTAGGCAAAAAATAAAAATGCTGTTATTTGCACGAGTATTTCATAAAATCAGCTTTTAATAACGTGATGCCATTGTATTTACAAAAGCTCTGATTAAAAAAACATAAGTTAATGACTACAGCAAATAAAACCCAGATAAATGTTATTTTGGGCACGCGATTATATGAAATGAAATAAATATGAAATGTGATATTTTTTTTCAACATTAAATGCGAGAAAAAGTTTTTTGAATCGTTTTCAATACCAAAGTGACTCATTAAATGAAACGATTAAAATGAATAAAAATATCATTTCACGTGCGCGAGCACGGGGTGCTTGACCTTTAAAGAAATTATGCTCTAACATGATACATTGAAATATGCATAGCTGATTTTATTTTAATCTTTTTGTTTATTTAATAGATAAGAGGCACAATTGTCATATATATTTCCTTTATAATTTTTTTTTTTAATTTTATAATAGTCAAATTTAATTTCTTTATTATTTTGCTATTTTGAGACTTATTAATTAATGTTGTATGTTAAAATTTTTCGAGAAAGCCTAAATTATATTTTTTCAACCACAGTTTAATTAGATGTAATTAAGGATTTTATTATCTGAAATAAATTATATACCAATTTTAATTTTAAACCTTTCGAAAAATCTTTCATACATAAAATTATTAGTAAAGTACTTTTATATTTAAGGAACATAATTAATTTGGATTGCATCACACAAAAATGATGAATAAAGAATAAACTACTTCCCTTTACTTTTGCGCTTAAATTTTTGTATAGACAAACGATTTTTATATTTTTGATTGATACAAATTTTTGATTAGATTCAAAAGAGTTTTCGAAAAAAATATGGACACACTATTTCTATTACTGCTTTCTAAACATCTATCTCTGTCAATGCCCTCAAATGAGGCATATTATTGAATTAAAAAATCCGCAATGCAATATTCGGGAGAAATGAAGCCTTCTCCAAATATAGTAATGAGTTGTTCAATTTCGTTAGTTGCAAAAGAAAGTGTTATCATTCCTTACCTTCATGTCTTCGAAGGCATATTCTTCACTCATAATAAATATCTGAGGGTGCATGCCTGAGAGAAGTTTTAATTAAAATTCCAAACTGATTGCCAAGCGCTGCTATTTATTACAGTGATAGAGCATTTCTGCCATTAATTTTATCTTTTCTTTATTTTAAGTATTGCTGGTTTTTCTAGATGTTTGACTGCAGATTTCTAAATTCTTTATTAAGACTTGGTTTTTAGAACCCTTTTATAAAATTCAAATACGTTAGAAGTTTTCAATAATAGCTATTTTTTTATAATTTTGAATGATGTTTTTTGTAATCTTAATTTATTTAGTGCTTATCTAATTCAAATTATAATATAAATTAGAAAAATCTATGTTTTTTACAATGAAGTTTTAATTTTTTTTACCTAGTCTTTCTTAAAAGATACAAACATGGGGTTCCCTCCATATTTGGCAGCTTGAATATTCTTAATAAAACATGATTATTTCTCTTACATCATAAACTTGAATGAACTACATAGCTTGAATGAATCAATAAAAATTGTTTAAAATTTTCATTTTTTTGGTTTTACTAGAATTGCATGAAAAGCTTTTTAATTTACTCCGCATTGTAATGAAAGAAATGAAAGGAAAAAAAAAACTGAATATTTTTTTCCAAAGATTTTCTGAGTTTTATTAGATTATTTCTACTTTCTTATCGAAATAATTACTTAATTCATAATTCTTATTCAATGAACTATTCTTTATTTAAATAATGTCGACTGATTATTTTTTTTTCAAAATATAAAAATTTTAAAAGCCTTTAAATTTTCTCTTAAATCTTTATCAGAGAAAACGAAGAGAAAAAAATCCATTAGAAATTTTATTATTTAAAATATTTTATGAGATTTCTTTGGATGGTTGAATTAATTTATCTATATTTAAATATTGGAATATTTAATATTATTTTCTATGAAAAACACTTAAGTCCTTTCTCCTCAGGTGAAAGAGTTCTGATTGAAAATTTCCAATTATTACATTGTTTTGTTACCAAAATTATTTATTCAATACAGGAAGTAATATTCACCTGTTGCATATTTTTATTTATACAGTTTTAAATATATATGTGAATCGGATTTCTTTGCTAATTATCCTGTAATTTGGAATTCTAATTCTGAAAGATTATCTGAAAATTACTTTGACTGTATCTTATAATGTTTATCACATTATCTGTAACTATAAATTATTCTAGTGATTAAATGTCTCATCAGTAAGAATTTATAACTTATCTACTAATATAAATATATATTAAATATTTTATTATGTTTATTTTTTACAGGTTAAAATTAAAGATGCATCCGTGTTTGGGGATTACCACTGTGTTGTCAGCAACACCATGGGGAAAGTAAAGAGAAAGATAACTTTAGTTGAAGGAAGTAAGTTTTGAGTTTTCATCATCAACTTATAAAATCAACTTTAAGAAAAACAGATAACAACATTCATTTAAATCAATCTTAATATTTAATATAAAAACTGGTGAATTCTGTATAATTCTTTTTTTACTTTAATCAAGATGGAAGCATGAATCATGCACTTCTACTTATTCTTCTAGTCTTTCTTAGATTGGTCAGTTACTTCCTAGATAATTTATAAGAGAACATTATTTCTTGAATCTAATTAACCAAGTCATCATTTTTCAGGAATATATTATTTTGTTTTGATTTCATACAGCAGAAAAATGAAATTGATAGAATATGACTTTTTTTGCAAATACAAACATTTTATTAAATTTCATGAAATTCTGGAGATGATTTTTTTAGTAAACTTAATGCTGGAAACTATTATTATTGCTAGAAACGCTATTTTAATAAATATTTTACATAGTTTGAATTATTTATATTTTATTACATAAAACTTAAAAATCCTTATAGTAGACTGGAACAAAATATTTTAAGGAATTTGCTTTCTAACATCAGAAGAGCAGTTATTAAACATATATCTAATTTCAATGTAGTTTATTTTTTAAAAAATATTTTATATCTCATCAGCTAATACAATAATCCTAAATAGGCAGATAAATATTTACATTTCCTTTGAAATACACATGTTCCTCCCTTTTATAAAACAAAACACCAATTGTACTTCGTTTTAATTTTTATTGGAAGAGTTTGGTATCTCTGAGTTGCAAACATTTAATTAAATTGTATACATTTTAAATATAAACAATTTGAGACAAGAAACTGACTCAAAAAGCTGGTCATCATATTTCAGAGAATAATCTAATGATTACACAAATCATTGTTTGCTACTAGATATTTTAAGAGATTTTGTTAGTTCCGATAAACTTTTGAAATATAACACATTGGGAAAAACAACTATTACAAGTTTGAAAATAAATTGTCAGTATAATATTTTAATTTATAGGAGCCATATTTCATTTTCTAACAAAGTAATAATTAAGATACTTTATTCAAACATCAAGGTCGAGTTATAATTATGAATATGGTATTTACAATTATTAGTTCCGTTCCTCTAACGCAAAATTATGATATA
Source organism: Argiope argentata (assembly GCA_026289955.1). NCBI lineage: Eukaryota > Metazoa > Arthropoda > Arachnida > Araneae > Araneidae > Argiope > Argiope argentata. Next base: position 771,723 of record JAOUZG010035355.1, read on the forward strand.
ATTAAATTTCTGAAAATAAAATATTTTTTAATGTTAAAAAATGAATTTTTTCTTTCATAAACATATTTTTATTAATGTTATTTCGTTTATTTTTTGTACAATATGATTTTCAGTTGTAAACCTTTTAGAATCTGGCAATGGTTTGTAATATATGCTGTTAAACTGAAAGAAAAACCAACCAATGGAATTCCACAACACTTGGAGTATTATTTTAGTTATAAGAATGTAAGATGTTCTGCAAGCTATAGTTTGATGTTTAAGAAAACTGGTAGTTTTTTATAAAGCAAAGAAGATTGTTTTTCATACATTTTTATTATTAATGTTATTTCTCTTATGATGCCTAAAAGTCTTTTTCAGATACCTAATTGCATCAATTTTCTTTATGATTTTGTTTATTATTTTTATTTTTAATATACCAGAAATAACGCAGCTTAGAAGTTAAAATAAAAATTTTAGACTTTGTATAATTCAAATCCATTTTCCTAATGATTTACACGGAGATATAAGAATCTAATTTTCTAATTGAATTTAAACGGATTCATATTATTTTGAAATTAATTCATTTAAATATATTTCCTACTGAGAAACAAGCATGATTTTTTAATATCACCATACTATTTGACATACATTAAAAACTCATTTGATGACTTATCGGATAATGTTACTTACATTTTCTTATAATATTAAAATATTATCAATTGTCACTATAACGAGAAATCATACTTTGTCATTTATGCTCAAGTCATTCATTTGAAAGAATCTCAAGGACCGGAGGTAGCCCATCATGGGCGGGAACTTCATGAACCCTACAAAAGTCATGAGGACTTGAAAGAGCAGTTCGGACTCTGGCTAGGAGTGTCAGTCCAATGCACAAAAGTTATTATCAGTCTGTGGTATTAGATACTTTGTGTTTGAAAGTTGTTTCCTGTTGTATTAGTTGCAGTGGAGCAGTAAATTGTGAATCGTAACTGCTATAGTTTCCTTATATTCTAGATTTTTTACGAATAAGCGTTTTGCGATTTTCAAGAGAGTGTTTTATCAATCCCTTCACACGAACTTCTAATCACGATACAATATGTGAATTTTATAGTTTTTATGTTGAATATTACTTTAAAACTGAAAGTCTAATCTATTTATAATTTTCTAAGTAGTGTGGTAAGCTACTGGCTGATTCGGTGGCGAAATCAGCAACGAATTTCTTGTCTCAGGGACTTTCTTATTGCGATGTCAAAAATGCTTTGGCTAAGCACATCTTCTCTACTTGGCAATTAAAGTGAGACCTGCGATCACAAAATAAATTGCATTCCATCAAGCCAACTATTGTATTGTGGTCTGTTCTCACTATAAGTGAGACCGACGTAAAATTGACTCGTCTCCGTATAGGACATACGCGTTATACACACCGACATCTCCTTTTTGGTGAAATGGCGCCAAAGTGCCCAACATGTCATGTACATGTTACTGTAAATCATATTTTAATTGAATGCCTGCTTATAATCTAAATCTTTTTCTTTTTTCAAGACATCGTCATTAACCTTGAGAGACTTGGTGGGTGAGAGATACCACCCGGATATTTTTCACTTTTTAAAGTCTATTAACTTTTATACTTGCATTTAGTCGTGTAAATTTTAATTAGTTCTTTTTGGTCATTTGATTCATCATTAATTTGACATTCATTCAGAAAATTGTCTTATGATATTGCTTTTATATTCCACTATTTTTTGTATATGAAATTGTATTTCAATCTTGAATTTATAATTTATCATTTGCATGGCGCAGCTTAGCCAAATATGGCTCTTGTGCCAATAAATTCAATCAATCATCCAACCAACCAACCAACCATGGTAAACTACTGATAATTTAATGAGACAGTCTAAACATGAATCCTCTTTTAACTACCGCCCTAATGTACTTGGTATTTTTAATGTTAAACTGACACTAGTCGGTGCATAGAAAAAAAATCAGATTAGAATGGAAAATATATACAAATAATCGCATCTAAAATATATACAATGAAAATGTAAAACAAATCAAAAATAAATTAATTAAGCTTTAAACTTGGACAGTTTAAAGTCAAAAATTCAATATTACAGATGATGTATTGTGAACTTGCCAACTCAGGAGATGTCCAATTTTCTAATTCTCTTATAGCATCAAAATTTAGAGAAATGCGTGTAAACCCTCAAGATCTGATAGAATTATAGGCACAGAGTTTTTTCTTAAACATCCCTTATTTAACTTTAAGAGAAACTGCAATTTTACCTAAATTAATCTGAGTTAAAATTAAAGTAATTTGTTAAATTCTCCTCATGCCTAAATATTTCGCCGCAACACATGTGTTTCTGTAAGATAGCTTAATTAGTTTACACTTCCCTTTAAAGTATAGACTGTTTTTTTAACTTTATCTGCATAATTAATATTCCTTGCTAATTATGCGAGACAAATAAAATAAGATAATTTGTTTAAGTACTTTGAAGTAATTGAATGCTTTAAAAACACCAATTAATGTTCTTTATCTTTAAATTAACTGTTAACATTAGTCTATCTATTTTCTAAAAGTTAATTTCTCGTTAGCTGCTAAAATACAGAAAGTTACTATTCGAAAATTAATGCATCTGATTGAAATTATCTGATTGAAAATTTAAAAGTGTGCAATCTTTTTCTTTCCTGCTTGCTTTTCTATTAATTATGAAAAATTAACTATCTTAATTAGTTTAAATTCCTTTTTCACAGAATTTTCTATCGAAAGTGAATTTCCATTAATTTCTTGAAATTGCATTTGCATTCAAATTTATGTTCGAAAATTTTCAAACGATTTCTTTCAAATTCATTAATATGTGTACTATGAATAAATATTATTCCAGAAGGAATTAAATTGCAGCAAATTAATTATTGAAAAGATAGTTTCAAAGTTTCATGAATGTCTAAACTATAATATATTGCTATTAAATTAATATGTATTTAATATATTAATATATTTAACAGTGTATTAAAATAATATTTTTCAGGGGAAAATACTTTTTAAATAAAAGAAATAAATGATAACCTTAAGAGATATTTCTTATCTCTTAAAAAAGCATGGAAATTAGAAAAAATAGATTCATTTTGTGCAGTTTATTAATAAATAAATTTAGTTATTTTATAGATTAACTTTCTTGTAAAAATAAATGAATAATAATTCGAAGCTCTTTTAATTAATAAGTCTTTATCTCAAACATCCATTGAAGGATAAGAATCATATTGCGAAGATGATTTCGTTTTATCCTTTGACTAAGAGGATAAAAAAGGTCAATAAGAAGTTAAGCAAAATTTTCTTGAAGCATATAAATCCTTAATAGAATTTTCATTTCACGTGAAGCAGCCCGATACCAATATATCGATAAACGCTTTGAAATTGTCTGTTAAGCCTTCCTATTAGCTTAATTCCTTAACAAAACACACGTATTCTATTTCACAATCCACTTTAGAAGAAGATTTTCTCGTCAAAACTTTTGAAACGCAGCAGGATTACTAAACAGCGTCTTCTTTATTCACATTATTAGCTTTCTAATTCCAGGGAGCTATATATATCATCGAGATAATTCCTTCGGTTTATTTTACTTACACATAAATACGTTTAACTCGGGGATAGGCGTAAATGATTCCGGCATTTCCGCCGTCTAACCTTTCTCTATTTATTTATTTTTTCTCTCCAATAAACCGCTTTGCTGCCTTTTGAAAAGCAAACCCTGAGAGAATCCGAAATAATAAGAGAATTGGGCTTAATCGTATAAAAGCATTGTTCCACGTCGAAAATTCTGTTTCAATTAAGAAGCCAGCCCGGAGCCTTCACTATATTAGTTTGCTTCAAAAATCAATTAAATGAAAGGTACTTTGGAATAATTGATTATCTAACGCTGTGTTCCCTGTTAGGGTCGCAGGTAATTAAAATTTAGATCAGAAAAGGACTTTAAGCGGCAGCTTGTTTTTCTTTATTTTTCAGAATAACGAGTTGCGATCATTTTATACATTATAATTACATAACAAAATAACTGAGTTTTGAAAAATTCTAAGAAAATAATGCACATTTGGCAACTTTCTGATAAATATTTTGTAGACTGAATAATTGCAAAGTTATTTTAATGAGCTCCTTAGGTGGAAATTAGTAATTATTTGGCTGGTGGGTAAATATTGATTTTGCTCTAAATCTTGTTGATTCTTTTTTGATTATTATTTTTCAAATAGATTTTTTTAAATTTTTGAATTAGTTTGTTAAGTGTTATAATTATTTTAGTTGATTTTACGGGAAATTAACTCTTTGAAACATTATTTACAAAAAATAAATAGTTAATTAATCGTTAAAACGATTGTTTGTTTTCCTTTCATGTGATTAATTTGCATAGGAAAAATAACATTTTCAACGTATTTTACGTTTATTGGGTAACCGATATTTATGACTGTTATATTTAGGTTTGTAATTCAAAATTTTAATTCAATAATTTTTCAGTTTAGTGAGAGTGGCAACATTGTTTTAATTTTTCCATAATTAAAAAGTGTTGATTTGAAAAATTGTTGTTAGCTTCTTGCTTTTGCTAATAATATATCATTTATTGTATAGAATCCGGGATTAAAAAAATGAGTCATGATTGCAATCAGATAATACAAAATATAAACTTTACTTTCAGTTGGATAACTTACAAGTTTTTTTTTTTTTGTAATTGTTTAGTTAACGAACGTTTTCAATTGTATTATGAATATAAGAGACTATAATTATTTGTAGTATATACTATTTAAAGAGAAATATGTTCCTGGATCATTTTTTTTATAAATAAGACATTTTAAATATATAATTATTTAGGCATGTGATATTCAACAATTTTTTTCCTCCGTTTTTTTTAATTTTATGTATTATATACATTTATACATATAATATTAAATTATATTTTTTATATATTATATATAATATTATTTTTATATGTTATATATTATATTATATTTATATATTATATTTATATATTATATTCATATTGATATTATAAGTTTATTAAATAAATTCTCCTGTTTTATCTAAAAGATGTTGTTGTAAAAAATAAAATATAAAATTATGGCAACATTGGATTCTGAAGTAATGAATTGTCCATGTTTCACACAACATTTAGCAGCTGGAAAAAATCCGGCCTTCTAATCCAAGTCACGTGCTGGAAAAACAAAATCACGAACCCTTCTTAAATAGCCAATACAGGAGGAAAAAAGGGAAAAAGAACTCCATGAGACGCAGATCAAAAACTAAAAGCTAGCAACAGGTCGTGTCTAGTAAATAAATGAAATTGAGCAAATCTTCTGTTTGTGAAGCACAAAATTGGATTTAGTGCTGCCTCAATTTTATTTACTCATCTTTTATTTCTCTTAGGAAAAGTATTTTCATTTCTTCTTACATTTTCTTGAGAAATATTTTTTTACGATGGATGTCAATTTTTTAGCCTCTACAAAATTAATATTTTAATTTTTTAAAAATCGATATTTTAGTTTCATCACTTATTTTATTACAAAGGAAAAAATAGTTGATAAATATTCCAAAAATTAGTGTCTTGATTAGTGTTGCGATTTTAAAATATAAATTATTTATTCTTGCGTTTTTGTATGTAAATATGGAACTATTATGTTTTAGAGAAGATAATAAAAATTTTAAAAACTGGCCAATTTCTGGAAGTATTTACTTTTGAAAAACCATTAAATAAATCTTATTTTATAGCAAAAGCTTCAAATCATCAAAAAGATTGGGAAATATCTGATGCTAAAATCTTTCAATAAGCTCCAATGTTTTATTCTATTTTATGGAATCCCAATCCAATATATTATGACAACAAAGCTTCTATTTCTATGCTTTCAAAATATTTCAAATTTGTCTTGAAGTATTTTATTCATACATACTTATTAAAAGGCTTAGTTATGGAATTTATATAAGTTCTGCAGTATATGTGGAAGCAGAGCAAGTAGCTCGATAAAACTAAATAAAGCATTTTCAACTGAAAGTATGTAAAATGTTGAATGAAAGGCTACAATTCCAGACGCCTGCTTTTGCTTCCAAATGAAATTTGAGGTTTTAAACATTATGATAGTTAACTAATAAGTAATTAACACACTGATAATAGTCTCATCTACCATTTGACTTTGTGAATTTTCATTTACCGTACTAGTTATAAAATACACGCAAATTAAATTTTAAACATTTCTCAGATAAATTTATTTTTTTTAATCTAAGCTATTAAAGTACTTGTGTCTGGTTTAAATGCATAAACGAATCTGTTAAACTTAACTGCAGTACTAGTAATTCAAAGCATAATCTTATTAGTCTCAGAGATGTAATCCAAAATTGAGGCATTATATATATATATATATGAAGTACAGTATTCGAAGGTTATTTCACCTTTTATAAACATCTTAAATATGTCAAACATATAGAAAAATATATCAGAAATTTTCAATTATCTTTTCAGTTTTTCTTTCAAAAAGTGAATGGAATCACAAATAATTAGATGCAAATTAATATTGAAAAAGAGGATAGACATTCATTTCGGGGGGGCGATATCCTGGCTGGTAGGGAGTTGTAATCGCACCCCTTGGCTGCGAATTCGAGCCGAAGACTCTTCATGTGTGTGGTGGCTGGTATATGTTATATCTGCCTTGGTCAAATAGTCCCCCAAGTCAAGAGTAATACAACTGTATTTAATGGGTCAGAAGTGATCGTTCTCTAATCCAGATCTAAATTACGACCCTTGGACCTAATTCCGGCCCGTAAAAAGGGTTTGTGACATGTCTAAGGTGGAAGCCAGATTTGAGCCCTCGGGTGCTTAGGGATCCATACCCTCAGAAGCTACTGCACCACTTCTACCATAGTAAATCAGAACACCAGAACAACAATTTATCTTCGATGTTAGATGGTTTATGAATGCTTTATATATATATATATATATATATATATATGCTCGAAGTACAGTATTCAAAGACTTTTCATATAATAAGAGCATTTTCAAAAATGTTGAATTTATTCCATATTATTTCGGAGATTTTCAATAGTCACACGATATTGTCCATGGTATGATAAATGTCTGAGAAATTAGCCTAAGTTAACATTGATTAAAAATAATTTTAATCAATGTTAACTTAGGCTAATTGGAAATTAGCCTTAGTTAACATTGATTATAATAATTTATATAAAAGAAATTTTTTTTAAAAAAATATTATTGGTTTTCAAAGTTAATTTATACATTTTGGAATCTTTATACTTGTGATTCTGAGCTTTGAATTGCAGACAATAGAAATCAAAACTAACAAAAATTGAAGGAAGGGTTTAAAAAATAGAGCAAAAATAAATTAGATTTTTTTTTTACAAAACAAGGTTCATAACTTTAATTTTCTATTAAATTAAATTTTCATGGAAAGTTCTTTTTATGAAAATTAACTCTGATTAACCTTTTTGACCGGAAACCTTGCTTTTTTATTTTGGAAAAGTTTTTAAAGGGATAAACTAATAAGACAGAAAAGGCTTAATTCTTTAAATTTAGAAATCTGGCAGATATTCTTAATATTTGTCAGAAAATCGACAACAACAATAAAAATTGCATTTCTGCTGTTTTAATTTTAAATTAGGGAGAAATGTTCCAATTGCAACAAAAATTAAAAGGAAAAGGTAATAAAGTTTGAATATTAATGCTGTAACATACTTCAAATTCATTTGGAAAGTTGTAATTTAAAAATGATAAACAAACAACATAATGATGTCATCAAAATTTCTGAGATAAGTAGAGCATATTAATTAGAGAGTGAGATTTTTGATAATGTATGACTTCATTTTTCGGCCATTGGAAATGTTTACTATGTTCAAATGTATATACGGCAAATTATCCAAAATAGCACATAAAATGAAATTTTAAAAAAAATGCATTTTATTCATTGATCATTGATCATTTAATGCATTTTATTCATTGAGCTTTAAAATTCAGAAATTTGAATGAGAACTTAGTTGGGATTACGACTCTTACTTAGTAAATTTAAACGCTATATATGGGAACCCACAGAAACTCAAATACAAATGACCATAACATTTTCTTTTATGTGTATATAAATATACATTGTAAATCTTCATCTCCCTCAGATTGTACAGGAATATGCATTGTAAGTATTCAACTCCATCAGATCTACTCAGGGGCAATGATAGTAGGGAATCATTATATAATATTCCCCTGGAATAACCAAATAAGTATATAATATACAGATAGAGCTTTGAAGCTGATTGGATGTAAATTATATTGTATAAGTCTTTTATACAATAATTTTTATTTTAGTTTTTGCACAAAATAAAATATAATATAACCTAACTTTTCACAGAAGTTATAATTTAGGAATGTTTTGTTTTTAACTTATTTTAATAATAAATTCGTCATTTGAGATTAAGAAATACTGACTACCGCCCTTAGGTAAAATTTGGTTTAAACAGCGACCAAAAGGCTTCAGGAAAAAAATTCGCCTAGTTATAAAAATATTCTAAGAGTGCATTATTACTCATTATGAAAAATTTTGAACGCATGAATCACATGCTATATTATTTGACAATTGAAAGTACCAAATCAACAAGAAATTTTTCTTAACGTTTTTTGGTAGGCTTTATAATCGACAAATACCATAGTTAATTTTGAAATCCACCTTATAAGCACCTGGTTTCATGAGCACATTTAGAGAGCATATACGACTGAACAGCAATATATTGATAAGTCCGATAACAGAAATGTACTGTAAAGTATATTGAAGAATTTTGGGCTCTTTTTATAATCCAGGAATGGCAAAAAATTCTTGAAATGTCTTTATATTCAATTTTTTTTTTTTTTTGCTAAAATGTGATAAAATTAAACAGAACTGGATATTTAAGTATTCTCCTAACCCTCTCAATGTACTTGACATTAATTAGGTTTTCTTCAAATATTGTAATCCAAGTTGTACGCAATTGTGTGTAATTAACTCCGATTAAGCTCCGATTAAACGCAATTGTGCGTAATTAACGTTTCTACTTATACAGCATCTTAAATAAAAGCATATGATTATAATACTTTTAACATTTATAGTAAATCGTAGAATAGAAAATTATTTTCTGAATCAATAAATTAAAAGTATGACAGTTTTGATAAATACTGCGCAAATATGGTCCTGATTTAATTTTCAAATCGAAAATAAAGTTGATATTATCCCTTTAAAATGGAACAATACGTTTTGTCTTATATATTCTTTTATTTTCCCTTCTTTGTTAGTTGTACCTGCTCCACCGGAATTTACCGTTTGGAGTGACGAACCTGGCATCTTAATAATAAAATTTGCAACCCCACCTCATTCCATTCTCCCCGTCTTGGAATACAGAATCGAATGGAAACTGACTACAGACACTGACTGGCATCAAGCAAGGTACCACCAAGCAAGCGATGGTGAGTTAATAAATGTGACGTATCATTTCTTGTAACTTCAGAAAAGGACACATTCTTAAATTAAAAGAAGGTCTCATTTATTTGTGTTCTCTTTGGTAATAATTAATGCTTACACACGGTCAGTTATAAGTAAGAGAACACATGCCCAGAAAGGGACTGATTTATGTTTCCCACAGTTTGAAAAGATAGGGTCAGGCCTATGCTTGACTATAAATTGACGCTATAATTGACCCTAATTTTTTTTTACTACGAATCGCGTTAAATCGATGAATATTTTCACAAAGAAACACGATTAAAATCTGAGAAAGAAATATCAACATACCTAAATTTAGAAAAATACAGAAAAAAAGTTGAAAAAAAGAAGAAGAAAAACCTATCATTGAAATGAACAAATTGCAAAAAATATGGGAATTAACCTTTGATAAGTAATTATTTTTTCACGTCAGAAATATAAATAAATAATAAATAAATGAAATCCACTATCAAAAGTTTCAAGTTATCATTCAAGAACATTATTATTCTTATGTCATTATTTGTCTTAATTAATTTAAACCATTAACCAATTGAAACAGGTTTGAGGCAACCATGAGGCTTCACATCATGATAGCTCTATTTCTAGCTATAATAGCTTTTCAAACTTTCATTTTCCATTTTTCTTGATTGCAAACAAAATTTTAGAGGTCGAACTATTTTGATAAGAAAAAAACCCCATCGTTTCTCTAAATATCGACGCATGAGTAATCTGATAGTCTCGTAATTGTTTCAAACAGGATTAAACTAGTTAATAAATTAATTTAATTAAGAAAATTCCTAAGAATTCAGGGAATAAAAAATTTGCATAATTAAGTTATAAATTCAGTTAGTGATAAATTGCCAAATGTAATAACCTTCTGCAATATTTTTTATAACCTTAAATCCGAAAAATTTATGCCTCAAAACCGATAAATCGCCAATTTATTGCCTACATATTTTGAGAATTCAAAGCCATCAATCCAAACAACATCATGTTCTCACATGATTATAAATAAAATCCAGCCAAATTCTACAAACGCAGACGGAGTAAGGAAAAAAAAAACAATAACCAGTATGGTGTTGTCTCGACGGGACAAATACTTACCCTGAACCATCCAGCATTTCTTAGCATTTTTACGAGTACGCTGCCTATTGGCCATCTTATTACTAGCCAAATGTAAAAACACATGTATAGTTTTTTTTTCTTCCATACTTTCGGAAGTTTAATGGAATTGCGTCTTTATATATATATTTTTTTGTTATTGGGTCAGAATATGCCACTTATTAATGCCATTAAGACAATAATTAAATTTTTTTAATGAAATTAAAAAAAAATAATTTATTTAGTTGACTCATTAAGAAAATAAACTTTCTTGATTTTAATTCCTCTAATCTAATGTAGATTACTTCAACACTTTTTATTGGATTTTTCACTCTACGATATTCTTACCTGGGTAAACTAGTAAACAAATTCGATTTCCTAATGTAATCGGTCATTAATAAAAATTTCAGAGTTTTGCTTAAGAAATTTAATAACATTTAATGGGAAATAGTTTTTACATTTTCGATAAACTAAAATATTATACTTTCCCTGATCCAAGGACATTTATACCTCCCAAAGATTGATATCCCAGGAAATGTTAAAAAATTACCTAAAAATGTTTTATCTTTTCAAATAACTCCTTGTTTATTTCGTGTATACGAAAAAATATATATATAAAAGCAGAGTAATCGATAAAAAAGTACACTTTTTATTCTTATGAAATCTTAATGCGTAAGCTCCATCTAATTTGTATAAGATCCATTTTTGCAATCGTACCTGTGTTGTTGCATATGAATATGAAGTTTCAAATATAGTAATAAGTGCGTGGATGAAATTCGATATGTTTTCTATAGACCTGGATATATATGTCAAATAAGAAGACCGTCTGTCTGCATGTACATAATAACCCTCGAATAAACGAAGCCATGTAAATAAAATAAGAAGGGATATTATATATCAAGCATTTATGTATATCCTATTCAAAACTAAATTCGTCGGCAATAAAAGATATTTCTCAGAAAGACATTTTCGATTTTCTATAAAATTAGACAATAATATAAAATGCAGTACATATTTTCTCCTCTTTTTTGTACTACCATTCAAATATAAACCGGGAAATATTATATACAGCTTTAACTATTTTATTCCGCTTCGTGTTTCCAGTCTTTTTCAAAGAATGTATATTATATTATTTGACGTACTTATTTATTATCATTCAACAATTCTTCCAAATAAATTATTAAATATATTTATTCGTGCATATGCTGTCGAGTTATAACTAATGATCAAATTTTATGTCTAACTATGTATCGTAATATTGTAATATTAATAAGAAAAATAATATTATTCTGAAGTTTATTTTATTTTTGGTAATTTAAATTTTAATCGAAAATTACAAAAAATAATTTTGACAGATTTATTAATTTTTAAAGGACTATAAAGTTGTTTATCGTTGTTTTTTATCAAAAAAATTCTTCCAAGTTTTTGCTAAAAATAAATTAAGAAATATTTAACCAATTTTTATATATTTGTCTCTTGCTTAAATTATGTCGATATAAATTATATGAACTATGCCAAGATATAAATAATGGCAAAAATTTATGACTAACTATATTGAAACATAGTAATATTATTAAAGAAAATTATATTACAGTGCTGTTTATTTTATTAATCAATTTTTAATTTTAATAATACGAATTTTAATCTGAAATTTCACATTTTTTGACAGTTTTATCAAATTGAGATAATTATTTTTTATAGTTGTTTCCCATGAAAAATGTATCCCGTTTTCTCGATAAAAATAAATAATGAAATGTTCAACTTATATTTATATACATCTTTGTTTCTTGCTTTAATTCTGATAATTTTTCAGTTATTTCATTTTTATTATTTACATAAAAAAATTTATATTTGCTCCATTTAAATCTAGTAATTGTAATCAGATGGATTATATGTTTTTTAAAAAGACATTTTTTATTTATATAATAAAAAGAAATTTCAATTACCAACCTGTTAGTATTCTTGGCAGCACAGCCTGCTGAACAATACTGTACAATATTGTGAGATATTATATGATATTAATCAATATTCCCGCTATTATCAATATATATGGATCATTGTCATACAATATTCTACAATATTTGTGTGTTACTAGAGAAAGAATATCCTTTTTATCTTTTGATAAAAAAAATAGATTTACTTGAATTCATATTGATTTGAATAATTTTAAAGGAGGTTCAATTGTTTTATGATTTTTATTCTTTTATGCAGGAAATGAATTCGTGATCCATGGCTTGAGCTTTGAGAGTGATTATTCCATTCGCATTGCTGCTAGAAATACTGTGGGCTACAGCAATTATTCAGAAGAAGTGGTTCAAAGGACTAAAGGTCTAATTGCCGAAACAGTTGTGGATGGCAGCAGCGTGTCTTCCTCTTTCAACTCGGCAGTGGCCTCTACTCTACTGGCAGACATCTTCCAGCACTACTCTGCAGTTTTAGTGCTCTACCTTATCATTGTTTTCAAGAATCGCTGATGACTACCCGGTTGTCTGCTGTTCTGTGTGCGTCTACTTGATGTTATGTCACAAAACTGTCGCTTGATGGGATTCAAAAAATGTGCAAATTCACAAAGTATTTTTGTCTTGTGAAGTCATCAGCACTTCTAATATCGATGGTTCTCAATGTATATTATTCCTGGAATTCGAAGCAAGGTGGATATGTCGCTTCATGTTTTTATATTATGTGATACCTACCAAAAAATGAGCTCTATGAATGGTTGATTTAGAAACTAAAAGCAAGGTGCTGAACTTGCTCAGTGTATGTTTAGTATGATTGGTACCCATGTGAATATGTGTGATTGGTAATTGGGAACGCAATGTATTAGAATAATTTATGATAGCAAAGATTCAGAGAAGACTCAAAGATTATACATACTGCACAACCATTGTTTATTCAAAATGTTTAAAACTATTTACCTCCAGCTCAACCTTTATAAGCGCTTTGAACCTGCCCCTTTGTTTGTAATCCAATCCACTCCAACACGATTAATGTTGTAGGTTTCAAGTGAACAAAACCGCATTTATGTCTCCACAAGTCAGATGACTTCCATCATGTGTATACCGGATTTCAGCAACGTTTTATAAACCGTGTTGTGTGCTTCCGCCTTTGTGAGTCAATATTTTTCTAAAATTATCGTTTTAATTTTTTAAAAAAATTGTAACAATGATATATTTTATGTTACACTTTTCATTTAAATTCATTTCTTGTGAAACGATCAATAGATGCAGAACAAGTTAAGAGAGTCATCAATGGTTTAATTAACAGCTTTACGAACGAAGAAAAAACTACAATGAAAATGTCACAGTTGTCATTGACAACTGAAAATTCATTTAATTATTTCATCGTAATATTTCTAAATATATGCCCCGTTGAGTGCTTTATATTAGAAAAACAAACATTGTCAGGATTTGTATTTGGATATTATTCACATTATTGAAACAAATTAATAATGGAATGAAATTTAAAGTTTTTGAACTTTAAATAAAAGGTAAGCATTATTAAAATTATGCTAAATAAACCTGCAGTTACTGAATTGCAAACGCAGCAGGAATTAACAAACACAAAAGGAATGAAATATACAGAACTGTATTTAATATGCATATTTTAATAGTAAACATTTAATTTCTACTAAACAATATTTCCATTCAAAAACAAATTTATTGACAATAAATTCAGAATCATGGCTTATATTAACGACCAATGCGTGATGAAAAATAATTTTTTTTGCAAAAAAAATTATTTACAATCATGTCATTCAATTCAAAATTCTGCATCATGCTGACTTTTAAAAATATCCCTTTAGCATAAAGATTCTCCTAAGAGATCGATATACTCCATAACTTCTTCAACAGTTTTTATTAATTACTTATTAATTATTTTTTAATATTTTTGTTTATTTTCATGTTCTTTGCCGAAAATATATTTTTTCTACAATTTGTCATATTAAAATACAGAGAGAAAAATTAAAAATTAAATTCTGTTTGGTGACATTACATAATGTTAATGAAAAATGAAAAAATAATATCTTTATTTTTCACTTTTACATCAGTGTAGAGGAATTTTGGTTATCCTAACAATAGGAAAAATCACAAAAGAAAAGACACTTCTTTAATAATGTTCATAGTCAGATACACAATAGTTTTGTACGATTTCTAGATAATTCTAATGATAAAAAAAGGCGAAAAACGAAGCACTTTGCACAATGTTAGTTTAATTATTGCCAATAATTTAGAAAGCCCATCGCTCAAAATAGAATGTAAAACCCATCGTATTTCTATTGCATATAAAAAACAAAGAGGGAAAAAATTTAAAAATTAATAAAACAGCATTAAGGAATATTAATTTCTAATGTTGAATAAAAATGTCAAGAGATAAAATTTTACATTACTATAAAATAAATTTAATAAAAATTTTGCGATTCAATTAAAAAAATAAATTCTTAAACATCGAAGCAAAATTTATTGTATGTGATTCATTCTTCTATTCAAGTTAAATGAAATTCAATTCTTTTTTTGCCAAATATTATTTTATGAAGGGTCTATAATTTAAGCAAAATAATGTGAAATGTCAAAAATGGAAAATTCATTTCAATTCATTATCACTTATTTAGTTTTGAATGAGTTTAGTTTCAAACTAATTATAGATTAAAAATTAACATATTTTAATGATACATTTCAAATTTTATAAAAAATTATATTACCATATAACCTTTTAATTAGTTTTTAGATAAAAATGAACAAATTTATTTCTCAAAAATTGAAATCATTTGAATGTATTAAAAAACTTGACAGAAAAGAAAGATATATAATCATACTTTCTTTGTAAAAAATCCCAAAAATCATATTGTATACTCATTAAGAAGATACTTTTTATGTTTACAAAGAAGATAAGCCTTTCTGAGAAAAAAGATTATATGATTATGTTAGAATACAACACCCTGGCAGTATTTCCAAGGATTTGCTGTCAATATTTACATTAACGTTGCATTATCATTTTTAATCATGCAGAAGCACCCACGATTTTAATTCCTGAAAATGCTATAGACAAGGATTTTACTTCAAAATATGCTCATGAAGCACTTATTTCTTTTAAACAAAAAGATATCTATAAATATGCGTGATAATTAAAGATCGAGTAATTGGAATTTTTTTGTCAAAAAAACGGTGCGACCATTTTTTCGTATAATTTTCAGTTGATGCTGCTTTTTAACGCTAATCTTCACCAGTTACTTAAAGATAAAAATGGGTGCATTTTTTAATCTGTTTGCTTGATGCAGTCTAAAATAAAATAAAAATCTAGTTTAAAAAAAGTAAGAATATTTATAACCAACCAGATTAAGATTTTAAAAAATAATGCTGCTGCTGGTGTGTAATTAAACAAAAATATAATTATATATTTAAATATACATGTTCTAAAATTTAATATTTTTACATCAAAATTTAAAGAAACAATATACTAGAGACTGAAACTCTGGCTTTTATATTCAAATGAATAAAACTAAAAAATATCAAATTGTAAGATTGAAATAATTTAAATTAAATTATAATTAACTTTCGATAATTTTAAATTAAATTATAATAAACGAAAAATGATAAATTTTTACTCTTTTAATCAATGCTTTTAGTGAAATAAGAAATGAAAATATATGAACTTTATTTAATTTTTCAATTAAGAAATTATAACTTTATATATAAATAAAAAATTCTATAATTTTACAACATACATATTTATTTTTCCGAAGTAATAATTTAGTTTAGACACATAGTTGTAGAAACATAGTTTAGACATTTATTCAAACACACAATTTTGTTAGAAACATAGATAAATTTTCGTTCTCAAAGATAATGCATATTGCTATTCAAATTAAAACCTTCATATAACGATAAAGTATTACAGTTGACCTACACAGCTTTTTTTGTATCACTCTACCAATGACAAAAAAACAAACAACAAAAAGAACCTATGAATATTAAATTCATTCATTTACAACACTGTGTTAACAATTGTCATTAAAATAATAAAGAAATTTAACTATTCCTTAAACTGTTTTAATTGATAACCTAATATTAATTATTAAAATTATTCATAATTATTTTTTTTATTTTTATTTGATCTCATAAATATTTGAACGATGAAAAATCATTCTGCTCAGATTTTATTTTACTGTATAAATAAAAAAAAACTTTATTTTATATAATATATATATTTTAAATACTTGAACACTTTCTAGAATACGTTTTTAGTTTTTAATATAACGTTAACAGTGTTTAATCTGACATTTTGAGAAAAATTTACTGCTCTTGTCGTTGTTTAATAAGTACTACAATCGAAATTCTCTCAAATGTGAAAGTTACTAAATGTAAAAAAGAGTTTTGATTTTATTCTATCATTATTTTCTCACAAGTGCTTAATATTCCTCCCGTTTAATGGCAACGGAAAAAAGAGTATGCTAACAAAGACCCGATTTCCATAAATACGCTTCTGGCTTGTTCGGGCGTGTGATTCCATCAGGCCAAACTAGTCAAGTCTACAAACCCTTCTTTATCACACATCTGTTTCTTCACAGCCAGCCTCGCAAAAAAGAAGTCTAATATCAAGTTTTCGGTGAGACTATCCAAAGAAAGGATTCCACGGACACAATGTGCTTGATTCTTCAACCTTTTTGTTCAGACTTGACTTAATCTGATAAGAAGGAATGAATTGAGCAAATATTGAATGCTCCGTAAGAGAGCGAGCCCAGTTTGATCCTTTTGAGGAAGAACAAACACTGTGTTGGCTTACGTAAGTAAAAAAAACACGAAGATTCGCCATTTTCTTTTGTTACGGCAGCTCTTATTCATTCTCTGCTAGCTGAGGGAGTGTTGAGGTATGCTAGGCCGATACTTTCCAAATGTAAACAGCATCGTAATGAAAGACAAAATCGCCTGTGAATCTTTTTTTATCTTCTGTTTCAATAGATCGAAGTTTCTTTTGTAGTTGGTTCTTTTCTTTTTGTTTGCACTTTGGAATTATTTCTCTCGTATCGTAACTTATTGACAATTGACATCTATTCATGAAAGAGGAAGTTATTAAAAGTAAGTTAAGATATGCCTTTAAGATATGAGTACAGATAAAAGAATTGAAATTGAAAGATACACTTGAGGATCATATCATTTTTATACCACTTTCTGCTTTTAATTTGGAAATGAATTATTTCTTCTTTAAAAGGCATGTTGGTTTCAAGTGAGGATATACAGAAAATAAATTTTGATATTAATTAATTAAATAAATATTTGAGATGTTTCTAAATTAATCCTTCTTCAAACACGATTTTTTTAAAATTCCGAATGATTTTGAAAGAATGTTATAATTACTTACAAAACATACTTGTAATTATAATTTAAATCAAATTATTTAATAAAATTGTTACAATAACCGATTCGCAAGCAAATATATAGATATCAAATATCCAAAAAAGCGAGATTATATTTTCCCATCTGGACAACATGATGTTTTGCTGCCTTTATCTTTTAAATTATTGCAATTTATTAATTATAAAGATGTGAGGGATAACACAACAGACTTATTAACAATTTATAAATACACAATAAACCCTATTCCTTTCGAGATATCATAATTGAAGAAACTTGTTATTATAATTTAATTCCAAAGTCGAGGAAAATTGTAAAATTAACGGTTAGCAAGCGGATATATATTATTGCCACACGCACAAAATTGCCATATTATCTTTCTTTTTAACTGGACAGAATAATGTGTCGCTACCTTTATCTTTTAAAGTATTGCAATTTTTTAATTAAAAGGGTATGTGGGATAATGCACAGTAAAAATAAATACATAGTAAGCCCTATTCAACTCAAGATCCCATAATTAAAGAAGCTTGTAATTATAATTTAACCTAAAAGTTGAAGAAAAGTGTAAAAATAACAATTAGCAAATTGATGTACATTAATGCCATACGGACAAAAATGGGATATTCTCATTTCTTATCTAGACAGCACGATGTGTTATTATCTTTATTTAACAAATTATTGCAGTTATCTTTTAAACGATTGAAATCGGTGAGGTAAGTAGGATAAGGCAACAACCGTAATTAGTTTATAAATATCTAGAACACTCTATTTCATTCAAGATCTCAAATTTGAACACACTTCTAATTATAATTTAAACCAAATTTTAACAAAAACTAGGAAAAAAAATCACAATGTGCAAGAAAAAAAAATATGCTCATTTCTTATCTGAGAATTATAATGCATTGCTACTATTATCTATGTTATACCTCCGCAACTAATCGATCATTGGGATATGTAGAAAAAGACAATAGATGTAATAACAACTTATAAGCATCTAGTACATCTTATTCTATTCATGACTCAAAACTGACAACAGAGAAGCAATCTTATTTTCTTTCAATTATGTGTAAAATGACATACACACAATCGATCAGAATCTTATCATATCAACAGATATTTTGCTTGATGTGCTGAATTAAGTAACATAAATTACTCTTTCTCCTTAGACATCAACATTGTTTATGCTCATAATAAAATTTGTTATGTAACAAAAACAATCGTTTCATTTCTTTTATCTTTTCTCAAATTTGCTTCATATATTAAATCAATCAACTTAAAAGTCTGCTTTTTCATCAGACATATAGATTGTTTATATTAATAATGAATCTTTTTTATATCAAAATAAAGTGGTTTCATTTTTATAATTTCTGGAATTATCTTGATACATTCAATCAAGCAATACCAGACACTCTTTTTACACTAATGATAAATCTTTGTGCAAAAAATATTTAAGTTTCATTTTTATCTTTTTTTTAATATTTTAATCGATGTGTTGAATCAAACAATATGAAAGTCTGCTTTCTCATCATAGAAATAGCATGTTTATACTAATAATAAATCTTCTTTTTTTCAAAGACATTGAGGTTTAATTTTTATCTTTTCTGTAAATTGTTTGATGCGTTGAATCAAGCAACATAAAAGTCTGCTTTCTCATCAGATAACTACACTGTTTATATGAAACTTTTCCCTGATTTTTGGATTAACATATAAATAATAGTAATAACAAATAATTTTTTCAAAAAAAAATTAATTTTTGACACGAATTATTGATGTCCTCTCTAATAAACTCTTAAAAAATATTCATTTTTTTATCATTTAAGCGCACAGAGCTTATTAATTATCGTAAGAAAGCCAAAAGTAAAATATTAGACATGTTTTCATCAAATAAAAATTTAGCGAATTAGGTTTCAGTTATTTTTATGTCATCATTCTCAACGCTATGTACAGCTCATGAGGTAACAAGTGTTTACAATGTCACACGTTGCCCTTTTTACATGGTGTATATCATCATTAGATATTAATTGTACAGTTTCTATGAAAATATGCTTATATTTGTCAATGTTGTGTTCTATTTGTGAGAAAAGTGTAGATGTTAATATGAAAACTGCACTTATTAAGAACAATTTGAGATATTTAAACAAAAATTATCTATAATGAAGAGATGTTGAAATATATAGATGTTGCTATGAAAATAAACTTGAGTATTTGATATTGTGTTTATGCATTCACTGTCAGTCCTATTATTTGCTATTCATGTATATTATAAAAGTAAAAGTGTAAATAAAATTATGAGTTATGTGATGTATAATAATGAAATTAAATAAAGACATTTATTTAATTGAGTGTCACCATGATTATTGTTATTAATTTATTATATTAAAACTATTATTAGAAGGTGAGTATTAAGAAAGAATAAAAAAGTTAAGATTATAATTTTTTTTATTAAATTTGAAATCAAAGACGGAGTGACAAGCAGGGGATCTGAAGTTTAAAAAACCTGTCAATTAAGTAAATTTGCAAATAATAAGCCTAGAATTCTCTATCCAAAATTGTTATTAGATTTATTTCAACCAATATAACCCCCCCCCCGGTTTGTTTTATTGTGAAACCAAAGAGGACATAAAATTCAATTTAATTCTTAAAATTTCAAAAAGAATTCTCTAAATAATAATTAAAACTTAAACTAAATAAATATATAAACTTTAAGCTACATGGAGATATATTAAATTTCATACATTTTTTGCGCGTCTTTCAACATATAAATACAAAAAAATCTTTTATTAATTTCAATTTAAGATATAAGTGTTTGTTTCTTTAATTGTCAGTGATGTCATCTAACTTATAAACATAAGTTTCAAAAGGTGCTGCACAATTATTTTGAATTTTAAAGCTTATTTTAAAATATCAAAATGTATATATTTTTGACTTTTTGAAACAACATTTTATGATTTTTGACTACTGCTAATTTACAGAAGAATATTTTGAAATTCAACTTGGATGATAGATCCGTTTTACAATTATTTTAAAAAATTATAACTCATCTAAAATAATCACAATTATAAAAATTAAATAAAATATTTCTTTATTCTTTAAAATTTTGGAATGTTTCCAAAATATAGGATATTGAAAATTCGTTTGACTTTGAGCAAAATTTTCAGTAAATTATCACTAAAACTTATTCCTTTTAAAACTTATAGTCCCCTAAAATTTCTTTTAAAATTCATATTCCTTTAAAATTTTGGAATTTCTGTTTTACTTTCTCTGAGGAAGCCTATTCATCTGGTAAGGATGTCATGTCCTTTTTCAAGAAGAAATTATCAAAAAACTACAAAATTTTTAAAATAAAAATTCCTTTGTATGTTGAGAATTAATGTTCTAATTTTTCTAAAAGAGTCTATTAAAATAATAAGAGTGTCTCATGCATTTTCCAAAATAAAATTACCAGTGAACCGTAAGCTTTTAAAAACTAATATTATTTTATATTTTACGGAATTAATGTTTTACTTTCAATAAGGGAGTCATCTAACCTGATTAGGGCCTCTAGTGCATTTTAAAGAAAAGATTATCAGTAAACCGTAAAATTTCTGAAATTATTATTCCTCTACATTTTGGGAATTAATAAAGGAAATTTGATAATTATCTTTCATTTACTTGCAAGAAGAAACAATCAGTAAATCTTAGGCTTTTTATGATAAATACTCCCTTAAATTTTAGGTAATTAATGTTTTGATTTATGTCTCATTAACAATATAAAAATGTCTATTTCATTTAATAGTTAATGAAAATGTATCGGGTATGGATACGTTATGATTTCAAAATTCCCAACGCTTTTAATACGCTTTTGGAGCACAAAATCAGTTGAAGAGGTTGAGCCTTTATTTATTGTAAAATAATAACTTTATTACGACTCATAATCATTTGAAACCCATCTTGATTTATAAAATAAATTTCTGTTGTTTTGAAATTTTTTTACCCAATTTTTCCATAAAGCATTTAATGGCAAATTCTGAACATCTCATTTCTAATATATGCAATCCCCTGAACAACAGACACCTCTTTAAATACCTCGAATGTGGCGCTTGTAATTCAAGCTGACATGTTTCGACAGCATTCTGGAATTCACAGCCCATCACTTGAATATTATATGCTGAGTTCGGAGTTCGCTTAACTAACCGAAAGCATTCGAGGAGAATGAAACTGTCCAGTGAAAATGATGCGTCATTAGGAACATACTTGGGAGGTGATATGCGATGATCCAGTTGAGACTGTTCTGAATCTTACGACAAACTAACATCTGAATTGTTCAATGTGATAAATCCATATTAGTAACGAGCATATCAATTCGGAGGAGAGAAAATGGCATATGTATCCTCATATACTTTCAGAGAGACACATATAAAGAATAATGATAAATTTTTATACGAATGAAGTTAAATAAAAAAAATCAAAGGAGATACGAATCCTTTACCATGGACTAAAATAGGTCAAATTTTTTATTCGAAACAGCACATTTTAAACATAGTGCTAGGACCGCAAAAGATGTCTTAAAGCAAGCGAGGCTTATTTTAAGACACCCCCCGCTTCATTTCAACCACAAAGCATAATAAAAAATAATGTAGTTATCAAAACTTATTCAATAATTGTATGACAGTGTTTTCTCAATAATCAAGCTGGTGCCAGCTCAGAGAATTGATAGATTAATGGTTCCTTCAAAAAAGCATTATAATTCTAAAACCTTTATGTATTGCTTAAACATTCGAACTAGTTTCCGTTTGCAATCATTCTCTCAGAATACTGCCATTTATAGCTTTCAAACTAGTAATAAATATTACATTAAAAAAATCCACATTGGTCTATGAACAAATCAAATCAAAATTAGTGTGACAAATGAAAAAAGTATACATTATACAAAATAAAAGCTCAAATGACAGTCCGTATGGTTGAAAGTATAATCTAAAGAAAGTGTTTTTCATCTTAATTGGCAAAAATATACGACTGAATGATTTAATGGAGCAACAATGTTCAATTAAATTACATCATAACAACAAAACTATTCAAACAGATTTTTAAAAATCAAATTTAATTTTAAGAATTTAAATAAGTTAATAAAACATCGCAAGAAAATGAAATAAATATCATAATATTTTAAGGAAATGAAGAAAAAAGTATTTATGTGATAATAATTTGAACAGGCATAGATGAAAAAAGTATTTATGTGATAATAATTTGAACAGGCATAGATGAAAAATATTTAAGCGTTTTTTATTAACGTTTAAATATGTACACGCATATTTGATCGAATGCAACATCTTAATAAGATCAAAAATACATCTAGGCTTGTATAAAAGGCACATAGAATAAACGCTCATCTTTATATATGCTGACATCAGCTCTAACGTTATTTCCGAGCCATTCATTCAGATCACTCTCTATCCAGGCGATAGCTGTGAGATAATTGTTTACGATCATTGATCTTATTATGGAGTGCTGAAATGAATATTCTTCCAGGTAGTAATGCACTTGGGAATCTCGAGAATGGGCAAAACCATGTCTGGCAAGTATTATCGACCCAGTATTTTTATGTTGTTCTGACTCTATTAAGTGCATTGTACCCGTCACAGAATTGTGTTACTCTAGTATGAAGACATTCTATGCAAATGATTTGCCAGATGTATTTTATCAATGAGTTCAAGGCATATCTAGATAACTGATTTACTAAGGGCGTTCGAAAAGTAATTTAAATCCAAACAATTTGTTTATAAATATTTTATTGATAATTTATTTGCAATGCCATATGACACACATTCTAGCACTCTATTTCTTTACATAATCACCCAGTCGCTAGAGACATTTGTTGGTATTTAGTACCAATTATTCGATGCTCTGACTTTAGAGCATGATTCTGGTCCTTGGAGTCAGCTTAGAACAGTTGTCTGATCGTGGGCATTGTTAGAAAATTAGTTTCAATTCAATGAGCAATGCCATCCAATATTATGAAATCTTGTGAAATGTGTGTAATGGTCAATCTGTTATTACTGAGAATAATGTCTTCCACCCACTGCACCAGTTCTGACGTGTTGTTGTTGTTACTTATGGCACTCTCCATGGAGAAATTCCGCTGATACATCGGCAGATTTTAAGTCGAAGATATGCGTCTCTTGTTTCACATGTAGCGCCATTTAGCTACATACACGTCACAATTCTTTTTAGGAGGCGGACTTAGTTCATGCATATTCATTCATTCATGTCAGATCGTAATTTAGACCTGGAACAGAGACCGATCACCTCCAACCCAGTACCCCCAGTGGCATTACTTTCGACATGGATACAGATTTAACGAGCGGCATCCACCCACATTCGGGGAATCTTTGGCCGGTGAGTTTCAAACGTGCAACTTAAGGAGTACGAGTCTAACGCTTTACCAGCCAGGCTATCCCGGCACGTCTGCAGTGGACACCGCCGTCGGCCATCCTTGCCTTTCCAAATCTGTTGTCTTTGAGACTGTCTTCGAATCGCTAGCACCATTCTATAATAGCTGTGCAAAACATTAAATGTGGGCCATAAGTTGCAAATATTTCAAAATGAATTGTTTATCCGCAAATAAAGCACTCTACCGTGTAATTCAACGTTGGAATTAGTTTTCATCTGACTTGGTCACTTTTTTCTCGTAGTATTTAGCAGCCCTTTTCACTATCCGAATGAAACTGCTACGATTGTAAGTTGTATAAGGTAATTATCATCTGTGTAAACTTAGCTCTTCTTTCACCATAATGTCATATGTGAGGGAATGAGTGTAACTTACTTTTTGAACTTCCTTTGTAAAGTGAATAAAGTTTGAAACAAAAATCTGCCAAAGCATGTTAACAAGAAATTTCTATCATTAATGAGGTATCTCAGAGTTAATTTAGAAGTGTTTTTACAGAATAATTTATTTTTTATCAATTGCAATTGAAGCAATAGGGCGAGATTTGGTTACTATTGTCTTAGCATACCCTATGTTTCAATTCGAAGAATCGTGGTATCATTTATAAGGCAGGCAACCAAAATCATACCTTTTTATGTATTTATTTTTAATTGTTTTTTTTTCATCAAAAATGAATGTTTTGGTAACATTATACAATAAACAAAAACGTTTTTACAAAGTTTTTTCTTAAAGATATTTCTCATTTTATTCTTAAACCAATTAATGATCTATTTTTAGAAGGTATGAATTCAGCAATCTTTGCTAAAACAATTATAATTTATCTATGTTTTAACCGATAAACATAAAGCTGAAAAAAAACCATTTTCTGTGGTTATTACGGAATGAATCAGGATGTATTCGATATTACAATTTTAATAGAGTATCATTATGAATGTTCACTAATCAACTAGCTATTTTGCTCAAAGGGATATTTAATGGCCTAAAATAATATTATTAAGGACTTTATAACTCGGTCAGTTTTAGCCACTGAACGCATTATTTAAATTGTTAATGTAGAATATTATTGCACACCAATTTTTTTTAAATATGACTAACAGGATAGAGGAACTTTATAAAAATTATCTCCTTAATTCTTTTCAAGCTAACATTTATTAAACTAAATAATTTATAAATATATAATTCCTCAAGTTACTAAAGCGGTTTCCTGATCATCAAATCGCTTTATTAATTTATACCTATCTTTAACAGTCTTACAAATTTGCTTTTGAACACCAATATTTACATATATTTATTTTCTTATTCATATCTGCATCTTCCAAATAAGTGGATTTTGGATTCTGTAGATTTCTTTTAAAGTTACTCTGTCACATTAAAAATCTGATACATTCTAAAAGTCTTGTTCCTAGAATGCAATCTGTCAGAAATTACAGACACACAGTATTTTGTATCCTTGATAATGTCCAGTATTTTTCACAGAATTTGGCATTGGTATTTAACGTTATCGCAAAAGTAGTATCGTGGTGTCTGTAACTATTTATTTCTCAATCCAGTTTTGTGGAAAAACGTTTTATAAAGACGCTAATTCGTTGGAAAACTATCAATAATTTTTTATAACGTTATATAGTTCAAAGATAACTTTTTAACTTTAAGTTTTACAATACTTCATTTTAGAAATATTTTTTTATCTGAGTGAACCTTATGATTGATGCATCGTGTATTACATAGGAGTTTCATCATTTTGCTTGAAAAACATACCGCACTATCACAGAATTATATATATATGCGCAAAATGATTAGAATTTAATATTTTTGGTATTCAGTGGTAGAATTTATGAATATAAAAGTGCAAGTAAAAGTTTGTAGTACTCTAAAGTAATTATTAATATTGAAAATTTAATAGTCCCTACATCAAAAGGATTTGTTCATATATCAAAAGGAATGTTATAATTATATTGTTAATTCATAAAAATATAATAAAGGCAAAATACATGATTAACTGTTTGAAGTCCAAAAAGATTCTCTGAAAACTGTCCCCTTTTAAAGCATTATTCATCGTTTTCTTGATCTCGAAAAATCCATAAACTTTGATTTAAATTTCCCGACGTAAAAAAAAAAAAAAAATTGGAAAGAAGATTTAAGAACAAGACTCAACAAAAGAAATGCAAGTGGGGTGAAAAAAAAAGGAGCTTCAAAGAAATTTTGACGTTGTCAACAGCATTTAATATTAGTTTACAACATGTTTGACAATAATGTATGTGCATGTTTAAGTAAAGGCATAAGAAATTAATTCTACCTGACAGATTTTAATCACATCGTCCTCGTGAAGCAAGAGAATATGCAGATTAAGTTTGATAAAAGCCTTTTTAAGAAAACAAAGCACAATTGCTTTATTCATTAATTAATGACTTAATTGCGAAAATTTTCAGAGGTGTTAAGCCCGGAATATTTTTGTGACGTAAAGAGCAGAACAAAAACAGAATACATTATAGTTTGCTTTCTGCGTATATTGGGGGCCGCTTTACTCTAATTTTTGCTTAAGCATGGCCTACCACTAATTAGTTTTTGATATTCGCTATCAAACGATTTCTTTTCAATTTTCCAAATTCTAAAGTTTTAAACAATTTTTGCATTTTTTTTGAAAACTTTGTTTTATGTCCTGTCAATGTTTCAACATTTTCTTCCAAACTTGCTTAAAATACTATCTTTTGCATAATTAAACAACTATAATTGTATTAATTATTTAAATATTAGAAAAAAATATTCTTTCTCAGAACAGCAAAACTTTTCAATAGAAGTTTAAAAGTTTATTTTCCGTTCTTTCCAGCATTATTTAAAAGTTTTAGCGATTTTTTTTCCAAAATTGATCTATGCAAAATTGGAAGAGTTTTAAGAACTTAAAGGAAGCTTTTTTTTGTTCTATAAATCTAAAGAGGCAAGTCCATTATAATTCTTGAAATTTTATTTAAAAGTGAAATATTATTGATTCTTTATTTGTAGAACAACAATGAATTACGATTTACTTTAAAACCCTTTTGCATTTAAAAGTAATATAAACTAACAACTAATGTTCCACGTCTAATTTTACTTTAAAAATGCTTTATAGTATAATTTGCTTTATTTTCTTGCACACTGATAAATATAATATTTTTTATTTATAAATATATTCAATATTTTACTTGTGCGCAAATAAAGGAAATAAAAAAGTTGTGTAATTTATCAAAACAAAAATGAAAGCTTGAAGAACTGACATATATATAAAATCTTGGGAGACGACGTTAGTAAAGAGTTAGTTCTCTCATCTAAGTGGGTGTTACAGGTATAAGTAATTTTAGAATAACAACAAAACGGGTGATGCCATTCGGGCAAAAGGTAATTATGCTAAATTGTTTGCTTGTTTGCTTGCCGCACCATCCTCCCCACCCTGGTCAACCTCCAGAGGTATGACCAGTTGGATTGGACGGGTCATCTCCCTTTCTTTGGCACGAAAGATGCAGGTGCGAATTCTTCCGTCCCATCATCCTCCCCACCAAGCTTCTCGTGGTGCAATAAACTTACACTCTATACCATTGTGAGCATAGAGGCCTAAAGGATCATACAACTTTGATGCATATTTAAAAAATAAACGTTGTGTTGCGGGAAGAGAAAACTGATAAACGCTTTCATTTATGTCTGTATGAAACACGTCTTCCTTGGTATTCCAGCTAATTCCCAATACTTGCGTATTGCCTTGAAAGGTGGCATCCTTTAGTTCCCAAGTGGACCTTAGGTTCTTGGGAGTTTGCACTCCATTTATCTAAAGGTAAACTTATTTGTGGCATTGAAGCTTGCATTTCGTGGTAAAGAGTTGTTGCTTGCTCAGTAGCATCTACTTCCACAACAAAGTCGTCCATGAAAATATTATTCTCCAGGTGCTTAATTGCAGTAGGGTAGGTATTAGAATGCATATTAGCTAATTCACAAATAGTAGCAGAAAACAAAAAGGGGCTAGAAGTCAATCCAAAAGGTAAACAGGAAAAACGATAAGTTAGTAATTCATTTCGCAAGTGTACTTTTCCGTTTGCATCCTTTTCTGTCTTAAACCTTTTCTTGCATTCTTTTCTGTTGGCTCGCTTGTCGCAACAACATTTTTAAATTTTCAACAAGTTCAGAACCCAGTTTTGGTCCATATATCTGTATGTTGTTAATCCAAATAGGTCTCAAAATTGCAGACAATCATGTGATATTCAATTTTGAGAGAAATCAGTTAATTAGGATAGTTATCATTTTATCTCTATCTGATTCTGCAAAATTATATTTTATTTGCTATCTTATGAGGCATGGCAATAAATAAAACATTTCGGCTTTGTTTCCATTAATAAGCAATTCTATTCTAGTCAGCCTCACATATCATATAATTATATGATGTGTTAAATAATCTATACGAACATACCCGTTTGAGAAACAGGTATCCTTGGCAAAATGAAATTCATTTTATGAGAAGATAAAGCATCACTTGATGAAACTAAGGAGAAAATCGTGTATTGAAGCCAAGCCACGATGGACGCTTAAATTATTGGTATCTTAAGATTAACCATCGCATATTTCACTTTTCATATTTATTGACAAATTTTGCAATTTTAAGGTATTTTCAAACGAAAGTTAAAATTTTCATTTTCAGTATTTATCTGAATTAGCAGAATATTTCATATGCTTCATTACCCTAATTACGTCAGAAAGGTCTTTTAGTTGTGAATTTGCTTATCGGTCTTCATGAGTTTATATAATCATATTAATCTCACAATAGTTACTATATTCTTTGATGTAGAAATCATTTCTTCAAGAATAAAATACATACACATGATTCTTGGGCTACCTAACTTTTTAAATAATTTTTCAAACGCCATTGGAGCAATATTATTCGTAATGATCTTGAATTTTACCAAGTTATATTTTATGAAATTCGTTATAAAACACACAAGGTCAAGACTATTATTTTGTTATATTTTACCATTTTGTAACAAATAGTTGATTTAAGTTAATATGTGTTACTATTTTGTATCCTGACTTTACATTATACGGAAATAAAAAAAAATAAATCTGACGATTGTTTTTATAATATATAATTTATTTAACGGCAAAATAAATAATAATAATTATATATAAAGATTATTTGAATGCTATTTCATCGCCTTCAACGAAAAAAAAACATTATTAAATGCTTCCTTCTGTTATATGTGAAATTACCGTCAGCATTCAATATATTTCCTTGTCATCATAAACTCTTTAACCGCGCAGTTGGATATGTCATCCCCTTTGTATCTCAGACACAACATTTACTTTTATTTTTCCGCGAGTTTCGTAAACCGCTGTCATTTTTTTCCACCGCATGGCCTCCCCTGAAAAGAAAAACCATCTTTTAATTATCGTTGTGCTCGACTGAGCGGATACCCGTGTATTGCCATAGGATCAGGGCCTGACAAGGCAACTTAAGACAGTTTCAATATCCCATAGAATTGAAGCAAAACACGTGATCTGAGGGTGACATCTCCATGACGACCGAAACCGGACGTCATTGGTCAAGCGAGATGATGAATGTAATCGGATAACGTCGGAGAGGTTTTCGATTCGGGGTCGCTTTTAATCCTCTGACATGTTCCCGCCGGTCGAAGGGGAAGATATGTAACAGGCTAATCTTTTGCTTGATAAACAAGGGATATGAATGTCAACGGATATGCTGGCACTTTTTACTTATTATTTTTAGCGATACTTTTAGCTTCAACTAAATGAATGAGCCTTTAATGCGCTTTTGGATTTCTGCGAAGTTTAATCGATGAAGGCTTTAAGGGGACATTGGACTTTGATATAAGCAAAAATGATTGAAAACGCTTCATTTTATTTTTATCTTTTCATCATCAAAATGTATATTAAATATTCAACTAAATTAGTTTTATAAAATGAATTACTTTGTAATTATGTATTATACATATTTGAAGGGTTAGTAGAAAAGGAAGTACAACTTAATCATTTTTCACAAAATAACATTATAATTAGATTTACATATATTTGAAGCGTTCCAGGTGTCTTAAATTTTGATGAAACTAAATAGAATTGGTAATACACATTTATTTTAAGCATTAAGATAAATAGGTGTGCATTTTATGATTAGAGATTTTTTTAGCTAGTTAAAAATCAATTTTAGTTTTAAAAAAATATAAAATTCCTATAAAAATTCAGTAAATGTGTTTGAAAATATTTTTTAAAAAGATTAACCTTCAATAGGAATTAAAATGTTTAAAATAATAATGTTTAAATTTAAAATAAATTTACACTGGCAATAATAAACAAATAACATAAAGAAAATTAAAGTCAAAACCTACTTAAAGCAACTAAGATAAATTTTATTTCAGTTACTTTTTATTAAAAAATTACAATTAATATAAATAATTAATAAAAAATTATCTATTTTTGCAAGAATTGAATTCTGTTGAATTAAACCTGTTGACTTCAACTTAAATTGCAAAACTGCTGAAATTTTGTTTAAAGTACTAAAAAATAATTCGATTTAATTAATGAATAAAGAATTAAAAATACTGTATTACGATCAAGTGTTATCTACTACAAGTTTGAACTTCAGTGGATGAATAAAAGGTATTTTACTACGGACTGAAAATTTGAACAAGTTATATAAATATTTATTGGAACAGTGTAGATAATAGGAATTTTTAAAAATTATGGAAAGAAATAAGTCTTTTTGTAACATTTTGAAAGTTATGAAAATTATACATATTTTAATTTTTTTTAATTAATATTTTTTGCTTTAAAACGCATTTTAAGAAATTTCACTTATTTATATTTTGAATCACATGCATAAAAATACCATAACCGGTACTGAGTTATTCCTAAAATTGTCCACAGACCCCATATGACCGAAGTTCTTAGTGATGTTTGACGCTTAGTTTGAAAATAAATAATGATTATAAAGTTTTTTAGACTTATATTTTATAATTAAAAAAATCGACACACTTTTTCGGTTGTAAGTCTAAAACTCTTAGCATTTATATTATTGAAAAGCATTCTAGTAACTCATAAATACAGTAGTGTTATTATGTGTGCTATATGTAAGCTATATGGATGTGTGATGTGCTATCCGTAAAAGGGGGCTGTGCAAGCGACTCTGATGAGTGAGTAGCTCTTGGCCCCAGTTGGCGCTACTTCAAAATAAGAGGCGCTCTTTTTCTGGCTTAAAACTCGGTAGTGCATCGGCAAAGCTTGTCTATGGCAAGTACCACTAATAACAACAATAACATATTATGACAAGATTTAAATTAAATAATAAAATTCTATTTCTAATTTTAAATTGTTATATTTTTATTGAATTGTTTATTATTCTACACATAAGTTTATGTATAGAATAAGTTGGGTAAATGACTTCCATGGCATTGATGCACATACGCATTCTTTTGTTGAATTTTTACGTGGCAGTTATCATAAACGTTTCAGAATGTTTTTGATAAGCGTTGCATTTTATACTCAAATGTAAGCGTAGTTATGGGATTGCTGGCATAGACCTTTGACTTAAAACAATTCCATGAAAAGAAATCTAATGGTGACAAATCGCACGGTGTGGGGCTTAATTCTTAAATTTTTGGACTGTTTCCGCCATACTTGCATTATATTTGAAATATTGTTCAACAATGACATTTTTGTAATGTGTAACACTCTACTTTTACTAACCCTTAACTATCAACTGTCAAATAGCATTTTTTAACAGGATTAGCAATACATTAATGCAAGAACTGTTGAAAATTCGATTATTGTGTTAATGTTGAGATACCCTTTAAGATCATTCACTGAGCCTTGGATGCGTGAAAAAAGAATTCATTGACATTTTCATAAAAATCCAGCAAAACAAAGTATGATATTTTAAATAGTAATTTCTAAGTTGTTTATTTGGAGAAAATTTTGAGGTTCATTTTATTAAAAAATATTAAATGTTTGAAATGAAGTCGATAATAAGATTTGAAAAATGTATCTCAATAAAGGGAACTCTTCACGTCTTTAATATCCTAAAGTATTTTTTGCAATAAAATGCATCTTAAGATCATTTTTAAAGGATGTAAAATATACAAAAATATTAAAAAATGGATGCAAATCTGTATTTGAAGAAATAAATTGCTCTTAGTTTTCAGGGCCAAATCATTAAACCGTTGAAACACTGTTTAGGTTTTGTATAAAATGTCATTACATGAATTTTCAAATAAAATTCCTAAATGTATTTTTCCTCACGGTTTCCACTTGAAAATTTCAAATCAAGATATTTCATCGTCTCTTATAAAACAGAAACATTTATTCTGGAAACCGGAAAATTTATTCTTGCTTTCAGTGAAGTATTTTAATTTACTGGAAGAAGAAAATAATAGAAATTTTGGAAACGTTCTGGAAGCAACTCAAAATTCTTTAATCATTCACACTTCGCGTTCCAACAATTTTGTTCTTCTTATTTTGCAAAATGGAAATCTTCAAAAGCATGGAATAAAAAGAAAAAATTAGATTCAAAATGGGTCCAGACAGAAATAATTACGAATAGTTGGTTTAATGATATACTCTTCATCCATAATTTTGAAACTCATTCTGCAAAAATAAAAACTGCTTGAGAGAATAAATACTTCAAAAAGAACAAAGCATATTTCATAATTTCCATGTCCAATTAATTGCTTTTTCTAATATCAAATTTTTAATTTGTTTTTTGCATCATTAATATCTGATAGAAAATATTTATATTTTTCTTATCTTTAAAAAGTTCAATAAAATAAGATTAGTATTCTAATTTCCATTACCATATAGAATGTTTGTCGTTAATAACATTTAAACTCCTGTAAGGAATTTATAGCTCTTTCAAAAACTAATCATTATAATTATCATCATTAATAGAAAGTTGCATAGAAAATTTCAGATTTTTTTATAATACGAAGTATAGATATAGAATCGTCATTTTTTTATTTTTCTAAATTTTTACGTTTTAAATTTGCCTTTGAAAAAAGTCTTTTTGATAAAGCATTTATCTCTCTGTCTTTGTGACTATCCTTCTGTGGTAAAGACGAGTACTTTAAGGTAGGCAGATGAAATTTGGACAATAATCTTTACACCACTTTTGTAGATGTCAATGAAATGTTAAGGAGAATCTGTCTAAAAAAATAATGTCCATCAGCTTTTTCAATATATACGTTAACAGAGTAACATTCGATACATACGCTATAAGAGTAACGTATACTTTAACTGGGTAAATACGTTAACAGGTGAACAAAGAGGGTTAGATGGATAACATTTGTTACAGAGATTTGATATAAATAATGTAGATACCTGTGGAATCATGAGCCATACACACACACACACACACACACACACACACACACACACACACACACAGTTGGTTTTCTTTTTTCAGCTTTCTGCGTAATTAAAGGGCCAAACTCTAT
Organism: Argiope argentata; assembly: GCA_026289955.1. Lineage (NCBI taxonomy): Eukaryota > Metazoa > Arthropoda > Arachnida > Araneae > Araneidae > Argiope > Argiope argentata. Next base: position 805,517 of record JAOUZG010035355.1, read on the forward strand.
TGTTCCTGTTATTGTGTGTGTGTGTGTGTGTGTGTGTGTGTGTGTGTGTGTG
>JAOUZG010035355.1:805968-819578 GCA_026289955.1 Argiope argentata
ATATATATATATATATATATATATATATATATATATAGTTACGAAACTAATCTATTTAACTAATCTATCTTCTCGTATCACCTGTGACATGTGTGTTTACTGTTTAATTGTCTTTTGTTGTCTGAGTAAATAGAGTGTCTGTTTGTTGAAACCAAATGTCTGCCGCTCATATAATTGAAATTATTCACGTATAATCTTACCTTGAATGATGAGAAATTTTTTCAAAGCTTATTCCATAAAATACTTTTTTCGAAAAAGATATTTGTCTATAACCTGAAAGCAAATACCGAAAATTTAGTACCCTGGTCAAAATTGAAATATTTCCATGCGCGCTATGCTCTGTTTATAGTTTTGATAATTTTTTATTAAAAAACCTTTGTCGGAGAATTAACATTTCGTACGTATTAATGTGAAACGAAATGAAGTAAAGAATAAATCAATTATGGATAGACTTTAAAACTTTATGCGTCATTTGAGTTCATTTGAAAAAAAATCAAGCTTCGCAATGCAGTTGAAAAAATTTCAAATTTTGAATTGGGAGATTGCGAATTCATATTGTGATTCAGCAGACACATCTCATACCCTTTTGCAGCTCAGTGTTAAACTACACGAAAAATCTAATTTCATTTGCATCGAAAATATTTAAATCTAATTATACATGAAAAAAAATTAGGCCTAAGATTCCTTTTTAACCTTCTATTTTAATAGATGACAACTAAAAGCAAACTGATAGCTTTATTAATTTATTAAATTTATCATCAATAATTTCATTAGTTGATGAATTAATTAACCAGTTGATAATTAGTTGAGTAATTTTCAGCGGTAGTGCATTTAATAAAGACCTACTTCTTTAAATAATTGGGTATTATTTTCTAATAAAAAATATTTCTGGAAAAAAAATCAGTGTTATTTTGTTGACTGTATCTTAAACTATGTATTTTATATATTTTATAGTTTTCTGTAGAGAAAGCGTATTTAATACGGTTAATAAGGTCGAATATAATTAGATGTCCCATCAACTGAAACTACAAGCCTGTCATGTTACTGGCTGGTCTTAATGCCGGAAAGATGATGCCAATGCCTTCGATTCCTGTTTTTCTCCCTTTTTCTTGCAAAATGAACTCTATTCAAAGTATATTGCACGGGATTGCCAGACTTCTTGGAAATGGGTAACTGTTGTTCTTAGGTTTAAATTTTGTGGTTTTACTTCTTTTTTATTAATAGCGTTAACCATTTTTATTTAAAGTTGTTTTGAGTATTCTGCACTTTATTCTTATATTAAAGCTTAATCTTTATTTTAATTGATTAATAAAGCTTAATCTTTATTTAATTAATTTTAATTAATTATTTTTATATAATTAATTTTAATTAATTATTTTATTTTATTAATTGTCTTGAAAATGTTGAGGATATATCAATTAAGTTTTTTCGGAAAACTAAAAATGCTTCAGGCTGCGCCCCACAAAAGTGAATTCAAATACGCTTCCATATGGTTCATTTTGAATCAGGCTAAATATGTTAAAAATGCACAAATAAGTCTTTTTTTATATTTTATACATTTTTGCATTTCATTGAAATTCTCGTTTAGTTCCTCTTTTCAAATCTCTAGCAGGGCAGTGTTCCAGGTGATGGAACAAACCTAAAGTCAAAACGTTTTGTACAATCTTCAAGAAATTAAAACTGTCTACTTCTATAAGCCAATATAGGTCATCTGCATTTAATTGTTAAAGGGTAGTTTTCCGAAATATATGTATGGTTTTAGTATATTTTAAATCTACCGGCAAATATCACATATCTTCATTGTAAATTATAACTATTCATCATAATTTATAGGGGACTCTTTTAAATAACTATATTCCAAATTTTTCTGTCATTTGTTGAGCATTTCAGAAATACACTTACGTATTCGCAGAATTACTTTATGACTAAACTATAAAGCTTACTTATTATTTTTTTTAAAAAATTTCAATACTTTGAATTGGAGATTTGTTGGTACTTGCTTAAAACTCTGTTATTATTGGCAACCTCTTCTTCACCGAACCGTTTTGTTCACCACATTAGGAGTAAATTTTACATATTAACTCTCCACGCAATTCTATTACAAACAGTAATTGGTTATAATTATGGGATAGAATTGTAAAAATGAGGGCAATAAAATGACGCTTTCAAAATGGTTAAAAGATAATTTGTCTACTTTATCAAAATATTCATTTTAATTTCTGCTAATTTTGAATATATGTTTAAAAGAAGAATGCCAATATTATCGTTTTTTATAAGTAATTTGCAATCTAATTGACTTCCTTTGTGTTAAATCAGTAGATATATTACAATTTAATCATTTTAATTGCTTTCAGTTTTTCACTTTTGCTACCAATTACAAAAGGAGCGTATACATATTAATTAAATTTCCCAGAGTAAATTAATTTTAAAAATGAAAATCGGTCTTTTGTACTTCGCCAAAAAATTATGAAAGTAATAATAAAAAAGTTTGAAAAACCTTCCAAAATAATAAAAAAAATAGTATTCTTGTTCTCTATGAGCGACATTCAAGATATATATTGATGACCTCATTGTTCTTAATGTTCATGTTTTTATATCAGTGGTTAATTTGAAATTAGAAATAATATTTGGTGAATTTTTAAATCTAACCTATATTTGTACAATATCATTTAAATCTAACTTATATTTGTACAGTATCATTTACAGCAAGAAAAAATAACACCACATTTCCTCTTCCTGTTTTCTTATAACTTCATTTTCTGCTAATACGGGACATAATCTTTTCTTTTATCGAATTTATTTTGAAGGAAAATCTTTCTGAGAAACTAAAATTATATACTAGTATTTTTTCCCTCTAAAATTGTGTTAAATTTTGTTCATAAATATTGTATTTATGTTTTTATATTAATGACTAAATCGAAAGCCGACACAAGAACAATTGTTTTTGCTTGAAACTGTATAATGATAGTGTAAATTTTGGACAATATTATAAACCATACTATCAAACATAAATAATGGCATGTCATAAAATAAATGGAAATAAATGGCATGCTATTAAACTTTCATAAATGTAATTACATTATTTATGGCATAAAATAATGGCATGGTAATACGTCCAATAAAAGTTTAGTTTCGAATATTGCTATATTATCAATACTTATCTGAATAAATTTTTCTAGGGCATTACAAATTTGTTCAAAATATTTATACACTGCCTTAACCGAATCTGATATGTCTTCCCAATGAGGGCCACACAATGGTTTAAAATTAATGTTTAAATACTTTTGCAGAATTTCTCTTATCTTTTGTAGATGTAAAAAGTAAGCAATATAAGAGTTTCAATATCCCCAATTTTTAAAACAATATATGATACTAGAAGTGGCATCACAAATTAATAAATTAAAGGAGTGTGATAGGCGAGGTGTATAAATAGCATGTAGGTATAGAGAAATTATTTTAGACGATGTATATTTGTATTTCTCTTTCTTGTTGCTAGCGTTGAATAATTGCCCTCTGCAATTCATAATATCTAAATCCAGCTCATTTAATCCTTCCAATAAAGTTTTTGCTAATCTTTCTCAAGTCACATGAATTACTTAAACAATCCCTATAAATTAATCCTTTGTATTTAACAATTTCTCTTCAACATTTTCATAGCTAATAAGGATTGAAGTTTGTTCCTTAATGGCAAATATCAGTACACTCAATTTAACACGTAACTGCTTTTATATCACATTTAATATTTCAAAGAACTTCATTTTCTAACGCAGAAATAATTTTATCTTGCTACTTAAGTGCTAAATGATGAACAATTCTATTTTTAGAATTTATTAAATTATCGTATTTACTTAATAATTTGATTGAACTTTCCATTATTAGGTATATCTATTATTTCGGGAATTCAACGAAGTGGAGGATTATTACATGCTAAAGGTAGACTCACGCTAATCTTTGAAATAGTAATTTGAGTAGTGCTGTTTCCTTACTTATATTGATTTGTTTTATCAATAGTCGAAGATAAATTTTAATCGTTCATGATGCTGGATTACAGTTGATAGATCTCTTCACTTATTACAGCCACTTATAAACTGAGTAGTTTAATCGTTTCTTCTTTTTTGTTGGGAAACAATATACAGCAAAAAAAATGCAGAGCCTTACATTTTTGAACAAATTAACCATGTGTGATATTAGGTTTCGATATTTGGCATTTTCAAAAATTGGTACTTGATGAAAAATTGTCTATCTTCAGCATTGTTAACTGAAACTACTTTCTGTTATGCAGTTCCGATTTGAACACAAAAGATTCTAAATTTATCTGTAATAATACTTGACCCTAAACCAGGATCATTTAGACTCTCTCGATTATTGTCATTCTCTTCACAAGACTTTGTATAAACACGTCCTTCAATAAATTTCCTATTTCACCTTTTCATTGCAAGACTATACTTTGCGCGACACTTTTTCTCCAGGTGAAGTTTAAATTGCAACTTCTGAAGTCGAAGCAATTTCTTTACCGGAATTACTTTATCGCAAGAAAATATCTCTACTTGTGTCTTCTAGAAGTTTAGCTTTTCTTCTTATTTCTTTTTCGATATTTTTTTCCTTTTTTGACACCCAGAGGAACATTTCCTTGCCTTGGAAATAGTTATATCTAACAGTATTAAGCAGTTTGTAGAATGAATTATCAAATTTCTATATGCTATATTATACTTTTTACCTATTAGGTGAGGTAAATAATTGCAAATCTTCTTTCACTTTGCACTAGACTATAATATATGCTATAAATTTCATATATTTCCAAATCCGTCAACTGCTCCATTCAAACTTCTATTTTAATTCTTTTCATTCCGATCGTGGTGGTTCAAGCAATAATGCAATGGACTTTGATTGGATTTCATCGCTTAATTTATCTTCATTTTACTTTTTTTGAACAACTTAATATAAACAAACATACAGAGATGCACGCATAGAAATATTACATTAGATCGAGAAAAAAGTTACTAACTATTGATTTCCATTCGAACCCGGCCCTCAGCCTCGACTTCTGGCCACCACTTGCGCCCAGAAGTCTCGCCGCTGTATCTTAACATGTATAAAGAGGATTTCCTTATTTCTAAATTCTTTAGTCCATTGTTTTCCCATTTTAAAGGTATTGCTGAGGTCATTGTCTAATAACGACCTCAATCGATGTTTAGACAGCCAGGTAGAGACAAACTTGTATACTTCCAGAATGTCTAAATGCTATTTTTGCTCAGGACAGTATTTTAATCCTTAATCATGGTGGGCTTCAGTAAACGCAATAACACTAAACCGCTATTACTTAAATAAATGAAATTTCGCTTACTATCTCATGAATGAAATGGTAGTGATAAATAAAATGTTCGTTTAATTCAGATGAAAAAAAATTTCCAAAGTACATAATCAATTTCCCGGTACTTGTGTGTAAATTGTCAAATATCGAGTATTAGATTAAATAAAAAAAATAGATTCAGGCCAGAGTTTGATATTCCATAAGATTTGTAATGTAACGCCATTAATGAACAAATATCATTCATTTAATATACTATGAAGTATATATATTTCAATTTGAATACTCTAAAATAATAATCTGAGTACTTAGTCTTACATAAGATCCCTAATCGTGAAAGGTTTAACATCTTGATGAACCCTTTCTGAAATGGAAGTAAAGTGTCAAATGAAATGAAAAACACTTTGCAAAAACACTCACTCTATTTGAAAACATGATAACAGTTCATCACTTAAGATCTCGGTCAATATCCAACTCGGTGTTCATTTGGGGTTTATTCACTGAGTTCACAGTCAAACAAGTATTACTATCATGTGTGAACATGACGGTGTTTTGGTTTGAGGTATTGGAAGCTTCAAAATGCGTTGTCAACAAATTGGCGATTTATCGCTTTTGAGTCATTATTATTTTTTTTTTTTCAATTTTAGAAAATAATGCAGATTGGGTTATCGGGTTTAGGATCATTAGAAAATAATGCGGTTAGTAAAATTGTCACATTCAGCGATAAATATCCAAAAATTTGATTTTAAAATAGCAATTTAATTTTTTATTGTTAAACAGTTTTTATCATGTGAGAACATGATGTTGCATTTCCTTGAGGTTTTTAAAGTAGCAAAATAAACGGGCAGTAAATTTGAAATTTACCACTTTTGGGGAATCAATAAAATAAAAATTTTATACACGTTCACTCTTTGTGGCCTCGATTGATTTTTTCCCATCTTATTAATAAAATTTATTTTTATTTAAATCCACTGGAAGGAAAACCTTAGCATTAAAATCCATTCACTGTTCATTTAATATTATAAAATATACCTATAATGAAAGACATTTGCTAAGAGATCATCCGGCTAAAGAAAAATATGATGAGAGCAAATATTTTATAAGCCCTTTTCCTATTAGATAATAATCATGCAAAAAATAATGTGTAATTAAAATAAAGAATATGAATTTAAATTCTATATATAATTTTTATTTTTATACACTATCTTCTTTCAGATATTTTTATTCAAAGCATTTATGTACAGTTTAAATTAACAATACATTTACTTAGTCGTTATTCTTATTATAACATTTGATATATTAAAACCCGTGTTTACGCATTCTTGACTTTAGTATTGCAATTTGCCTCATCAAATTTACCACGAGGCATCCTATTTGATAATTCAAATTAAGATCATTGCATTCCATGTTTATTATCTGATAACAGAATTCTTTTCAAAATAGAGTTTTTCGTCTGATACATATTTTAAGTTTTGAGTGTTCTGGGAGTATGAAAAGGAAAAGGAGACACACAGAAAAAAGAAGCATTCCAAGAAAAGGAATCAGAGCATCCCCACAAAACTTTTATAATAACCTCACATCCTTTCAAATAACTTTTTCGGATAATAGAAGGGTTTTGAAAAGTTTCTACTCCAACAAATGATTCCGTCAGAGGATAAATGGCGTAAGGAATTTTTGTTGATAAAATATCTTTTGTAGATAGCGGGATACGTATTTCAGATTGGAAAAGAAAATTCATATCTGAAAAATAATATCAGACTTAACTTTTACCTCTATAAAATTTCGATGATAGAGAAAATAAAATCTTAAGAGGAATTTCCAAAATCATTTAACTATTTAGACAATGAATAATTATTTATTTATATATTAAGAATTGCTTTGTTCGAACATGTACCATGAAGTTATAGATTGGCTAGGAAGTTAGTAGGATCTGAAAATATTAGAGCGAAGAAATGATATTTGAAATGACGAAATGTCATTTTTAACGCAAACAGCATTTAGAGAAATCAGTTTTTCATTTTTCAATTTCTACTATTAGCTCACATTCTCCTGTTATTCACATATATATCTTGTACAAATTGTCCTTCAAAAAATACTTTTTGTTCATCCAATGAAATTAAAGTAATTTCTTTAAAACTTGTAGTAGATAATGTCATTTGATGTTAATACAATTTTTTTCAAATATTAATTCATTAATTTTTTATTAATTAAGTAATAACTAATTTTCTTGCCTTTATAATGGTTCTTTATAGTAGTTGCAATTATTAAGTTGGGATACCCTGGTTGGTAGGGTGTTAGGTTCACATTCCTTGTGCTGTGAGTTCTTGATTAGTCGCAATGTTCTCCTTGTCGAGAGTTATACCATTGGAGGTAATTAAGTCAAAGGAGATCGTTATTCAGTTTCTCAGTGGTCCATACCCTCAGAAACTACTCCACACCGTCCTTCCGTTGTAAAACGGAACAGGAGGACAGCAATTGTAATTATTTAATAAAAAAGTAACTAAAATAATTTTTTTCCATATATCCAGAGTAGGAATTGATTTTAAAAAATTGTTTTCATATTACCTGTTTTAAATAGCTTATATATTTATCATGGATGTTCAAAATAATTTAAATCGGTTTAGTTTGATTTTTTAGATTGAAGTATTGTGATGCTGACCATGCTGAAATAGATAAAAATATAAAATCATATAGGTGTAAAGCAGTAAAATAAGAAAGTGCCAACATAAGTTAAACATGAATTGTAAGAGCAATTAAGCAGTAAGAGCGGATTTAAAAAAGAAATGCTAAAAGAGGAATATTAGTTGATTTATTTAGTAATTATAATAATAGAATAGTAGCGGTTTGAAAAAGTTAGAAGGCTGGACATTAAAAAATGGATATTCCAACACAGTATGTAAGACAGGTATTTGATTCATCACTGGTATCAAGATAATAATATTTGCGAAATAAGTGAAGATGAGCAATACTTGTATTAAAATTAAATAAATTAATAAAAAAAGTATCTACTTTTCGATTTATTGCTGATGTTCAAGGCTGCACTGTAAGTTTGATTATGCATTATACGCTAAATAAATGCCCCATGTTATTCTAAAACACTGTGATTGCTGATAGATAAATACCTAAATAGCAAAACCTTTCCTAAAAAGAAAAAAAAAATGATTTTCTAGATGAATCTGAAGATGGATTGGTTAACTACTTGTGATGCGTTTAGTAAATAGGTGAAAGAATTCTGGTATTGCTTTACATGTTCCAAACTTACGTCTTCCTTATAAGGAATGAAAGGATCCAGCCATGATATTTTCTTGACAATCGTTATACATACTTTCAACAAGTTGCGAAACAATGCTGCTACGATGTCTTTATAGTATTGCGATATCAGAATATAAAATATGAGATATCCGAATATAAAATATTTTGATGAAGGCATAATAGAATATTTTGTGCCTCTAATGTATTAATCCTAGAATGGGTAAGGGGTCGGGGTGGTCTGGTGGTACGGTCTCGGCTCAGAAGCCGTAGAATTTTAAGTTTAAAATCTGATTCCTCCGAAGAACCGTCGTGTGAGGGGATCAGTCACAAGTTAAATTCATCAAGGCCAAACGTCGTTCCCACTTGTTAGTTTAGTGTGCCAGCTCAGGTGTCGTCCTCGTCATCTGGCCACCTTTTAAAATGACGAGGTCCATTTCAAAATAGACTTAGTGTTGCTTCATAACGGACGTTAATATAGTTAAAACAAAATTAGGATTGGAAATGATCATATTACCTCTATATAAATTGTAATTATAAGAAATAATTATCCCATATTTAATTCCTGAATTTATTGAAATGTTTCTTAGCTATCTGAGATCCCTAAAAATAACATAGAGTTGTATTTTCTATTAAGAAGTTAAGATATGCAAATATATGCGTTTTACACGAATTTTTATTGTATTTTATTGTTTACTTATGACAATTTTCAAACAAAGTAAAGAAAGGACATATACGCATTAATACAAAATGCTTGTTTCGACGCCAACCTATTACAAAAACCTTTTCTATAAGGCTGTAGCATTTTATAATCCAAATCTTTTAACTGAGATATAAATTATTTTCTTTTATATAAATCATAATTTAAATGTTAAACACATTTTCTCATTTGATGCAGATGTAAAATGCAATTAAGATGATTGAAATCCTTTCATTATGAAATGTTGTTGGTTTCATTAAAACTGGAGATTTCAATGAAACAGTCTGCCTTCTATAAAGATTTTAATAGAATGCAGACCTATAAATAAAACTTTTCAAATATACAAGTTATTAATGTATCATTATATTAATTTGTGTCTCAACTTTTGAAAATAGTTACAAAAATGCTTTTATTTGGAGAATAGAAATATGATGCTGAAAAAAATTGTGAGACATATTTTATAAGATGCTACATAATAGATATTTTCACTCGTTGGTATTGAATGAATTTATTTATTTTAAATTCACACACTATAAGAAAAGAAATTGGGGATTTTTATGAAAGGAAAATATTTAAATACATTGAAGGTTTCATGAACCGTGTAATTACATGGGAATAGTCTATAAAATCAAATGTATTATTAGTTATCACATAAGTCAAAGTATCAGTTGTAGAAAAAAGTATAACTTTACAAATATTTTAATTAAATAAAGTGTTATTTAGAGTTTAGTACTTTAGTGAATTAAAGTATGTTTATATAAAGAATTTAATTTTTTTTTCATAACAATTATATTTATTTAGATATTACAGTTACCAAAATTAAAATTAAGAAAAAATGGTACATTTAATACTTCTTTATAGCAGTTAAGTCCATTCTATATACTACTAAAAAAATTATTTAATTTTTTTCAAAACTCTTTTGAAATTATCAGTATTACTGAAGTTTTATCTCAGCAATTTGAGCATGTGATAGACTAGAAAGCCAACTAGTTTTACACAGCCTAAAATATGAGAATTTTATCAGATTAAAATATGAAAATTTTTATAATTTCTACATCACTAATACATATTTCATCTTTTACATTTAATTTGTAGTTTACCTCAATCTTGTTTACCTTGTTAATTAATAAATTTTAAAGAAATATTTTTCATAGAAGAGTTATACATGTAATTTGGGAATATAATCATAAAATACCAAAACGTCTGCTTTTATCAGAAGGGAATAAACTGTTATTACAATTCAGAAACAATATTATTCTTCTTTCTTTAAAATGCTTTGTTTTAACTATTCAGCTATTATTTAAAGATAATTATTTCTAGATAAAGGACAAAATATGTTGCACAATTCATTCTGTACATAATGATGGTATATTATCAATAATAATTATTTTTTATCACCAATTATTATCTGTTGTACATTTTTTTCAAGAAGATTTAGCTGAAATTTCCCGTATATGATTTTGAAACTTACACATACACTATTTTTTTTACAAAAAATATTGCATATGATAAGTTATATCACTAACTCATCGCCATATAACTGAATGGCTGGACTGACGCAACAGGAACACTAAAGGGAACTTTTCCTGAGTTCTCAGACCCATCACCCGCCACGGTAAAACCCTTCCCTAAGGAGGTACGTTCCATAATCTATGAGAAGTACCAAACCCCCACCAATTCGTGTGCCATCAGAGTGGTGAGGATCAACCACCATGCTGGTTTATTTTCCTCCTCATTTCGAGGTACCTCCCCTCAGAAGATAAAATAAATTTCATAAATATAAGTTTTAGAATTGTACAAGCGTTAGTGAACTAAAAAGTATATATTTTTACTTATTATTTTTATCCAATGGCCAATTTAAAAAAAAACTTATATATGCCGAATCAAATAATTTCAACTGTTCCCCCTAATGTACTTACACCACTCTAGCACGAATCGCATTTCTTCGGAATTAGCCAGTGGGATCTTTTGTTATGCAAACTGAACAAGTAAGTAAACAAGCCGTAAGCTTCGTTAAATATCAACCGGGCTTTCTCAACCTCTCGATTGAGCTTCAATTTAGTCATAAAGTTTTCTTTTTGTTATTATTATTTCGCTTCTCTCCCTTCTCTCCTTTGTTTTGGTGTGGCTGGTTTCTGAATTTCCATCAATTACGCCTAATGTCGCGGAGGGCGCTGTTGTTGAACTGCTCAGCCACCGTGAAAATTTCAGAATATTTCAGAATTAAAAATCGAATTTTACAGGGGTAGTTTGAAAGAAAAGATAGACCTTTTGCTAAAAAAGGAGAGGGAGTGTTTTCTGGAGTTCCAGTTCATTTCACTTTGACTAAATGCATAAAAGACTTAACGGTATATTTTGCAAAGTTCTTATGCCTGAATAGTTCTTTTTTTACGCCCACATTATTTCCTGGTTCAACTTTTATTCAGTGAATTTATTGTTGGGTTTATGATTCAGAAATACTTGTGAATAAAATAAAACTACCTCGTTTGTGATGTTTATTGATACAAATGATTTGAAACTTTTTCGCTCTGCACGTTTTCCTTATTACGCTCAAATGTTATTCTCAGCATTAAAATAAAATGCCATTCTTGTTTATTTTTTTTTTCAAGGAAACTATTTCTAATAATATAATAAATTCTCTAGTTTGATTGTGTTTGCAGTATTAAGCAGCGTGATACCTGAAAAAGAAGAAGAATGTAAAATCTTTTCTTTATTTGAATTTTTTTAAAAAAAGAATAAATTATCTTGGAAATAAAGTTTAATTTTATTTTTTTAAGTAAATCCTCAGTAATGTATTTAAAGTCTGTCATAAAACTTTAAAAATATTTTCAAATTATCAATTTCAGAAATTTTTTTGATTATGGATATTATTTTCTACGATAATATATTAAAATAGTAAAAAATGATATAATGAAAAAAAACAGATAAATATACATTGAATTGCATCATTTAACTATCATTTAAATTTGTAATTAGGTGCATTTTGAATTTATACTTCTCTTATTATTGATCTTTTAATTTACACTAATCTTATTAACAAAATTTGATAAGAAATTCTACCACAGTCTTAAAGATTCATGTTATATTTCCGAAATTCTGTATCATTATTTTTAAAAGCATCCAAAAATTAAAAACGATAATTTAATATCAATTTATTCATATTTATTCAAACTATGAAAGATTTATGCGGTATTATTTACCTTACCTTGATTTACATAACAGAAAAAGTACATTAACAAATAAATTCCTTTTAATGACATTCAATATTAATTGATATACAATAAACTAATCTTTTTTTAAATAAATAAAGTAAAAAGATAAAATAAAATTTAATTTCCATAAGTTTGTTTTGGGATATTTTTTAACCATTTTATTCAACACATTTATAGTGACTCAGGGATATTTTTCTTTACTTGAATAAAACGAAATATGACGTTTCATTAATTTCCAACTCAATAACTTCATAAATACATCCCCAAGCTGCCTTTAAGTCGCCTTAGGTGACTCACATCACGTCCACCCACCAGGCTCATATCCTGGTCTTCAGAATTTACCATTCCATAGAGACTTCCTGTCACATTGAGTTGCCGTGATCATGTGACATTTTAATTCTGAAGAGGAGAAACTAGAAACGAGATTAAGCTTCTCAGACTGCCAATGTTAATGACTGTGTAAGAGATTAAGCGCAATTTATTAGAGCAACGAATATACAGACGAAGAATTTATATTGAATGGCGAATATTTCATGGAACCTTGCGGGATTTTTGAGCAATTCTTCAATCGGATTTGATTTTTCCGCTTGTCTTGTTCTTCGTTTCTCTTTTGAGGCGGTAAGAAGATTAAATTCCAGTAACTGGAACTTTAACGGTTTGGTATGCAAAATTGGAGAGCATATTCATCAGAAACTGCATGGTCTGGAATATGATCGAAGTGGAAGATCAAGAACCGCTCCCTTTTGATGCATTACATGAGAAGATAGAGTAGGGCATCGCCTATTTGTAATCTGATTCAAGAGCAATCTAGCATTTCGAATTTTTGGAATAGATATTATTTTATAGAATTTTTTGAAAATTCTTTTGCATTAATAATATTTTTCACATAAAATAACCTTAAAATAAGGAAAAAAGGATTTTATTATTTCATAATGATAAATATTATGGTTTTTAACTAACACAAAGTAAATGTGTGTTTAATAAGGAATCTTCGTATTAATAAAAATACTACTGAAAAATGTTTTAAATAAATTTATAAAAATATATTGTAAAAATCAGTATAAATAATTTTTAGCTTTTTTAATAATAGCATTAATAAATAGTTTTTATTATTTATACTATACTCATCTACTCATCACTT
>JAOUZG010035355.1:839110-890432 GCA_026289955.1 Argiope argentata
TTTTTTTATATTATATATATATATATATATATATATATATATATATATATATATATATATATATATATATATATATCTGTTCATCCTAGCTTCGAGTCCCGGTTAGGGCATCGTTGTTCTTCTGGGTACTATTTGTAAGATATATGTAAAAATAGGCTGTGCAAACGAATATGGTGAGTGTGTAACTAAGTCGTACTCTAAGCCCAATTAGGTGGCCCTACTTCAAAAACAAGAGACGCTCATTTGGTTTAAAATCGCTGACGACCATCAGCGTACTTGTCCATGGCAAGCATCATTAGTAATAACAAAACGTATATTTTAGATAGTTACGACATTGAAGTAAAGTGATAACAATTTTGAAACATCCATGTTGTCAAATTCTTTTAATCAAAAGGAATTTTTTTTGTACAATCTTACATTTATTTAATGCCAAAGAATATACATACTTTCGCATACTTTAATCTTATTTATTTTAAGTTGGGTATTTCGTTGCATGTTTATTACATCAAATACAAAATTTCCTTATTTTCTTTTTTCAGGTCTAAAACTCCAATAGCATAGTAAAAATAAAGAACAGTAAAATAAAACAAGAACAATTACAAGGAAGAGGAAATCTCAAGTCCCCGTCGTATTTGATAACGATTTTATATAAATAAAAATCGCATTAGTGAAAATTCTCAATACTCCCCACGACATCCCCAGGCTCTTTCTATCATTAATTCCTTTGTTTTATGATACGACTCACCGTTTCCTGCCGGAAAAATCAATTAAATTACATACCGCAGCTGGAATAAATTTGGAAAAGAAACACACCGAGGGATCAAGAAGATGGTTTATCTCGGTTTTCTTCTGCCTGTCACGTTGTCGCTCGTCCATTAGATTAACAGATATAAAACGAAAGTGTTTCCTCTTTTGCATTTCGAAATTGACAAGTCTTCGGTAACGCTTCTTTGTTTCCTTTCTTTTCTCTCGCATTTTCTAATTTCTTCTTTTTTCTTCCTATTTTTAAGAAAGAGGAGATGGATGTTTTGTTGCAAAACCACTATCCAAAGTGCAACACTTTGAGAAAAGCATGTTTTGATAAAGATCTAAGAGCCAGGAGATGTAAGTAAATTTCTAATAGTCTGCGTGCTTACTTATTATTTTTAAGTCTTTATTTTATTCTGTTTCGCTTTTCTTAGAATTCAAGAGCACTAGAAAAAGTAACAAGAAAGATAAATAGAAGACCCTAATGGAATAAATTGCGATAAGAAGTTTGAAGTTTTCCTCTACTTCAGTATGAAATCTTAGTCTCAAAAGCAATTTGGAGAAAAGTTAAACTTATGTAATTACCATAATCATTAAATATTTTAAATCAAATACGATAAATTTTTGTTTAAGCTTTTAATGATAACAATTGTCTTTAATAAGAGTAATTGCCTTGTTGTATCAAATCTTTGATAATAGTAATTATCTTAATTAATCCTTTGATAATGGTAACTAAATTTATGTTGATATAGCTGTAATTATAAAAAAACATCTGTATTTTCCTAATTATTCATTGGTTTCTTTTTATTATAATTAAAGTGAAATAATCATTATCAAAAAAATCATACTGAAACAGGAACTTTTAAATTTTCGGACGACAGTTTTAGCAAATTGAAACTTGAAAAACAAACCCTGATCTATTAATTTTAAATTCAGGCATAGTGCGTTGCAGAATTAAATTTAAAATTAAAATGCCTTATTTAGATTTGGAATATATTAATTTAATTAGAAATTAAAATTCAATTGTTTCTATCTATTATTAGATCTTTCTGAAGTGCAAAGCCCATTTTTCTTGATTTTATTTTCAGCTTATTAATGGCAATATGGATCTTGGGAATCATGTAAAGGATTTTATTGTCTATTAGAGATTTATAGTATTATGAAATTAAAGTTTTCTAAAATTTTTCGTTATGAAGCAGTTAGAAAGGACACAAAATGAGAAAATATTAGTCCGAAATTGTAAAGAACTGCAACATTAGTTGTAAAAAACGAATAGATTTATTAGGACTAATCAATTCAAAACAACATGAGACTGGGAATATAGCCGTCAATCTGATGGGTTACAGCTTTTATACGTATATAGAATGTTTAAAAATAATTGATCTAAATTGAATATTTAAGATCTAGAACCTTCATCATCTTAAAAAAAAAATAAAAGCATCCCATCATTTGAGGAATGGAATACTTTTAAAACGTATTCCATTATTTGGTTAACATTCTGTATATGGTATAAGTATTCCCTTAGTAAAAAAAAATATAATTAAAGTATAACATTATTAAATAAAAGTATTATTAAATGAAAGTAACATTATTAAATAACATTATTAAATAAAATATTATTAATAAAAGTATTAAATAAAAGTATAACATTATTAAATAAAAGTAAAATAAAATAAAGTATAACATTATTAAATAAAAATAAAGTTAAATAAAGTATAACATTATTAAATAAATGTAAAGTTAAATAAAGTATAACATTATTAAATAAAAGTATTCCATTATATTTATAATATTCTATATATTGTATATTCCATTAGGTATTTATTTCATTAGAGTCTTCTATGTATAAGTATTTCATTATTTAAAAAAATAAAATTAAAGTATAACATTATTAAATAAAAGTATTTAATCATTTGGATAACATTCTGTATATGGTATAAGTATTTAATTATTAAAACCTAAAATTAAAGCATAACAATATTAAATAAAAGTATTCAATTATTTGGATAACATTCTGTTTGTGGTATAAGTATTTAATTATTAAAACATAAAATTAAAGTATAACATTATTAAATAAAAGTATTCCATTATTTGGATAATATTCTGTGGCAGGTATTTCAAAGCTAAAATGCTCTGCCAACTGAGCTACGGCAATTGGTAGTAATTCTGGTATATGTAATAATTTCTACATTTAACATTAGTAATCCTTTGAAAAATATCAGGAAGTTAAATCAGAACATGCTGTATAATTTACTGTTTCACTTGGGTTAAGATGCATTTGAATGGACATTTCAACTTTGAAAAACAATTATCAAAAATATTTATAGATCATAAAAAAATTCGAAAAAAAAATCCTTTTTGTTACTAAGGGAAAAAGTAAGATCTACAGAAACTTCTCCTTTGCATTTAACCGAACTTCATCTTGAAACTTAATTCAATGGAAAATTACATCAAAGAAACCAGCATTTATCCGTGGAAACCTATGCTTTGAAATCCATTTCTGTCGAGACCAGATTGAGGGAATTTGAAATCAACTTTGTATGTAAACAAAATTCGAAAAAAAAAGTTTTGGCAAATTGCAATGGATTTAAGTTGCTTTTTTTTCTAACTAAAGTAAGAATAGTCATATATCCATTGTATTTACCAATGTCGTCTTCTGAATGAGGAATTTTTGAAAAGTTAAGATGCTTCACAATGTAAAATAAAAGAAACTGAATAATATATTTTCAGATATTATCCCACAAATTAACAATACAATCTGTGAGACAATGAAAAATATCTAATTCGTAATAGTTTAGTATCACGATTGAAAATATTTATCAAAACTATTGTTGTCATGAGAAAAGTTAAGTATGGATATTCAAGGATATCGTCTAGAAATAAGAAACGTAGATGCGATTGCATGTTTTGATTTCTAATTATCTTGAATATTTTACACGAAATATTCGAACTAAGGGAATAATTTCTGAGACTGAGAGCGATAGCAGTTTTCTGAGGAAGTATTACTCTTTTCATAGGAAATATTTAAATTCAAACGCAACTAAAATATCTAAGAAACCTGAATTCTAAATTATACATTCTATTTAAAATTATATTAACCTTAATTCAATTTGAAAACAAATTACATGATTGTATTTCAACAGTTGTCCCTTAGTTTGATTTAATTTATCCAAAAATATTAACCTTGCATACTAACAACTATACTGATGATTTTAAAATAGAGATTATATAGATATTTAAAAATAAAAATTTATTAAATATAACTAAATAAGATAAGAAGTGTACCAGATTGCGATGCTGATAAATAATTTTTCATCAGGGTTTTCAAGTTGAAATATTAGTTGGAGAAAGGTGGAATATATTTATCAAATGTAAACCGAAAACAAACATCTTGTGTGGTTTTCGGTTTTGTTTTATTTCTTAAATACAGACACAAGAACAAGATCAATGATTAATTATGTGTGTTCTTATGTGAGATTTTTAATACAAATTTTCATAACATATTTTTAGGCTTGTTGAGCCATAACGATATTTGCTCTAAAACTTTACATTGATGCCCTTATTTTCCGTTATCTTTTATAGCACCATACTATAGTGGAAAAAAAAATGTTAATAATTTTCTTTCACATTAATCAACTTTACAACATTTATAATTGCCTAAAATCAAGATCTAGAAAACTGGAACTAAGGGATTTTTTTTCCTTCTTCTGTTAATATAAATATTATTAATTTAAAATATTTAACTTGTGCTTATACGAAGTGATGCATAAATAAGCGTTACACTGCGTTTGTGTCAATCCGGAATATTATACATGATTGAGAAAGTAGTTTCGATAAAACAAAAAACGAATCATCTGTAATAAGTATGTTCTCCCATGCATTTCCGCCATTGAATCATAAGCTAGTATTTCCAGTGTTTTTAATAAGCACTACAACCTTTCATCCCGATGTCCTGGAAGAAGAATCACAGAAGTAGCAGACCTTCTCCTGTGTTCTGGGTATCGTGGGATTGATTACTTGTTCGGGCATGGTTATTCTTCATCTGTTCTATTTGTGATATGCCTTTAAAAAGGCCTTGTGCAAAAGAAGTAGCTAAGACCTACTCTTGTTCCTAGTTGGTGCTATTTAAATGATGAGATGCACCCTAGGCTTAAAATCGCTGACTGCGCCAGTGAATTTGTCCAAGGTAATTGCATTTAGAAACAATTTCAACACAAATTTTCATTGCTTTCTAACCTGAAAACCATTTTAAGCTAATTTTAGTTAACAGATAATAAGACAGAAGAAACAACAATAATACCTCTCCTCATAATCTCAAAATTTAGCTTTAATGGTTATCATTTTTCTCACAATGTATGTAAAGCAATAAATTTTCAATATTACCTATAATAGCTAATATAAGATTGAATAATTATGTTATTCAATATTATATTTATTATTATTATAAGTAATAAGAAATTCATTGATCACAAATAAGTTTAAATGCAATTAAAAAAGTTAATAGCATTTTTCATAATTTTTCTGACTATAACAGCTGTAATTCTTCAACTATGGTATAATTTTCTAAAATTTTTAGAAGTGGACTACATGTGGCTATTAGTAACTAAAGCTATAAAATTTTGATTTCTATTTTTTTTTTTACTATTTTAACTATATAAACACATATGTCTATAATTTCTTGTATGTCATATAAGATGCATACTATGCATGTTGAATTAAGATAAGTGATATTGGCATTAAAAAAATATTTCAGAATCATTTTATTGCTTATTGTTTCATTTCAAATCTGCAATAGTAAAAAAAATTATTATTATCTTTTGTATTCCTTACAAAAAATAATTACTAATTATAATTGCTCATTTAACTAATGCGTGCATTATTTCTTAAATATATCTTAAAATAATAGATATCAGATATATTTTAAATTTATGAACATAATAAATTTAAATGAATATAGCAATTTAAAAAATAATTCTTTTTAAAGTGAATTTATAATTTTTATTGCATTTTAAAAAGTAGAAAACTATGTTTCGCAAAATTTTAATTCTTTTTTTTTTACATACCACCTTTCAATTTTTATGAATATTTAAATTGAATATTAAATTCCCTCTTTTTTGAAATAATTTCATAATTTGTTATTCATTGCATCAACCCGGATTTATTTATAGTACAGTCAACTCATAGGACAAAATGAAAAATAAAATTACATAATAACAAAAATGTAAAATTTTCAAACCATTGTAACATCGTAATATTTTAGGAAAAATGCATTCTTTCTCAGCTTCGTCTAGATTGAAAGAAACAAGCGTTCCGTTTTATACGGATTTATTTTGCATTTCACTGTTTACATAAAGAGTTGAAACTTAAAAGCATTAGCATGTTAATAAAAAGAAACTTAAATTCTGCTTTCAAATTAAGGCTAAAAAAACATTCATTTTTGAAATTACGCAACATTGGCAAAGAAAAGATAATTGCAGTATTTGATGAAAAAGTAAGATTGAATTCAAAATCATTAAAATATTTTAAAAAAAGCATTTTAAAAACCTCATTAAATAATTTTGAGATAAATATCAAAACTATAAAATATATTGCTCAAAAATAAAATTTATACAGCTTTTTTTACTGAATTTTAAAGTGCTTTAAAACTAGATTTGAGTGCAGATTTACAATAGAAGTTTGTAAAAGCTTTGATTAATTTTTAATTTTAATAAAAATCAAATAAAAATTTCCATAGTTAATTCTTTTGATAGCAAATAAAAATGCCTAATGTGAAATTTATGTTTATTGGTTTTGCATAATATTTTCAACAACTTTTTGTAATATGCAATTTATATAATGCTTAGTAACAAAAAATCCTCATATTAAAGACGAAAAATAATAGGAAAAACATCTGTACCAATTTTTTCCATATAACAATTTGGCATTAATAAAAATTGAAATAAGAAAATCTTTTCTACATTTTTACATAAGCCTCCTTAATCCTCTTTCATATATTTCCTCCAAAGAAAGTTCTAATTTCTTGTAAAAAATCAATAGGATAACTTATCAAGACAGAAGCAAACTTTGTGGAAGATATCGAAGGAATCAACAAATGGTTTATTTCTGATATCTAATGGCAGAAATTCCGCTGTCTCCAGTCCATTAGAGTAACAAATTTAAAACGAACACTTCTCTATTTTCGATTTTTGAATTCCGAAGTCGACGAATGTTTTAAAACTTTTTTTTTTACTTTTTTTTACTTCTTTTCAGTATCTATTTCCTCTTCTTTCCTCTTCTCCTCATTTTGCAGGTTATTTTAGATTGATTTTAGCAACGATCAAGGAGTCTCACAGGGGAAAGAAAAGAAGAGTATATTGAAGATAAAAGACTGGACAATATATTAAATTTTCAGGTTTTTCTGATTCAATTTTTTTAATGCTTCTTATGCATTTAATTTCTTGATTTTCTTTCTTGGGATGTTGGAAAGAGAAAGAAAATACCAAAAAAAACCCTCTGAGAATAATTGTAATTCTACTTCTTAGAAAAGAAATAAAAACAAAGAAAGGAAACATCATGTATGTTCCGATTGCAAAAAAGTAAACAAGAGTTTTATGAAATGTTTGGCTGGTTGTAACATAACTCATTGCTATCTCTAACGACATGATACATACAAATTCAAATTTAGTTATTATTCTTGAATAATATCATTTTATCTTGGCTAAAGTAGTTTTTTTCTATAAAATTACTTAGAATGCCTTTTTTTCAGACTCCCATCTATTTTCAGCAAACATTGTGCTATCATTTCATTAATATGCTAAGGTACTTCGATTTAAAGAATTCTATATGTAACATCTTTCCAAAAATATTAGAAAGTATTGTGTATACTCGTAGAATAATTATGTCTGTGGAGTGTCAATCACATCGAAAGTTGGTAATACCAATTTATCGTTGTTATATATTCTTAATTAGTGATTTAGAGTCCGTTTATGATTCGTCAATTTTTAAAATTTCAATGGGTTTTTTTTTCACAAAACACCAATGTGTATTTGCCACGTGCGCTTTTTGAAATTTTGAAAAATTAAAATATATATATATTAATCTGAGTTTGAAGAAATAAAATTTCTTTATTTTCATGTTCTAAGTGTAGAAATCCTGATATTCAATTTTTCCTGATAATTTGTGCAAGCTTATATGCATGATGCATGTATTTACATAATAGATATCTTCAGACATATTGATTTTTTACAAAATATGCATAGACATCCATAACATCTATCTTCAAATCAGAAATGTGTGCATTTTTTATTTTTTTATTTTTGGAAGTTTCAAGAGAAACTTTCTAATAAATCGACTCATACTTCGAAAAAAAAGTACTAAAATTAGTGATAACCTTTGCTGCATTCATAAGGAATATGCAATGCGATTGCTATTTTCATTTATCTTACCTCATTATATTTTTGAACTAGAAGTTGCATGTTTCCAATCAGTAAAATGAGTAATATCGAAAAAAGTAAATAAAATATACACTTGACTAGGATGCTCTTTCCTATATCATCTCTCCGAAAATCACAGAATGAAAATAGCACCTGATTGCTTTTGTTAACCCCTATTTGGAGTCAAATATTTTACAAAAGGCTTAATATGCCAAAATATTTTTTTTAATATTGGGAATTTGTGAATGATTGTTCACATATTATAGCTCCTTTTTTAAATTTTGAGGCATTATTAGTAACTTAATTGAAAGTTTCAAGGCACTTTTAAAGACTATTTCCTGTTTTCACTTCATGGAAAAAATCGATTGTAAAATTTTAGTTTAAGTATTTAGCATTCAGACATGATGATATCGATATTATGCTTCATCTTATGATGAATAAGGGTTTTTTTTTCGAAACACTTGAAGTACAAACATTATAAAAATATAAAACTGAATCTGGTTTTATTTAATGCAAAAATCCTGAAGTTTTTTTTTCAATTGAACTCCCTTCCCAAGAAATAAATATTTATTGAAAGGAAATCCTACGAATATCACAGTTTCATTAACACTGTTTCAGAAAATCAGAATAATATATGCACGATATCTAGTCTAATTAAAACCCAATCGATAAACAATTCTAATTTGTAAACCTTTAAGATATAAATCTGCTTACAAAAAGATATGAATGGAAACAAGTCATTAAATTTTAAGTAAATTGTGAATCATATTGATTAAAATATTTTAATATTTTAAGTAAATGACTTGCACTCCAATTAACATAATCGATTAGTAATGACGACATTTATAAAAATATGAACATCATTATTCTATAAAAGCAGGCGATTTTAGATTACTTCATCGAGCGTCTCAAAGAAGCCAATCATCTCCCATGATTCTCAAGAGTATTGGCCTAGATTATGAACATTTTGATTGTTCTAAAAATCTATTATTAAAAACTTACTAAATTAGTCAGGTTTATCTCTGTAGGAAGAAATGTTAATTCATTTATTTAAAAGTTGGAGTGTAGAGATCATTTTGCAGAATGGGATTCCTTAGGAATAAAGGACTCTCAATTTTTAAATATCATCATTTCTTGAAATATATTTGTAAATCTAAAAAAAATAAAATATTATTATTGAAATCACTTAAATTATTTTACAAATAAAACTAAATACTGCATTTTACGAAAATCCATGAAACTTTTGTTTTATATTTCTTTGTGATATAAATTATGAAATATATTTTGTAGTGCACATAAAACTAATAATGAATGACTCTGCTCCCAGTTCTCGTATTAATTTTTTTAAAGTATGCTTAGACACAATAAAAAATGTGTTGATATTATTTACAGTTTCAGCATTCCGACTTTAATTAAAAATTGAATTTTATGGGCACTGATCAAAAATTGGAATCTAATGAATGCAACTGAACAATTCTTGTAAAACAGTGTAAGTGAATAATATGATTATCAAAATTTGAAAATTAAAATTATTTTTATGAAACATCTATTATGAGATCAAGTTATATAAAACATTTATAAAATATTTTAGCTAGCATTAATGCTATCTAACCGGAATGTCACCAACGTTGGGGAGGTACTCTAATAAAGTAATAAATATTTAGTTATCTTTTGTTTTTGAAGAAATGCTTGTTACCTTTAAACACTATATTAAATTCGTACTGAAAATTCGGAATAAAAAAATTCTCTGTATAAAAAATATCATATATTTATGTTATAATATCTTTTTTAGAACTTCATTCCAAATTCTTACTACAAAGAAGTCATCTATCTTTCTTCTATTACTAGTAACACGAGACAAACTTTATTTCTTCAGACATAAAACATTACATAAGTTAATTGCATTAGACACAAAATTTTCTTCCCGAAAACTCTATCTTTTATTCCTTGTACTAAAGACTTCTGTCCTGCAACAAAATGGGAAAAATAAGAATAAAATGATAATAAATATTAAGAAGACTTCAAGTCCCCAATGCATTTGATAACGATTTCTTATAAATAAAAATCGCATTAGGTGAAATTCTTTTTCACCTCCATACCATAAGCCTTTTCCCTCTTTTAATGCAATCCCTCTTTGATGCGAGCCATAATTTCCCTCCAGAAAAATCAATTAAATTACGCACCAGACCTGAAATAAATTTCATGAAGAAAACACTGCGAAAGGATCAAGCAATGGTATATTTTAGCTGTCTTAAGTTGGAGACCGCGTTATCACTCGTCCATTAGAGAAAAAAATTTAGGACGAGAACCTCTCTTCAAGTTTCATCTTTGAATTCCTAAGTCGACAAATCTTGCGATAATAGTCTTTCTCTCTCTGCTTTTTTACAATACCATGATCTTTCAGTTCTTTTTTTTTTCCTTTCTTTCTTTTTGTGGGCTGAGAATTCTTTTGTTTTTAACCACTCTCGGAGACTCACTACAGGGAAGGAAAAGGAAAAAGATAAAAGACCAAAGAGACAGGAGACAAAGGTGAATTTTCAGTTCTATTTTTTTATACTTTTATTAGTGTTTATTTATTTACTTTTCTTCTTCCCTAGAATGCTGAAAGAAAATGAAAAGCATTAGAAGAATCCGAAAAGGATTTTTATTCCTTTTTTCTTCTTATCGATGATATAAAGGTAAAAAAAAAGATAAATAAATTACGTTTGAAACATTTAAATTTGACATTACATTATCTCATGTGTGGATATATGTTTTTTTTTTATTTGCATTCTGAAATCGTCTTCTTTTAAAATTTTAATAAAATATTATGATTCTCTGGCTGCAATCTGAGTGAAGACGTTTCAATCAACAATGGTAAAGTATTCGATTTTGGTGGATGCGTGATGATAAAAAATTAAATGTTTTGATTAAACATGTATAACTTTTTGGAAGAAGGGAAATAATTTATAGTTTAAGGTCTTGAATTTATAAATTGAAAAAATATGCATCTTTTAATTCCAATTCAATATTTTGGATAATATTTGATGTTGTTAAATAAACAAATGTTAATTTAATAGATAAAATTTGTAATATCTAGTGTTAAATTTAATCAAGGTATCATGCTGCATTATGATTGCATTGATGAATCTCATTAAAACACAGAATATAATGTTGTCGTTTTTAACTGTTAAATTAATCAATTTAATATTATGAAAATCACGATGAAATTATTTTGCATTTCTCTTAGACTGAAAATAAAATTATCAGTTTGATTTAAGTAGTATTTTGGTAGCAATTAATTTTTAACTAAGCATTCTGAAATTATGTTGGCTAATTAAACCTCGGTTAGTAATTAAGAGAACATAAATAATTTGTAGAAATTACAGTAATTGATTTGCTTGCTATTCCAGACAAAAGTAAATACAGTCTCTTTAGACATAATATTTCAGATGATTCTGCCTGGAAGTAGAAAATACTCTAAATTTACTGATAAAGAAGTTTTCACTAAATTAAATTTACATGAAACATATGCATATAATGAGTAATTTCTAATGGATTACATAAATTTCTTAAAACCTAATTATAAAATTTCAAGAATAAAGATTAGAACGAAATCTGCTATGCATATTTCAATGATCATGTTGTTGTTTCTTATCCCAGAAAGTGCAGTTTAGCTACACCATCTCCATAAAACCAAAAATTTTGAGGAAGCCCCAAAATAAATTAGAATCCTTTAAAATCTTCCCAGCAATAAAACTTAAACAATTCAGGATATGGCCAGGGGAAGCCTGTTTAGTCATGCACCAGTGACACTCGGAAAAGAGTTCTCGACCCTGTTGGAAGGTAAGATTTCTAATGTGACCACTTAAGAAGCTAGAGAGGGACGTTCGCGGCTACCCAGACATATTTAGTCCATGGCATCAAAGTGATTTAAGACCGAAGTACCAAGGGTCCACAGGTGGTATTCTCCAAAGAGAATTATTATCAATTTTCCTAACAGAAGATATTTCCAAAAAAGTTAAACTTGTGTTGGATGAACGCAAAGCAGCAAAATAGGCAGACTTAGCAGCAGCCAAATTATCAGCAGTTTCATTCCCTTTCACACCAATATGGGAAGGAACCCTTTGGAAGTAAACAGAGTGTCTGGTAGAAAATCGGCTGACAAGATCCAAGATGTTTAGACTTGATTTGTCGCCAACAGACGTTCATTGGGAGAGGTGCTGTATAGAGACACGGCTGTCTGTTAAAATCCATAGGTGTTTGAAGAAAAGTTCAGTAGTCTATTCGATAAAATTTAATCCTTCATGGATAATGATCAGCTCAGGCCGAAACACAAAACAGTTGTCGGGTACCTGCCAAAGTCCTACTTACTGCCTCAACGTGGCGGAAAGTTTTTTTCTGGGAGGAATGAGCGAACTACGTATGGATTTTATCTCCTTATCTCATTTCCTATTTATTTCGGTTCAAATTGTCACGTGCTCAAAATGACATTTTCCAGGTTTTATTTGCGATAGTCTTTAGCTTTTTTTTTGAATCAGGGCTTTTGTAAATGCAATGGAAACACGTTATTAAAATTATTTTTTTAGATGCTTGTGCAGATAATAAATTTTTTTTTCGCCTACGGAATTTTGTTAACGCTAAAAATCTCATCTCAAAACAACATCAAGTTCTGACATGATAACAATATTTGTCAGTATGTTATTATGAATGGTGAGATTGGACAGATGACCGAACTCGGAAAGTTAGAGTTCTTAACCGAGTAAATTGTCGCCATTAAAAATTAATTTATTGAGTATGGAGGATGTTATCTGACTTATAAACCTTTTTCCACTTACTCTCCCACCAGTAAGTCGGTGGGGAGATATTAGAGCATGTGTGTGTTGTTGGGTGCTACTGCTGATGATAATAGTTAGTGATGTTAGCTGTTGTTACTAATACGTTTGAGAACTTTTGTTACCGCTAAAAGGAACCCTAAAAGTTGTAATAAGGTTGCTTGTTCAAGGTTGGGGGTCACTATTGTGGCTTAATTGTTAGGATAAAACTCGCATTAATAGGATTTGAAGCCGAGTAACATAGTCACAAGACAAAAGTAAATACTCCTGTCAGTTGTATATTATCTGTATTATGTCTGGTGTATGTTATCTGGCTTAATATTGTGGGGACGCTTTCACCACATTATTAAAAAAAAATGATTTTTCTTTAGAAAGGATCATATTATTAATTTTTCTTCTTCTTCTGTATTGAACATAAAAATTATAATATGAAGCTAAATGTTTAAATGCTTTATTACATTCTAATTAATATATATACAATTTGTATCATGATATAAAAAGTGTCTTTTTCCCAATATTGGTTTCTAATTACTTTTCCAAAATATATGTTATTTTTTCCACTTCATAAAATTGACGTGATTGATACTGTCAGGACAGGAATTTAGCGAGAATACATGCCCTAATTGCCTAATTACCTCTTCTATCTCTGTAAAACTGAATGGTTGTACTGCACACCTTTATTATGACTGGAGACAGTTATTTATATTTTATCAATAATCGTATTTGTTGAAAGTGGAAAAGGCTACTTTTTTAAAAAAAATTTGAAAGTAATACATGCGTCAGGGTATGGTTCATCAGAAAGCATAAAAAATACAATCACTGATTATTTTTTATTGAAATAAAAAATATATTTGGTGATAAGATATGACGGAATCAACATAAACGTTGGTAAATATTTCTCTCTCTCTCTCTTTCTCTCTCTGTATATGTGTGTGTGCAAATATACTTCTAAATAATATTAATTTTAATTTGCTTTATAGACACAAATGTTAGACTTTTCTACAAGAACTCGCCCCAACCTTTTTTACTAATTACATATTCTTAAAATTCAACTTGAAAATCAAAGCTGTCATTCCATTATATATATAATTGTAATTAAACTTGGCTTCATTTTATTGCTAGGGAAATCAGAATTTTTTCTATATCCAGTTATAACTCATTTTGATGCCCATAAAATACTAATTAGTCAGAGGATTTAATATTTTACCTTTGAGAACATAACAAGTTTTTTTTAATATTAATTACTTTTTCACAAATTCTAGTGTTTAGATGATATAATATTTTTCATCAATTTAAGGAATTGTAATTCATTGGAAATTTTGATTTTATTTAAAGGATAGTACAATTCAATATGCATCAATATAGGCGCGATACGGGCTTTATTTTTGAACAGACCTCATAATCGTCTAGTCATACTATGGTAATCTAAGGGGGATAACAGATTCTCAGTATGCTGAATTCGGGCGGAAGTGTTACCTATGTTTGTTTTAAAAGTAACTAAGACGATATCAGTTAGACATTTGCTATTTGTTTCACAAAGCACTGCTGGAAATATTAAAAAAATATTCGGCTTTATTGTTGAAGTTTTTCTTGGTCGATAACGTCAACATGGGACTGGCTAGTGAAAAAAAAAAACATTTCTTTTGGCTGACAAATTAATTTGCGGGTACAGATTGTAGAATGTATCAAAAAGGTGGAAAAAAGTAATATAAAAATCAAAATTTCAAGAAGCACAAATATTCTCAGATATTTTTTTTATATAAATTAACACTAAAGAAAAAACCGAAAGCTTGACCAGCACAAAAACAAACTACGTTAACTTTTCTAATATGCATTCTGATATTAATACCTTAGGTATTATAAATTATGTAGGAAATATTAACTGTATTTCAAACATTTGTTGCAATAAAGCTGATTTACGAGCAAATAAAAAAAAGATTTCTTTTTCACAATTAATATATTGAAAGATCTCATTTTGTTTCTAGAAATTAAGCATTTATTTTCTTTTAAATATCCAAGTTCTTTAACCATAACTAAAATGCCAGGATTAGGTTTTATAATATTTATCATATACATTTTAAAGTAATGTGTATAAATATTATGTTCAATATTATTTTTGAGAAGATACATAATCAAGACGATGAATTAAATGTAAATAATTTTCTATTTTTATACAGGTTACTGAAAAAAAAATCTCACATTTATTTTTTACATCGTAGAAGTTAATTGAATTAATTTTAATTTCTAATAACGTCTATTTATCTATGACTTTAATTATAATATATTTTATATTGTATTTCTTAGTTTAAGCATAGTTTTTTCTTTGTGTTTTTAGAATGTTAAGCAAAATACATACTGTTTTGGAATTGCTTACCAAGGAAGACGACAGAATGAAGTCCTTAATTTTCTTAATATGCCAAGACAAACAATATTTGATTCAATCTATTATTTGTAAGGGTTTGACAATGATGTTCAATGCCCAGAAAGTGAACAAAAACGTATGTGTGAACACTTTCGATATAAATTTATCAAATGTTGAGTTCAATGAAATTCAAGAATTTCCATGAGAAATATTGCTCGTGAACTGGGAATAAGGGAGAGATCAGTGCAACGAAAGGTAAAAACAGATCTCAGACTAAAACTTTTCAAGTTCCAAAAAGTTTAACTTCTCGTTGAAGAAAAAGTGTAGTTCCAAATAACATCGAAAACTTTTGAAACAGGCCCAAAGTTAGAGCTGAGAAAGATTCCTTTGCAAGAATGAGAAGCTTTTTTACATTCTCTGAGAACTTTTAGAATACAGGATATGTTCTGTAAACGTTCCAAGCATTTCATCAATTATTGAACATCGCAAAAAATCCAAAGAGGCTCATGGCCTGGGGCGGAATTGGCACAGTCGGCAAAAGCTCTGTATTTTTTTGCGGATGAGGGCAGTGGTGGCTATTCTAAAGTGAACTGAAAGGAACTATAAATCTGGAGTATAATTATTGTAACCTCTACATCTGATTGCCTTTTTTCTATTTCGTTTTCTCATCTAAAACAACAACTGAATGTGTTAAAGTCCCATGTTTTGCCAATAAAGATTTTATTATTTTTATAAGGGCAGTTCATGTTAACTACTTCTCTTCATACCTCGTGCTCAGCAACAGATTAAACTACACTCCTGCTGAGATAAGGGCTTAAAATAAATAAAAAAGTTTCCAAGGAGATTCAAGAAGTTGTATTTTCGTTGGACAAAATGTACTTCAGCTATTTAGAGTAGGAGCTTCAACAATATTCCTTACTAGCTCACAAGTGTAAAAAAGAGAGAAGAGTGGTACAAGGGACATTTTTCTGACGTGATATCTTCTGGAGAGCAAGAATCATATTCTCTGAATCTCAATCTCGTGATTACAGTGTATGGACCGTTCTGGAGTGAATGGCATAAAGTCTGGCTTCTGTAAAGTGATTGCTTCGTCGGGTATAGGATAGAGTAAAGATAGAAGACTTGTGACCCATTGTTGAAAACTTTAATAAGCGTTTGGGCCTCTGCATTTCTGCAAAAGGTGGCCACTTCGAAACAAATTTAAATTTATTTATTATTAAAAGTTTACTCTTACTTTTATTTAATATATTTTGGTAATTCAACTATTTTTATTCAAGTTATATAAAAAATTGTTTTTTCAGGCTTTCTTGCCACATTCTGTAAAATGATGCATACTTTATGTAAATAATATTAAATTAGAACAAAATATCATAGCAATGCATTTAATATATATTGTTTTATAAAGATATATAATCTATAACAATATTTGAACTGCAGAAAAAGGCTCGACTTAATTCTCCCGGAATCAAAATTGTCGTCTAATGCGCTTGAATGCTTAAAATCCAATTCTCGCTTGTATAACTGACAAAACCTTTCACGATACAGAAAAAGCAGCATTTTCCTTCTCATGGTCGGTGGATATAAAAAGGTTTGTGATGGGAAAGTAAACAAAAACAAGCCAAAATTTTACGCCAGACGTCTGGCTTGGAGAAAAATTCTCATTGCTTCAGAATATTTGAGCGCCAAATGCGAATAAAGAGTTTTACAATCCAATTTCCAAAATTGTTTGGTAGGAAATGTAGCACCGTGAAAGATTAAAACTGCCAACCATGATTTAGTTATTATATTTATCTTCATTCTCCTTTCCGTACTGAGCAAACAAATACTGCTCTTTAATTACAGAGATAAGATTATAGTTAGATTAAATAAATGACGTCATAATAAGAGCAGTCTATTCACCAGTGTCTTAGATACAATTAATGCATATAGGATTTATTTCGATTCCTTTTTTTAAATTTTACAAAGATAAAATTGACCAGAAAATATAACATTAGATCAAATATTCCATACTTTATTGCTTATGGCAATAGGAATACTAATTGATCAGCGATATGTTCGGGAACTAGAATTAGAAAGTATTTAAATAGCGCCACTTTAGAAATGAAATGTTCTGCATAATACTCGATTAAAATACTTGAAACATTTGATAAAATATTCCATACTACATTGTTTATGGCTCTGAAGGAGGAATATTAATTAATTTGTAATATATACGAGATTCATAATTAGAAAATATTTAAGTAGTATATTTTTAAAAACTAAACATTCGACAAAATACTCGATTAAAATACTTGAGACATTTAATTAAATATTCCGTATCCTATTGCTTGTTACTCGGCAATATGAATATTATTTTATTTGTTAGATATTCAGAATCAGGATTGCCAAAATAGTTAACTAAAAATTAAATGCTCAAATGAAATACTCAAATCATTTGATGAAATATTTCATAATATATGCTATGTAACGTAACATTGTTTGTATTTCAGCAATAAGAGTAATCATCTATCGTGAAAGAATTGAGAATTAGAATTGCTCAAACTATGAGGCATTGCCATTTAGAAAGTATATTAACTAAATTCAAATTGATTGAATGATTTGTGGTTGATTAAAGAATGTTTTGTAAACACTTATATTGAAACACTATTATGGTTAAATTGTGTTTGGTTAAGTGTCCTTCTAATAAATTGCAATTACACATGCTTAAAAGGCGTTTAATTTTTTTATCGCACAGATTAAATACTCCAGAAAAGTAGCACAAATTTTCTAACACAATTATGCATATTTCTTTCCATCGACAGAGAATTGGTGATAAAAGAATAAATTTTCGTTGATGATTCTTACCTCTTTTGAGAGATAAGTTCTTTATTTTGTTTGTTGTTGTTACTAATCCCAGACGGCCCAGCAGTGCTGGACCATCTCCATAAAAACCATTGTTTCCAAAAAGTCCACAGAATCTTTGAGTATGTCAGGCTTATTAAAATTTAGACTATTTAAACTGTGAGTGGGAGAAGCTGGGGCGCTCTTAAAAAAATGACAGTCCGGGAAATACTTTTGTCCCAGGTGAAAAGTGAGGACTTTTAATATGTCCTCTGATAAATAGAGAGAAGGTTGTGCTTTGTTTTCTATCACCCCTGGTGTGGAGGGCTCCTGCAGGAAAATCTCTAAAGTACCAGGAGTTATTCAGAAGAACACGCCAAAGCTTATTTATTTCCACTTTTGCAATTGAGCTCTCTGTATGCGTGAGAGTGGGAACATTACCAACTTCATCAGAGGTAGCCGCCACAGCATGGACGTCAGCTTTCTCGCTGCCTTCAAGTTCGATGTGGGAAGGGATCCACTGAAAGTGAATGTTGTGCTTTGCAGTAAGTCGATGGATGGTATTTAGAATGTTAATGTTTGTTAAGTCATTCATTTGCTTCCATTTTCATAGGTGCTGAACAAATGAATGACTATCCTTTAAAACCCATAAGTCGTTGAAATCGGGGATAATACAGATGTCAGCCAGCTGTAGGCCCTTATGGATTCATTTTATTAATATTTGTGCTACAATAAAACTATAATGCTTGAAAGTTATCAAAAGCATTCTCAGGTTTCTTTTCAAATTGTTGACCATGGTTGAAACCGTTTTATTTAATGACCTATTTTGATCTAGTGTTAAACCGAAGACAATGCAGTATTTTTATGAGAAATCTAAAATGCTTACAACTGTATAATTCTATTTCATCTCTTGATAACAATAAAAATTAT
The DNA here is from genome assembly GCA_026289955.1 of Argiope argentata. Taxonomy (NCBI): domain Eukaryota; kingdom Metazoa; phylum Arthropoda; class Arachnida; order Araneae; family Araneidae; genus Argiope; species Argiope argentata. Next base: position 858,196 of record JAOUZG010035355.1, read on the forward strand.
CTGTAACTTGGAAAAAAGCTTTTAGCTTGGCTTTTTAGTGAATGCACTTTTTCAATCATCTAATTTGGATTTAACTTGTTGATTGAAGTCTTGTAATTAATATTAGAAAGTAATCTATATTTGCAGCAATTTCATAATCAATATAAAAATTCTTTTTTAAAAATGCTGGGAATTTTTTTTTCTAATTAATGCAAGATACATAGCAGGACAAAACATATACCCTAAAATTAAAATCATAGGAAAAAGAGAAATTATCCAAATATGTGATGCTATAAATAATTAAAGAATTTTAAATCTGTAATTTAACTGTCTAGCATGTCATTAAAAACTAAGATATCGATTATAAGAAGTCAAATTTAGAAGTATTTGATTTTTTTTCACTTGTTCTGCAACCATTTTCATTATTCATTGAAATGATTTGTCTCCTAAAAAATATAATATCGTAACGATAACAATGTAGCAACTCAAATAATAATGTAACCACAAAATATTGTGGAAGCAATAAAATTTGGTTAACCACTCTGGAAATTTAATTAAAATAGCAAACTCGTTTACCATTTCAGACGCATCATGTTTTACGATATCTAATATATTTTCAAAATGCACAAAAGAATGAACTGCATTTGTAAGGTAATACGATGTAATAAAAGACACAATTAAAAAGAAAGAAAAAAGCTATTCATTGAGAAGTGGAACCGAAAGTCTGTTTATTATTTGTTACATCTATTTCATCGTATTGTCAAATGCTATTTTTGAAGAAAGACAGGAAATATGAACAACATTTGATTGGTAACTTTGTTACAGAGTTTAATAATGCACAAGACAGGAAATTGAAGATTTCTCATTGTGGCATAGAGGTTATCTAATTTCCAGAGTATTACTAAACGTTTTTGATTTTTTTCTAATTCCATACAATGTAATAGATGCTATATTTGTTTGATTTATTCCATTTAATTTCCTAAAAGTTTGGTTTCTGAAGGAAAAAAAAAGATGCTATAATTAAATAATATGAAAGCGGTATGCTTTTGATTTTATTTTTTTATCTTTATTTATCCCAGTACAAAGTATTTATCCCAGTACTAAATTGCTTGATTTAATTATTTATCAAGCAATTTAGTTAAGTTATATTAACGTCCCATTATAAAACAACACTAAAGATATTTTGGGATGGACCTCATAAATTTGAGCCCCGGTCAAATAACGAGGACGATACCTGATCTGGCACTCCTCTCTCCACACTAGCGGGAGGACATTTCTCCATGACATATTTAAAGGGCAACTGATCCCCTTACACAACGGTTCATCGGTGCAATCAGGTCTCAAACTTGAAATCTCATGGTCTTGAAGGTCTTTAACTGCTCAAAAGTCAAGACCTTACGACTAAGCCCATGCGGTCCTTCCTTATATAAGGCATCTTAGGTCGGAACAGGGGTCATCTTTCCTTCGAAATCGGAGGGCTTCAAGTTAGGGACTCTATTTTACCAAAGAACCGACGAGTAAGCGGGTTTAAAGTGCGTTAAATGCTCTGGCTAAATGTTCTCCTGATGATGTGGCGTGGTGTGGACAGAAGGGAGGGTACTATCTCAAATGTCGACCTCGTCATCTGACCACAGCTCAAAATTGCAAGGTTTGTCCCAGAAAAATCCTAGTGTCGCTTTAAAATGGGACGTTAATGTAGGTAAACTAAATTAAACTTAGGCTGGAACAATCAAAAGCAATAAAAATATTTGTAAACGTAAGAATTGTTTTAAAACTATGATGTGGTTTTTACATGTACTAATATTGTATAAAGCAAAAAAAGGGAAGATGTGCTCGATTTTTTAATATTTTATATAAAAATTCAAAATTTTATTACAGAATAATTTTTATTAATTATTTGCTGTGTACGAAAAATCGAAAAGCAATTTGATTGCAGTGTTTCACGATCAAAATGTTTATTCTCTATTACAGCTTATTAATTAATAAATTTATCAAGCATTTGTTTCGAAAAATTTATAGCATTGTTATACAATATTCTTTTGAACTACAGCTAAATCACGGTTAGTCGCATTATGGAAATAATGTCGATCCGTATCTAATTACACGCTACCAACAAATTTTTAACAAATATTCAGAATTATCTACAAAAGAGTTTTAAAAGGCATTATTTATTTTATTTAATAAATACTGAATTTTTAAAATGCTCTGTTTTTATTATCTTCATTAATAGTTTAATTTCCCAAATATTGATGATGTACTAAACTATTGATGACTTACTAAAATTGTTCATGAAATATTAATTTTATGAGAATATGAATCTCTTAAAAAAAAATTTCGATGATCATAGTCAATGCGAAGTTCCTTATAAAAGTTCTAAACATTTTTAATTGCTAAATTTGCTTTATGAAATGCTAAAATCTCGGCATTTGAAATGTATTATAATTGTCAATTTAATATATTTATTTTAGATAATGTTTGAAATACTAATAATACTTTTGATAATTCGAAAATTATAATTCTTATAACTTCTTTCTCTTGTCTCTCCTTCTTTCTTTCTCTGTTATTATTATTTATGATACTTGGAAAATAAATTTTATTTGCCAGTTGAAAGAAACAAAGATATGATTAAAAATAAATAAATAAGAATAATAGATAATGAAATAAAACATAAATATGTAACAAATATAAGTATTCAACTGAATTTTAAGTATGATCCGCTGTAACTGAGCACATCGTTTAATGATTCATATAATTTTTTGATATTTGTTGAGGGATGATTCTGTCTGCAATAGATTGTTGTACCGATGATGTTTGTTTCCTCTTTATGAAGTGTAATTTCTCACTGGGGTCTCATGCAATATCTAGGTACCATCCACAATGACCATCTGATTCAAAAAGTCATTACCTCTCTCCATGCCAGAAATAGCACTGTACTCCCTATGCACTTCTCTTTTGAGGGGGATAGATTTTTTTCCCTCTTATTTTTTCTTTCTGGTAATGCTTGAGCCTCCTGAGGCACTTATTACGAACATTCATCCAATGAGAAACAATTTTATACGGTAATAAATAAGTAAAAAGTATCAAGTAGGGATGTTTATGTTAACATGCCATTTAGAGTTGTTTTATTGGATACTTAGTTGCTCTTCACCTTTAAAACGCATATCAGTTGGTTTGAAACGAAAGCTAGTCTCCGACCAACTTTCACATCATGAACATTGTTATAGCTTTCGCAAAAATACCACAATAGCAATAAGTATGCCAATGAGATCACAAAATATCGCAAGAAATGGTACCCAGTATGTCATTTAAAACATTGCATTTGAACAAATTAATATATTGTTTCATCTTAATCATCAGTATGCGGATAATTAAAAGAAGATAATAAAATTGCAGATGATTTTTATTTTATTTTTTAACACTATCAATACGAATGCAAAATATTTTATATGAATATGAAATTTTTTCCCCTTTAGGTTTAATTAGTGGGTAAGAAAATCGGATTGTTATTTGAAATTAAATTGAATATGTATCCTAATTCAAAAATAAACCAAACTTTTAGTACTTGAATCAAATTTCAATAAAAAAAGAAATACAGCTTCATTGTATAGACAGGTTTGACATATTCGAATTTTCATGTTTATGTATAACTAGAAGATTGCTCATACATACACATACGTGAACGTATTCATACTTTAATTATTCATGAATTAAGAATCCCATTTTTGAATAAAAGGGGAAAAAAGTTTATTGTGAACTAAAGCAGTAATCTTTCGGTTCATAATTAATTCTTTAAAAATTATAATTTCATTTTTTACCCAAGATTTTTTTCCGAGAATATATTATGTTTTTATTTTAACTGTTTAAGTCCTTTCTTATTATCCCCCGGGGAAACACCACGTGAAGAGTTTGTGATGATACGATCTCGGCATTCTGGGTGCACAAATAGTTGGGAACCTGATTCCTCCCATGGCTGACGAGATGCACTGTCTACGGGAAGGATTGTACCATGCCCGGTGACGGTCCTTAGAACTCAGCCACAGTTCCCGCCAGTATTGCTGTTGCGGTAATCCTTTCATTCAGTTTTATGCCTTATCCATTTGTCTCCGGTCCTGGTCGGAGAGTCTGTGATATGATTCCCCTTCTTACTAAGCACTGCAATGACAAGAACATATTTTCAGAACAGTGCAATATTCGTCTCAAAATCCGGTGATTTTTTTTTACATTCCACTACTCTACTTCTACACTATATACTTACACATTTATTTCTTCATACATTTATATGTTAACATCATATACTTTTACATTTTGCACTATTAGATCTGCAAAGGCCGATAAGTTCCCTTAAAACGCTAATGAAGCAATAACTGCTATGTTACTAAAAATTATGAATACGAAGATTTTACCAAAAAATGATTTATTGAACTATGAGATGGAACATGGGGTAGTTTTTCTATCAACGGTATAGCATCCCGTTCGGTCTTATATTTTACTTCTGGAGGATCTTGACACCTACAATTATTACAAACGAAGCGGCCCTAGAATGGGAGCTCGCCAACTTGGAGCAATGGCATCAAAGTAATTAACCACATGAATAACCAATTAATAAAAGATATTATATGATATACCAATGATGGCCATGGTGAATAACTATATCATTAAAATTGCTTATATTTAATGATATTTAATGAAGCAATATATTAATGATATTAATATATTGCTTACATTTAATCTATACTACTATTATAAATGTGAAAGTTTGGATGGATGGATGATGGGGTTCAATGACGCCAGAATGGCTGAAGGAAATTGGATGAGATTTAGCACACAGATAGATTATAGTCTACAGATTAACATAGGATAATTTTTATTCCGGTTAATTGAGTGGCTATTTTTTTATTAATTAAAAACTAACTTTTCCGCCCAAAAATAAAAAAAAATGAAAAAATCTGAAAACATATACCTGATCTTTTTGAATCGTTTGTTTTAATTTTTCTATTTCAGGTATTCTTTTAATATTATCTTACTATTCTGAAGGAATATTTATTAAATGTTTTTTTATGCTGTTCTTCTGTTAATACAATTCGTTATTTCTTATTCATTTCTCTTGATTTTTTTTCTTGCTGTACTTATTTCTTTTGCCTATTTTCATCATTTTCGATTAAATTTTTAGTGCATTCCGTATTACTACATTTATTAATATTTCTTTCTATTTTCCAGTAATTTTCTGCAACGGGCATCGAAACCTTGTGACTGTAAATGCCATTTTGCTAAAATTTGGTGGCAAACTATTTTTTTTGGCAAAAATTACTGTATATTAAAACTGCTCCCCTGTGTGTGTTTGTAATTAAATTGTATTTGTGTTAGCTATATATTTTTTATATATGCTTATAATGGTATGTTTCCGTTAGTAAATAATTTAGAATTCCGCCAAATTTTCTCAAATTTTTTTGGCGCTTGTTCGTTTGCGCCCGACAAACGGAAAAGTACCCTTATGGTTTTAATAACATAACATCCCCCTCACGCTAATGATGTTAGACGTGACGGTTATTTCAAAAGATTCCGTTTATTTTTGTAGTGTAAGATGAATTTAAAATTAAACATTGTTAATTAATAGATCTTTTGATTTCCTTCAGAAGTGCTTTTGAATAAGAATGAAACAAAAATTTTCTAATCTGCCTTGCGTTGTCCCAACTGATGCTTAAAATTCACGTCTTTGCGTTGTTCCAATTGACGTTGAAAATTTAAGCATGCATACGGTTTCCTTAACATTTTAGACTGTCACTTCTCACAAATACACATCAACATTTCCACGCGTGCGAAGTCGCGGAAAAGAGCTAGTGATAGTTAAACAGGGAAAAAATTTGTATTGTTTGATTTATAAAAATATTCAACCAATAGTAAGAAAACTTGGAACACATCAAAAAATGAAAATAAAACGAAATCTGCTATGCATATTTCAATGTATTACGTGAGAACAAAAAATTTTTCAACGACCAAGCACCACGTGCTTGTGCAAGTTTAATTATATTTTATTCATTTTAATTGCTTCAAATGAATTAGTAACTTTAGTATGAATTGAATCATTGTTCTTCCATTTATTTTTCATAAAATATTACGTTTCCTATTTATTTCATTTCATGTAATCACGTGCTCAAAATGGCATTTTTAAGGGGTTTTTTCTATAATAATTAACTTATTTTTAAAAAATCAGAGCTTTTGTAAATGCGGTGGCATTACGTTATTAAAAGCTGATTTATTGAGATGCTTGTGTAAATAATAAATTTTTATTTTGCGCCAACGGATTTTTGTTGACCTCATCCCAAGAACAACATCATGTTCTGATATGATAAAAAGCACGAAGCCATATTACTGTATGTGTGATAAGAATTGTAAAATATATGATATATCGTATTTCTGAAAAATTCCCATTCTTCTCACAACACTCTCGACCCTCTGTCTTTCCTTAATCCCATTTCTTAAATCTATGTTATTAACAATTGTCAGAATCGAAAATCATCCAACAAATAGCATTTTATGTATGAAATAAATTCAGGAACGGAACTCAGGGAAGAGGCCAAAAACGCAGTTTTTTTCCCGCGTCTAATGGCGAAGATCGCGCTGTCTCCCTTGCATTAGGATAACAAATTTAAGACGAGACTTCTCCTCTATTTTCGTCTTTTGAATTCCCTAGACGACGACTCTTCAAGACCCCCTCCCCCCCTTTTTTTTTCTTTTTTCCCCTCTACATACCCATCTTCTTTCTACTGTCTGCTGATAGTTCTTTTTCTTCGAACAACGATCCAAAAGTCACTCCGTTGACGAAGAATAAAGTGGATAAAAGCCGAGAGACAGGAATAGAAGGTAAATTTCCAGTTTTTAACCTCTTTTATTTTATTCCTTACTTATTTGCTTTTCTTTTTCTTAAAGATGTTTTGAAGAACAATGAAAGTATTAGAAGAATTTTAGAAAAGAAAATGTCTCGCCAACATTATTGTATCAAACAAATAGGAAAAAGTAAAGGACAAATAAACTACAATAAAAATACTTTTTCTCCATGGAAATACCTTATATATTTTTTAAAATTCTATTCATAGTTTAAACTTTTTAACCCGTAACTGGAGACGAATTTCAAAATGACTCTGCGTTTTCCATTAGCTTTGATTATCTTTTGGTATTTTATTCTTTAATATAATCATATCCTCAGTACCTTCAATTTGTTCTTTTAGTAGTATATTGCCTAAAGTCTAAGTATGACCACGTGAGTGTAACCGAGTTATACTTTTTCAAAGTTTTTATTGTTATTTAGGGAGTCCTTCACTTCAAGTCTCCAAAACTGCTTTCAATTTGAATAATGCAAAAATAATAAATTTTACTTTATATAATAATTATTTCAAATTATTATTAATATAAATAATAATAATAATTAGTATTTTAAAATATTTTATTTTTTATTTTGTTAGTTAAATTCTAAAATTGAATAACATTGGTGTAATTCTGTAATATCTAGCAGAAGTAAAACTTTTAGAAAATATTTTGTTTTTATTATAACATTTTCCCCCATTTAATATTATATCAATATTTTTAATAATAATATTTTTGGTAACTACACGATTTACAGAATGTATTGTATCTTTAAAATACATCCCAAAACTGTTTACAAAAGACAGAAGAGAAAAATATTTATCCATCCATTTTGACTCCATATTTGGCTGTGTGAAGAAATTCGTGTTCCCTATAAAGGGTTAATTTGAAGAGTTTAGCCACAAAATACTTAACTCGGAACAATTGCAGTGGAATTATCATCTCACGAAGCAAAATTTTATAAGTTAGAATAAATTTATGCAGACTATTTTCCTCGCTTCTGCATCTGCATCTAAACTGGTTTCTCAAAATTTAAGCAACAATGTAAATTTTAAGCAGATAGTCATGAAATTGCGGAAAAGGAGTTCTTGAGATCAGTACAATGGATACGTAATTCAAAAGAAAGGTCATGCGCATGCAAATATCAGGAATGAAACTTCACGGGTGAAGTGAACATAAGCAAAATGCGTGCGACTGGCGCGCACAGCTTAAGAATACAATAAAAGGAAGAACGGCGACGCAATTAAACACATTTGCTGCAAATGCTGGCGAGTTATTTCTTGAATCACCTGGACATAATTTTTTTTGCCGTGTATCACGAACGTGGGCTATATTCATTCCGATCATTTTTCCACGTGTGGCCACGAACGTGGCCCGATTATTTTTCCACATTTATTTTAACCATATCATACGTGTAAGAATGATCGGAAAGTTGGAGGAGGGGCGTAGTATGACCAGTGTGGCTGAAGAGTTCGGAATCAACTAAAGGGTCATTTCGCGCGATTGGAAAGCCTTCTAAACTACAATTACAGCTGTTAAAAAGTTTGTTGGTGGCCGCATCGGGAAAATAACTGCAGTGGATAACCGATATATCATCCTGCAGGCGAAAAGAAACCGAAACCAATCAACAAGCGCTATTGCTCAGCAACTGTGTACAGCAAAGGGGCGACAAGTGTCGAGGTTTACTGCGTCCAGATGCCTTCACAAAGGGGACTATTTTCCAGCCGCCATTTGAAAGTTGGCCTTCGTGGGCAGACGTTTAGAAAGGTGCAAGGAGAACAAAAACTGGACATTTCATCCGTAACTTGTCTTCTTTACTGATGAGAGTCGTTTTAATGCTACAAGCGATTCTGGGTGCCAGTTGATTTGGGGAGAGGTCGGGATACGGTTTCATCCCAGTAAAATTACGAAAAGAAACCGTTAAGGTAGTAATGGTGTTGTAGTCTGGAGAGTCACTAGGCCGAACGTTTTCGACGGAGGTTCTGTAACTGGATATCGTTATTGTAAGGAGGTGATCCTTCCCCATGTGCGTCTATTCCGAGGTTCCATTGGAGCAATTTCGTTTTTATGGATAATAATGCACGACAACATCGGACTCCTTCTGTTCAGCAGCTACTGGAAAGTGAAGATATCACCCGACTGAATTGGCAAAAATGCCCCCCTGATTGAAATCCCATACATCATGCATGGGATATTTTTGGAAGACGCCTTGAGGCACGATTACGTCATCCGGGGGAAACCCAACAACTGAAATAGATGCTGATTGAGGGATGGACACTCTTACCTCAAGAACTGTTGGACAATAGTGGCGAGTATGGGGAAACGTTGCGAATCAACCATTGCAGTAAGGGGAGGGCGTATCCCACATTAAGGAACATCCACTTGTTGTTCTTCCTCCTGGACAGACAATCATTTGTAACGATACTACGGGCTTAATAAATCCTTTTTTAGTTTTATTTCTTCATAGTATGTATTGTTTTCATTTTAGCGCAACTATACTTTCATCATCCTTTGAGTACAAAATACTGTCCGCCATTTCTGCATTTCATGTCTCTCAGATGATTTCTCGTAGAATTACCCCCCCCCCCGTTGTTTAAATTTTGCACACCAGTGCATTTAATGACTTCAATTCTTAGCTATTTTTCTACATGAAACATTATTTTTTTTTCGAAAAATGTATTGATTTTGATGACTATTTATGATAAAAGAAGTGTACATAATAATTTATTTTATTATCTTAACTTTATTATCGCAAAGGGGAAATATGCGAATTTTTCTTTCAAATATATGTTTTGCTTATTTGACAAATTATTACTCAAAATTGAAACAACGCGAGAATGCATGGTTAATTTTCTTCTAAGATTTTTTAAACCTTTTATATGGCAAAGAGAAAACTAGACCTATTGGTAAACGTATCGACATTTAAAACTGTAACTGTAGTAGATCCTAGACACATTATAGGTTTTATTTTCTATATCCTACTATCTATACTGAACAGTATCTCAAATTCTCAATAATTGGTTCGCTGCCCTAACAGCAATCTAATCAATAAATTCAAGTAAATATATGTAAATTACAAACTAGAATCAATTGTTGTCTTATAAGTGTTTTCAGGTTTTTTTAGTGTATCTGTGTGTAATTTAACATAAACAATAAATTTGAAGAATGAAGCAACTTTATAATAACTTCTATTTTTATTATTAAAATTTTTATAAAACAAGAAAATAGCTTGATACTTTTTATATTATTATGACTTATGTAAAAGGTAATTATATGCTTGTTTCAGTATATGTGGAAAATCAAAGAAACATTGATTTTAAAAATCTACAATTGAGGAACACATGAATTGGAAATATTTCCCAAATGGCCTAGTATATTTTTCTTCATTCTCGACTTTTCATTCTTTTAAAAATGTCTACAGAGTATTTAGAAACACAAAGTCCATTAATTTATATTATAGTTTTTGGTATGCTAAAAAAGTTTGATAAGAAGCGGCTGGAAAGATATCATTCTCATCACCTCTCTCAGACTTAAACTGGTAAGTGTTTCTGGAAATAAAAACTCTTTCTGTATAATTTTCAATAAAAAGGGGCTACAATGGATATTTAATGAGAAGAAAATACATCTAACGTGCAATTATAAAAATATTATTTTAAACTACAGGTTAAGCCGTAGTTTGCAAAGGTTTCATTTAGTTAGTCATATTAAAGATCCATTGTAAAGAAACATTGGGTCTATTTTTGAACGGCCCTCCTAATTTTGAACCACTATCAGATGACGAGGATGGCACCCAATCTGTCACCACTCTCCCCACACTACACCACACAAATGGGAGAGCGTTTAGCCTTGGAGGATTTAACATGCAACGGACCTCTTAACACGACGGTTCATCGGTGGAAGCGGGTCTCGTGGGTCTCGAATCTGAAACCCTATGGCTCACGTACCGAGAATTTACCACCATGCCTCCGCGGTTCGTTTCCCATCCATGAATTGTTACATTAGAGACACAGAATATTTTATGATGCCTCCGCTGTTCGTTTCCCATCCATGAATTGTTACATTAGAGGCACAAAATATTTTATGATGCCTTCAATAAGATATTTTATATTTTTATTGCTCAAAATATCATAAAGACATCGTAGCATTATTGTTAGGCAACTTGTAGTTGAAAGAATGTATTACGGTTAAGTCAAGAAAATATCATGACTAGATTCACAATTTTTTTCGAAAAAGAGGTAAGTTTGGAACATCAAGAGCAATGCCAGAAATCCTTCACATATTTACTGAAAATATTTACTAGAAATTTATCTAGTCAATCTATCTTCAAATGCATCTAGGAAAGCATTTTTTTTTCTTTCTACGAGAGGATGAGCTATTTAGTTGCTTATTTATCAGTAATCACAATGTATTAGAATCACGGTGTAAAATTATTTAACATATAATACCTAATAAAACCTATAGTGCAACGTTGGACATTAATAATAAATCAAAAAGTAGATTTTTTTTTTACTCGTTTACGTATTGGTCATCAAAATATTGAACATATTAATTTGCTCCTGGAAAAATATTATCTTGATCCCAGTTTTGATTTAAATGCCTGTCCAACATAAGGAAAGGGGGAAATCTAATATTGAAATACATACAATTGCTGTAAAATGTAAATTCCCTTGTGCTAATTTATTTAGTATTTTTTATTTATAAATGTATAATTAAAAAAAATAATTTTAATTTTTTTGTTTTATATAAGTTATTATTTTACTTAAATATCAATTATTCAACAATACCAAATTCAAGATAAAGATTTTATAATAAGAAAATTAAAGTTCCCCTTTACATTAAGGCTTTTTTCTTACTAATAGTCTGAAGAAATATTTTATTCATGGCTGACAAAAGTATGTTTGTAATTTATGTATTGCCATTTGAAGAAATGTGTACAGAAAATTATAACAACTAGCTGAATATTGGATTTAATTTTTTTGAAGTACAATAAAAAAGATAAGCACATTGAAGAATATACAAGAACATTTTACTGCTTAATTAATACGTTGTGTCCTATTTCAAGGAAATTTGTGGCTAACAGAATTTAAATAATTATGGAAATATCAAGCCAACAATTACTTCTAGATAATAGTTAATCGAACAAGAATGATATCACCGGACAGGTAAAGCATAATTTCATTATCAAGAATGATTTTGAAATAAAAATTCTCTTTTAAGAAAACTTTGTCAAATATATTTGGTTCTCTTTAAACTAATTAAACCATTAAAATATATTCAACTATCCAATAAAGAGACCATCTTAATCATTCACCACATGGAGCAGTAATAAGATTCAGAGAATAATCATTCTCTTAAAGATAAAAGATTTCTTAAATAATTAACCATCCGAAATTTAATTACTAATTAATTCATCTGAACTCTCTTTGCATTACAGTTTGCTAATTGTTTACAGTTAGAATGTGTGAAAGAAGAATGTTATGAGGTGCAGCTATTACAGTACTTGAAGGTACGGCAGGCTTTAAGCCATTAATAACTAATCGAAATAGAAGAATTCTAATTTATTAAACTCCCATAATTCATAGCGAAATACATTCTATAACTGTTTAGATAGCACTTATAGTAAATTATATTATCACGAAGACTGAAATAATGACAAGGATAGTGAGAAACAATTTCCTTATATTAGCACCAAGCAACTGGATGGAGAACAGAATGAATAACTGAGAAGAACTCAGCTTTTATACATCTGGAGAACATTCGAGAATCATCTCCCTCGAATAGTAAAGAATGTTCTTGAATTTTCTTGATTTTAAGGAAATAATAAGATCAATTTTAAATTAAAATTCCAGTCTTTGGAAAAAATGCGCTCGCCGGGAATCGAACCAGGGACCTAAGGATTTACAATCCAATGCTCAGCCAATTGAGCCATGGTGAATCATAACAGGCTTTCTTTTTGAGGCAATGTAGAGAAAAGAAAAGGATGAAAAGCAACAAATATGGAATAGTAATTTTCCCGTCTATATTAATGGATTTCTTAAGTGGTTTGAAAAAAAAGATAAAGATAATTTATTTGAATAATTTTCTACATTTATTCATGTGTATACATATAAGCTTAAACATCTAAGAAAATTATTAACCTACCTAAACGTAGAATTTATTTTTGTTAACTCAGTGTTGTTGTAAAGAAATAGAAATGCAATTTGCAATGTTTTTCCCCAAAAAATTCTTTTAATCATCAATCAAATAGCAACAATACAACTCGTAATCAAGTCTCTCATTTTAGAGCCTCAAACTGATTACAGCTATCTTCTTATAAATGCAATCATAGTTATTTGGTTCTTTCAATTCAAACAATAGTGGTTTTTATGAAGCCTGTGGGGAATTAGTGCTATGTGAAAATTTGACAATACAATTGGCCATCCCTAAATTCACCAAAACTACGCATATGTCTTATTTTAAAAATAATTAAACTCAAATATTCCATACATGCTGCACTTTGGTAAAGGGCATTACAATCTTTTAATATAAATTTTATTTTCAACCATTAACCGAGGAGGAGAGAATTTAAGACTTAACTGGGAATGTGCGGTCTATAAGACCATATTTTCTTTACATTCAAATTAAATTTTCTAATGCAGATTTGTACAGATATTTTTCTTGATATATAAATAGGTTGGATGCATAAGAAATTTTTCAAAACATATTATCATTTAAAAATGGTAATTGCTTTTAAATATGTTTTTTCTTCTCAAATCACATCTTACAACAAATAATATTCTTGAAAAAACATTACATTTTACTTAATAAATAATATTTATTTTTCCAATGTGCAAAGGCTTATAGAAAACAATATAATGAAAAATTCAAAAGTTATATGAATAATAAAAAAAATTAACAATGGCTGAAATTGCCCTTTTGATTATTGGCATCATTTCTACGCAGAAACTTGTGAACATAAGTAATATGATTATCAAGGGCATTTTAAACATACAGGCTAGTTACTACAAAAACCAGCTTGTAAGTTCTGTAGATACTTTTATTGGAATATTAATATATTTTATATTTTTTTAAATACTTTATCATTAGAAAAAATAGCTGTATTTGATCATACACATCAGAGTCCGTTGAATGCGAACTTTCATCAAAATTTTTTCAGTAAAATTATCCTCATTATTAAAATAGCTTTTTGCGTTTATTAAACACTTTCATCGCGGCAATGTTCTCCTGGCGCCACCTTGTGGAAATGTTATGAAGAAAAAAGATTACTGACAGCTCTAGGCTAAAATGTTGATGATATAAGTCGCAGGACGCGCTGTAATAATATAGAAAAACCTTGAGTAGAGGACGAGTTATCTCATCCTTCGTGCATAGAGAATATGCCTGGAAGACGAGTTATTTCGTCCATCGCGATGAAAGTGGAACTCTGCTTCAATAGAAAAATCAGTTGGTTGTTTAATATCTTAATGACTAAATTTTACAGCGATTCACTAAGCCTTATCTATTACTTGAACACTGAAATGTAGATGTGATCTCATAGACGTCATGCAAATAAATTGCAGAAATATGTTTAAAAACATCATTCGAAACCGGTTGAAAATAGTGCACACGTAGTGAAGATTAAAAAAAAAACAGAAACTGCAGGGTCAATCTATTGGATTAAACAAAAAATAGAAAAGTTGTGACCGAAAGTCCATCCTTAGCGGCCTGAGAAACCGCACCTAACCAGTTAAGGGCCAAAATAAGCTCGTTTTCATTCCCAAAACAGATTTTGAACTTCAGAGATTTTTGAAAATTACTGGTTGATCAAATCTGATTTTTAACTCATTATTTGTTTTTAGCAAAAGTTAATTTATGATGATGAAGAGGAGGAGGATCTCATGTCTACTTTAAAACATAAAGTGGGGGGTTAGTAGCTTCTAGGGGTGTTAATTTAAGGTAAAACTTAAGTATAAGAATTTAAACAAAACTTTTGCTTTAGCTTTGTTCTAATCTATTCAACAGATACAACGTTTAATTAAATATTTTATTTGAAATTTTTTTATCGTTTTTTGCACAATATTTTGATTTATCTTGGTTGAAATATATATTTCTTCAAAATTAAAACTGAATTCATTAATATATGAAAATAATTTCTTCTAAAATCAAAAAACAGGAATAAAATTACAGATTTAAAGTAAACGAAATTTGTGAAATACGCTCATATAAAGTGACCTAAAAGGAATAAATTTTCGATCCAGTTTCTGACTCCAAAGGTATAATTCTACAAAGATTAAAAATTGGCATTTTTTTCTTAGAGAAAGGTACTCTGGCCTTTCTGTATGACAAGATAAAAACAATTTGACATGAAGTCCAAAGCACTGATTTTTCCGGAGAAGAACTTCTTTGTCCTCGACTAGCTAAACTGGAAGAAATAGTTAAAAGAATTCTATTAAAAGCTCAAAATTTATTTTTGCTGTCAAAAGAGTTTTTTCTTAAAGTCTGCAGTATATAAGAAATAATTCATCTTTTAGTAATCTTTTTTACAGAAACTGGTTTTAAGTGTAGGAGATGAATTAAAAAATCTATTTTATATATTATAAAAGTCAGTAATTACTTTGAGAATCTTTTAAGTGTTTTTAAGATTAAGATTTAGAAATTTTCAGAATAGCATATCCTAAATGGCAAGTAGTCTAAATTGAATATATTATTTTCTTGGAGAACATAATGTAAATAAGTCATCAAATATAAATAATGTCATCTTTCCTTAACTCAGACTTAGAGAAGTTCATGACAGAATTAGTCATTAACTTCTCTAATGTATCATTAAAAAATTTTAAAATGGTTATGTAAAATAAACACTTTGTGAGATTGTATGAAATCCTAAACATGCAGAACTATTTTTAATCGTGTTTCTCCCTTAGAATTAATATTTGCAGCAAGTGTAAAATTTTGTAAGTTTTCATTCTTAAGTCATCTTTAGTTCTTAGCATTTAAGATTATATTACTTGTAATATCAGCCTCTTAATTGAATATTAATAATATATTTTTGAAATTTTAAAATATTTTAATTCGTTTCAATATACTTTTGTACAGAAATAAAATAATTTTAGTAGCACAAAAACATACTTTTGCCCAAATTTCAAACTAATTTAATTCTGAACAAATTTCCAGATGATTTAATAAATCGAACAAATCTGAATGTGGTAGGCGTTCTCGATTAGTTAATATAATGTTAATATATTTATATATTAACTTTATATTAACTAATATTATTATAATTTGCTCGAGAACTACGTCATAGAAATAAATCAGTGTATAACTGAAAATAAAAATGAGAAGCGTTACAATTATTTCTATAATTTTTGCTTGTTGAATGTCATTTCGAATATCCCAAAGTTAAATATTTACCATTTTTAAATATTTTAATTCATCTTAAATTAATGTTATTGCATTATTTGCATAAAGTAATGTTAAGTAAATTCTCAGTAGAACGATGCAGATATGCAGATAAGATGCAGACTTTATTTTCTATACTTATACGCAAAACAAGTTACAAATACTATGCAAATTAACACTATTTAATCCACTAATTGGTTTAACAGCAATGCTCTTGAACGCACGCAAAAGGAAAAAACGTTCTCTCAAGCTAAACTAACTAGCTTAGGTAGTTTTCCGAACTGACTGACTCGCTCCTCCTTTGTTATGCCATATATTGCTATCCTCTAAAGTGGGCGTGTCAAACGCAGAAACAGCATGGACGCTCCAGGCGCTTATGGAAATTTCTCCAACATTCCTTAGAAACAAATCTTTATTTCTCTACTGTACATTTTAGAGAGTATTAATTCCTTTTGTGACCTTATTTTGACGCCAACAATACTTCAAGTTAGACACATTTTCGCTTTAAATTACTCATTGAACAGTCTCGTTTGTCTTACTTGGGATTTCATTACAATTAATTTTATGTAATTAAATTATTTCCAAATATCCACAATATTTACATGAAAATCTACACGTAGTTTACTCAAAATGCATAACAGTATTTACAGGTTGAATTTATTTATTTCTTCGATTAACAATAGTTTTTAAAATTATTTAATAGAAACCATATCTTATTTTTCATTGATTGAAAAAGTTATATCACAACCCCATAGTAATATTTTTAATAAAATATATTTTATTACATGCTTTCGCTATTTTTTAATGTGATATTTTTCAATCGGAATATAGGTTTAATTTTAGAAATAGTGACCGAAAAAGGCAACTAGTTCAGAAACACGGACGCAAAGTTTTCTTTTCTCAATAACTTCTTTCGTTCAAGAGAATTAAAAAAAAACGTATACATATAAAATAACAAAGTATCAACTCAAGCCTCACATAACAGTCTCAAGTCCCAAGATGCCGTTTTCCTAAATCAATGAAAGTACCCAATAAATTGTAAAGCATTAAATTACGTGTTCAACAGAAAATTCGAGTCTGGAATTACGAAGTCCGTTTGGAGCCTTTAAATGGACTCCGGAGCCGCTTCTGTTGGTTTCGATTGCATTTCATTTTATAGACAAAGGAAGTAAGAGAATTATTAGACGCGAAATAAAAATAAAGCGTTTCTCTGAAAAATACCAATGCCCTTAGCCAATCTATTAAAGAGAAACAAAGCAATAATAATAAATATGTGTTTTTATTGCAATGGGAAATACAATTAAAATAATAAACCAGATTGCTTTTCGACAGTTTTTGTTTTTACTCTCCTCATGCTATTGTATGTTATATTTTTAAGATAATAATACTTCTGTAGTGATAATAAATATAAAAAAGCAAAAGAAGTGGAAGAGATATTCAATATCCATTTTTTTTTCTTCAAATGAATATTAGTGCCTCAGCTCTGAGAAATCCAGGGGAGAATCATCTCAATAAATGTACTATCAGTACTTTTCCGATCGCCAGTGCCAGCGAAAAATCGCCAAATAATGTAGAATTCTATCAAATTTCTTAAAGCAATTTTAAAGCGAAAAATTGTCAACATTTATTATCGTCAATCGTTTATTAGATAACTATATTTTGGAATGGTAGTAAGCCTCTCAGTTTAAAAGTTGGAGAAAGTTGCATTACTAATATCATACAAAGGGGTTTGCTAAACAGTGTTTGCTGATTTTCAACATCTTTTCAACACGTTATATAGCAGACATACAGACATTCTAATCACTTTGGATTTTATAAATTGTATCAAATATTCAGCAAAACTGAAATCAATTTATCACTATCATTCATATATGTGAAAAGCACGAGAATAAATATCCAGTCTCTTCCATGCCTTTTCGTTAATGGGAATTCAGAAAATTAATTCAAATTATGAAAATCAAAATGGCGTTTAACATATAACAAATTGCCAAGATATTTTCTAAACTTTTAAACTTCGTCTAATAACCACAAACTAGCTATTCATGCCTAGATTTTATGCATACGGAAAAGTTGGATGATCTGGGTGCTACGACAGCATTGATAGTTGTTTTTTTTTGAATTCTAAGAAACATTATCGGACATGTACTACCCCTCACGTGGAATTATTAGTAAAATACCTAGTTATTGGTAGAATGTAGCCAATTGGACAGAAATAATCCAACCATCTGAGGAAACAACAGTAACCACAGCTTCATAAGCGTTTTATATCTATATCTGACGTTTTCTGGAATTCTGCAACTGCATTTAGTATTATAATAATTATATATATGACTAAAATATTTTCATAATTTAAACACTTGTAAAAATCAAACATAGGAAAGAATTACAAAAGACTTCTCGAATTTAATTCTTCTTGTAATTTAAAAGGTCATTCTATCTAAAAACCGTACCCTTTAGCATCCTTTAAAGCTTTATAACTTTATCTAAATCCAAATATGATTATGGAATGCAAAAAAGTTTTCTTTATAGTCCAAAATACTGTAGACGTTTTATCACAAAATTTCTTTTATCACCAATCTTACTGAAATAAAAAATATTCTCTCTTTAAAAAAAAGAGAATCAAAAAGTTAAAAGATAAAAGATAATAACGAAAAACATAATTTGTTGAAAATGCTATATTTTTCGCATTAAAATCAGGCACATCGAAAAATGTATTTAATTTATTTTCATGCAGGTACCTGCAGCAGATTAAAACATTTTAACTCAAGCCTGCATTTTCTTAAACAGTGTTGACTCTTTTAACACAAGAATTAAGGAGGAAATACTCTGAAACTAAAAGTATGCATGAAATGCTTTTCAAAGTAATCCAACAACTGATATTGTAGTTGCTTTCAAAAATGTCAAAATTATTTGACGAGTGTGATGTTAAATTTGAAGAGAATATTGGAAAATATTTGTATCTAACATTTATCCTTGAATAACACTATCCAATATATTAGATAAATTATTTGGCCAGTGAAAATAACAAAATGTAGAAATAAATCATAACCGCAATTACATTGGTTTCAGTCACCGATTTTAGGTTTTGAATTGTTTATCGAAAACTGTTCGAAAATTGTCAGAGATTTTGAATCGGCGATAATCAACATCCTTATGATCTCGATTCTGTTTGAGATTAACATGGGTGACAATTATTTAATATTGGACTTTGAAACATCCGCATGAAAAAAAACATACATTTTAATTCAAATTTTTCTTACAAAAACTGCTTATTGATAATTTAATGTAGAAATATTATAATAAATAATATGTAAATGAGCTCAAACTCTTATTCAGATTAAAATCTTCATTATGAAATAATGGCTGCAAATAATAATGAAATTTTTTTCTCAGTATAAAGTTTTGCTCTTAAAGTTTTTTAATCATTAAATGGGCGATGAAGCTAATTCAAACACAGCACTGAGAATGAAATGTTAATTTTTAATAATAATCTTAGTTGATTTAAAAAGCGAACTGTGCTATTTTTGTATATATATATATATATATATATATATATATATATATATATAGTGAAATTAGTTATCTCAATATA
This sequence comes from Argiope argentata, assembly GCA_026289955.1. Lineage (NCBI taxonomy): Eukaryota > Metazoa > Arthropoda > Arachnida > Araneae > Araneidae > Argiope > Argiope argentata. The sequence goes on from JAOUZG010035355.1 coordinate 878,003, forward strand.
AGAAAGGTTCATGTGTTGTTTTGGATGTTGACCCCACCATTTCAGGATGTCAAATATCGAAAGCGTAGACACCACACATTTTCAGTCATATACAAAAAAATGTTAAACAGTCTATGCTCAGAATTAGAATAGACTGCTGACATATTAATGGTAAATAAAGAATCATGTTGAAATGTGTTACAAAAAATGATATTATTACAACTTTTATAAAATATTTTAGAAAAAATAAAGATGTGTGTGAGTATGATAATTTTCATACTCACACATTTCTATAAATCCTGGTAATTTTCTCGTAATATATTTATACAATCAAGATGATGTTCTTTATTCAATTCTATTTACATAACTTAATTTAATATGTAATAAATAGAAGATATATAATTTATATTAGTATTTATTGATAAATTTAGTTTATTAATCAAGAAATATTTACTAATATTTAAAAATATTATTCAAGAAATGGGGAGACGTATTACTCGAAAATGGAATTATCTTGAGAAATATCAAAAGAAAACACTGTACAACAAAAAACAGGCTGAAAAGTCTCAAAATAAACATTTTAACACATTTTATTTGATCTTATCAAACATTCAATCACGAGGATCTTATCAGCTGGTTAAACTACTGATTCTAACTAATCAAAACATTTACACTATTGAAATTTGGTACAGCAGAAAGTTGGAACATGTTTTGGTACCTGCTGGTCTTTTGTGTAAATTTTCAAATCGACGAAACAAAGTGCAGCTGCATCATTTCCTTTGTTTTGGTGAAACAATTTCGCTAGTAAAACTCGAAGACATCGCTGATAAGCTTAATATTTACCAGTCTTTATCCCTTTTATGCCTAGAACTAAAGCAGCAAATCAAGGATTTATGGAAATATTTGTGCTTACAGTGCGAAACTGCAGATGCTACGAAAATTTCAGTTTTTTTCACTTTTTATATTACTTTTTTTCATTTCAGCAATAGAAATTAGAAGCAAAAAATTCCATATTGTGTGATTTTGTGATTATTTGAATCTTTTCACAATGCTTTCTGTTTTACTGCGCCAATTATTAGTATTTCTGGAACTTCTGTTTTCGAACAATCCGTCTCTTTATTTCTTGATGAATAGTATGTTCACCAATTTTGGAGCCTTTATACTGAGTATTTTGATGTATGAAGATCTCAGAGTAGATGTGTTTTTATTTTGATTCCTTGTATACATATTCTATATCGTTAGATTATTCTATTTTGAGCAATTAAAAATGCGCCTTACCATCAAGGGAGAATGAATGTATTATTCTATTCAGAGTGTCATTCTTCCAATTATATATCTGTAACCAGTTCAAATCTAATCAAAATCCTAAGAATTATGAAAATGAGCAGAAATTTTCCTGAAAGCCGTGTTACAAAAACCGTTGCAATAAGTAATACATCTTTAAGGAATCTACCAAAAATTTCTCCGAAAATAATAAGTTATTATACCTTAACTATTAAATAAAGTTTCACCTTTTCAATAATATATTTCTTATTTTAAAGAAACCGAATGGCTTAAAGTTATTGAATATTTTTTTTCTTTTGAATACATGGATTAGAAAATTAATAGGATCAATATGAAATTATAATAACTAACTCTAATCCCAGATGGCAGACATCCGATAGATGGCAGATCATGAAATAGACATAATTATTTTTTTATAATATTTCAATAATGCCTATTATTATTTTATTTAAAAATAGGCTTTGCAAAGAAATAGGCGATGCATTAAAATATAATCTAGAAAATAAACGTGCCAAAAAAAATTTTCTTCGAGTAATATGACTGAAGTATTATTTTGATGACAGATCTTCCTCAACCACTGTACAAACACATTTTTTTTTCTATCCTGCCAGAATCCCAAGATATGAAATTCAGTTTATTGATTTAGTCTGATTTTTTAGTATTGAAATCTTTGACCAAATATGCATAAACACGGTGCAAGACTCGCTTTGATTTGTATTGCAGAAAAAGATCTGACTGAAATAAATTGAGTTTTGGGCTTATCTTTCGATACCGATTTTCTACAAAGCATTTTATTATATTCACTGTAAATGTTTTGAAAGTGATGAAATTCTATTTTTTAAAACTTCTTATAGCTATCGAACTCATAGAAGCATTTAATTCCTTTAATTTCATTTTTAACTGTATTTTAAACACCATTTTCTGGTGTTAATATATAAGTGTACGAATGATAGCGAAATCTAATACTTATCTGATATATGTCTATTTATAAAAAAATATTTAGATGATAAAGATTTTAAGGAATCAAAAATCTATTATAAATTTTTAACCTACCCTTTTAAATATTTGCTTAAAATTGTCTATTGGAGCAAGCAGAAATAGCGACAGTAAAAATGTATAAGAATATTCAATAATGTAGCATATAAAGTAAGAAAAAATCAATTGTTTCAAATTTACGTAGAAGTATAAGAAAATTATTTTAAAAATTTTCATATTAACATAAATTGTGATTTTAAAAGGCATTAAAATTCCATGCATTTAAAATGTATGATGTTTTAATTGTGCGGATGATTGGGAAGATTTTACAGAATATTAGTTTATTTTAGAATATTAAATATTAACAGATATTAAAATATAATGTTTTAAAATTTTTATAAAAAAATAAATACTTTATTATACTAACAACAATACACCTGTTAATAGGAATTTATTCATGAACGCCGTATAGTTTTTTAACGAAGACTTTTCGTAAATATTAAAATTCTTAAGCCATTTGAATGGAATTTGCAACAAAAAGTCGAGAGAAAAATATACAAATTGTCTAGCTAACTTCAATGAGTTTATTAATCTAAAAACGCTGACTACTATACTCCAAGCTTACCAACAGACAACCTGAAGCTGGCTTTTGAAAAATAGTCATTTTTGGAGGCAACACCGTCTCTCACAAGTGCTTTAATGACTACCTTGTGAATAGGGGATGTTTCTGCACCAGGACTCGATTACAGAAACATCAAGATTCAGGTCTAGTTAGGCATATTGTAGTGGATTTGTAGCTTGTTTATCAGGCCAAAAGTCCTCCCGCTGGTGTATCGTGATGTGAAGAGGAGTGTGCCAGCTCAGGTGTCGTCCTCGTCATCTGACGAGGCTCAAAGTTAAGAATTCCGTTCCAAAATAGCTCTAGTGTTGCTTAACAATGTGAAATTAATATAAATATGTTAAAATCCTTAAACAATTATTCTGAAACTAAACTATGAAACAAATATTTTACTTTTATTAAAATGTTTCTGTTAAAACTATTCGTTGTTATTTGTTTTGCATTACATATAGAGACTCAAACATGCTGAATGATAAAAACACCGATAAAAAGGAAATCTATAAGAGATCATCCACTGTCTTAAAATACTATTATGAAGGAAGTTATATTTTCCTTTCTAGTTAACATCTCTCTATAATATTGTTCTCAAATGTAAGCAAGAACTTCATTAAAAATTCACTTAATTTTAAAAATGAATTTCAAATTTCATAAGTTTATGATATTGTATGATTGTTTATGATAAAAGTTGATAAATAGTTAATAAAACATTGTTTTCTTAGCTTAATTTCAAATTTAGTATTATCTAATATTAAGAAAACAAAACTCTGAATTGAAAATTGGAATATTTTAGTTTATACATATTTGATAAAAGTAACTATTCCAAGAACTGTATGTTCATATGCAAGAAATTTTATGTTTAGTTCTCTAATAAAAATTTAAAAAAAGACCCAGAATTACTTGAAAAAAAAACATCACCTAGACAGCACAACAATATTTTGAGCTTAAAACTCCTTTAGAAATAGAAATCACAAATCGGAATATTCTACATTTCAAACGATCTCCTACCTGCAGTTGATGACATAGGAAATACGCGGGACACGTGACATTTATTTCACTTTTTTTCAAAAAGTCCAACTCTCTGGCAGTCGCTCGTAGAATGTTTTTCCGGTATTTTGTTTACATACAACATTGATTTCAATTTCCATCGATCTCGTTTGGATGGAAATGGATTTGGGAAGGTCTGCTTCCTGCAGTAATTGCGTTTTTACCTGATGGAATTTTTCGATGCATTAGCTGCGAAGACAAGTTTTCTGTGGGGAGATCCCAAGGAAATTTATGATGGATCCATGTTATTTTACTTTCGATTGTAATGAAATTCCGATGAAATACATTTCCTGAACAATGTAAAATAGAATTTATTATTCGTTTTGGTTAGAAAAATACCTAAAATAAACGAAATATTTTACTTATCGTCTATGACTATTCATTCTGATTTCAGTAAACTAATAGTATGCAAGTTAAACGATTTTTTTTATTTTAAGCACAGTTGGATTTAATATAAATAAGACATTTTTAAAATGTTGGGTATTTAAATTATTTACATCTTGAAGTAAACTTTTATAAGGGTAGTTACAAAGGGAATAATGATAAATCCAATATTTAATCTCACAAATATTTCGGTTATATTCTTATACATAACAGAACAATATTTTGATGAATAATGAGTTAAAGTCTAAAATATTAGTATATTTTTTTAAGTTTCCAAAATTCTAAAATTATAGACAGAAATGGAAATTCTCTATTTTAGAAATTTCAAATATTTATCTTACTTATCTTTCTAATTATCAATTTTTAAGATTTAAATTACCTTCAATGTTGATTTGCGGTTTTCCAATATGTTTACTATTTTTATTTAACATTGTCCCTTTCTTTATTGAAGCAGCTCATGAAACATACATAACAGAAACTGTAAAATAAGTATCATGTAAAAAAAATTTGTTTCTGCTAATTCCATTTTTGAGTTTGTTTTCCATTGTTTTGTTTCTGCTATTTCTATTGTTATATAATGTCTTATTTATATTAATCATGAATTAGGAAATTGTACATTTTATTGTTAACGATTTTAATAAATTTTTGAGAGACGTTTAAAGAGTTCTCTAAATGAAGTAATTTTTTTTAATTTAATATCTGAAGGAAGAGCAAGTGATTAACAGAAAAAGCAGGAAAATAATTCCGATTTCCTCTCAGAATTTTTAATATTTTTGTTTTTTATCTTTTTTACTTATCCATTTTTCAGGATTTCGTTAACTTCAAAACTGATAATCTAAGAAATATTTAAATGTATTTGCTTTATGTATTATAGATGGCAATCTAAGTTTTATACTGTATACTTCTGAAAAATTTTAACAATTCTAGATTTCTCTTTTTATCAGAAAAATCCGTTTTCTCTAATTAAGCAATAGTTAACACAACTCCTTCCTGAAGAATACCAGATCAAAGATTCCTTTATCAGTTTATATCATAATAAGTGTAACTTGGTAATAGAATCAACCTATTTACCATTGCAACAATTTCTGCAAGATTGAATATTTCAGCAGATGGTGCTAAAATGGGGAGAATACAGACTACTTGAATGGATGGCGATACTGCAACCAAAGAATAACTATTTCTGCATGAATGGATAATAGGGGTCTTTTATATGCTAGAAACTACAAAATGGGCAACAGAAGAGAGCAATTATTGCAGCATCTTAAATTATAGACTTTCAAATTTCTCGTCTATCTAGCTTCTCAAAAACTATCAACAGAATAGTCAAAATAATCCAAAATTTCTTCTCCTACCAAAAAACATGACTTTAAACTAGATAAAATTACATGATAGTCATTTCAGAAATGGATTAGTTGAATAACTAGGAAATATAGCCATCATTAAAGGTACAAAATCCAATAAATTATTTTTAAAAAACCGTACTGCTTTCATATATAGAATACTGGCAAAGAGAATGAGAAGATATAAATGGGCATTACATATTTTTATACCCTATTCAGGGTGGATCCAATTTCTAGGCAATGGATCATAACACTTAACATTTAACACCACACCATGCTTTCGTTTCTAGGACTCAAGTGGTCCCTTACCGGTTAGGTATAGATGTAGGTAGATTTTATTAAAAACCAAAAAAAAACAGTAATCTATTAGAAAGGAACATGCAAAAGATAAAATACACAGACATAAAACATAACAATAAATGATAAAATTAGAATAAAGATCTGGAATGCAACTAAAACGGATGAATCAGGAACGATATTTTATATATAACTGGCCTATTTTTAAGCTTTTTTGGAAGATTCAGACTGACTCAATTGAACAATTGAGCATGTGGCCATTTTCCTCTTCCAAACGTCCTGTTCCTTTAATATTTCCTACCATTCTAAAACTCCATCAAAGACTCAAAATATTCTACAACTTTGAAATTTTTTTCAACCCCGGTTGTAGGAAGATTGACCAACCTGAAGCAGTTTATACATTCTAAAGAGCAATTTGCTCAGATATTTCCTTGTAAGCATGTCGTCATTTCTCAAAAACAAGCTTGGGGAATACATTGATACCAAATCGTCAAACATTCTTACAACCCTTTTTTTCTATTTAAATATATATTTTTTCTTTTGAATTTTATGTTTGATTCCTTTATTTAATTACTAGAGTCCATATTTATATGTGTTGAGCTGCCTGCTATTATCTTTGTAGAGAATGTTAAATACATTTCATATTTTATTCTCCCGACTCTTTTTCCAAGAATATACTTTCGTAATTTCACTGTTTATTATACTACTTCAGCCTGTATGTAAATGTTTTGTCCTAGAGTAGCTCATCTTTTCTATTTTTTTACGTACATTTATTTTTCTAATTTATTTTATTTTTAAAAATTTTCTCATTCTTTTTTTTTAAATAACTTGTTTTTTATGGAGAAGCTAGTAATTTAGCTTAGCAATTAAAATAGTTTAGTGATTCTACCAAGGCTCTGATTACTTAAACTAAAAGGAAAAGGGAATTAAATTAATTGCTTTGAAACTAGATTACACGGGTCCTGTTAACAATTTCGTAAAAAGCCTATAAAAAACTTTTAGAACAGACGTTTTTTTGCAGATAGTCACAATCAAAAGGTAGTTTTTGAGAAGACGAAGGTATTGGGGCATGAAACTAAATTTAGAAGTCTCATTAAAACTGAAAACCAACGATAATTCGTACTAGTTTGTAAATTCTAGAAATTGATCCTGACGTGCATGCGTGATATTTCTTACGATAAAAAGAGAAAAAAAAGGTTATGAATTTGCTTGCTTCAAATATTTAAATGGCAGACATTCAAACTTTGTACCTACAATGACGTTTTTAAAGTTCAAAATAAAGTTTTTTTTTGATGATCACGCATAACAGACTTCAGATTTCTAATTATACAATCAAGGAATTTAAAACATTCTATTTCACTTTAACTCTTGACTGTTCACTACTAATATTTTAGCATACATTCAAATATTTATAACTTTAACGAAGTTCAACCTTTCAAGTAACGGATTAAACAATAATATTTCATTTTTGGAATAATATATGTCCTAGAAGTAATAAAAAATAAACACCAATATAATAAAACATATTTTAGGATGATTTAAAGCTAGCAAGGTCCTGACGTGGAGCTTCAAATTTTTGATGGAATAATATTTAAAAAAAAACATATGCATATATATTTTCAGTTATTAAAATATTATAAATATTCTTCTTAAATAGATATTTTCCTTTATGTGAATATAATACATGTAATTTTCACAAAAAAATATTTGAATAATTTATGATACTACCTTCCGTTTCTAATAAGATGCATTACATCACTTTTGGTATTTCATAATCTATTCGTTCTATCAATTGTTCGAAATAATCAAAGGGCTTATGGTGAATGTTATATAAGCCAGATAACATCCCTTGGATTGGAGCGCACTTTTGGCCCAACGGATATGTTACTCGGCTACTAACCATAAGATTGGGAGTTCGGGCCTTGTGCTATGCACAATAACCAACAATGGTGAACCGGACGACTGACTTTGGATAAACGCATCCTTCGCACGTTCGTTCAACTGTCGTGGCGCCCTCTATTGGCAACTCATAGACCGAGAAGCTCATTGAATACGAAAGCTGTTAACATCACCAACAAAATTTCATATAGGTATCGCTCGTTTAATCACTCACTCACTGGTGGGAGAGTATGTGATGAATGCTATATAAGCCAGATAACATACCTCAAACTAAACGCACTTTTGGCCCAACGGATATGTTACTCGGATACTGTCCATAAGATTGGGAGCTCGGGCCTAGTGCAACCGCTACACTCATCCCAACAGGCGAAACCAGCTTGCATTTTTTCCTGTAGTGCAATTAAGTTTAGTTTAATTATGATAACGTCCCGTTTTAAAGCAACACTAGGGCTATTTTGGGACATACCTTGTAATTTTAAATTTCGGTCAAAGGACGAAAACGACACCGGAGTTGGCACCCTCCTCTCTAGCCACATTGAAAGGGGGATACTTGGTCTCGACGGATTGAATTTGTCGCACACTCTCTTATGCTACGGTTCTTCGGTAGAATAGGATTTTGAACCTGAAATACTCCGATTCTGAAATCTAGACCTTACCATAAACCATCGACGGAAATATGGCTCTTTAAAATAGATTTTTCTGATGATATTTTTAACCAATATTTTCCCATTTAACGATGATTTAATCAACATTCATTAATCATTTATATAATTTATTTCTGTTATTGTATCATTATGCTACTTGAAATGCCAAGTTCCAAACTTCGAAGCTTCTGTTATGAGCTATAATCATGTCATAAACCATCCATTGGAACATATGTGCTATTATCTCTTAAGTGCCGGAGTTAAATGTGCTATTCAAGATATTTTGATTCAAACATTTATAAAGAATGAATTTATAGAAGAATTTAAATTTTTTACTTAAATGTCATACCATAAAAAACGAAAAATTTCAGAAGCATCCGCACAGTTTCTTTTCTTTCTAAACTGCTTTATATAACAAAATTGAGAATATAAAAATTTATATAATTAAAGAATCAGTCGAAGTCTTAATTACATATACGTCTCGTAATTCAAAAAAAATGTAGAATGGTTAGCATCAACGTACAAAAAAAGGATGCAAACCAACCTGAAAAAAGAAATCTCACTGAAAACAATTTAGTGAAAAAGAAAAAATATATATATCTAGAAAGAAAATTAACAAAGGCCAGATGAATATATTTTATAGACTTTGATTTTTTTCTTCAACATGCGTTATTTCATCCTTCCCAGATCTATATGAATTTAAAATAAAATTTCATGCGAAACAACAAAATTCATTTCCGAGATTTGGAATTCTTTACATAAATAGAAATGTAAGATCAAATTCTCAAGGTCATCTCAGTAAATAAAAAAGTAGTTGAATATATTTTATAAGCTTTGGTTATGCTCAGTTTCCAGTGTTTCATAAATTTCCAATGAATTGGGAGGACTGTTAGAATAAAGACAAAAGATTTTGTTGAAGATCGAATGTTTTATTTTTATTATTCTGCATTGTCTAATATTTTGCATCCTTTTGTTCTTTTTTTCATACTTTTTTCTATGGTCTTTATAACATAATGACATCCTGTTCTCTTTTGCCTTTAACACAAAATTATCTAACCAGTTAAATTATGACAAGATGGAATAAAGAAAGAAAAATGTTAAAAGGAAGAAAAAGACTGCAAACCATCCAGGGATCTTCAGACAGAACCCCATCGAAGCCAAATCCTACAGGACTGTATTCAATTTTTGGTTAAGTAATAGCTAACTGGAGAGGACAGGAATACTTAAACAAATAGTCACTATGTTGTAAACAAACATTGAAATGAGATTACTAATTGAAAAGAAAAAAGTGGTAAATTACATTGTTAACATCTGTATGGTATGTAATAAACATATAAATAATCCTTGTAGTGTCAAAAATCAGTATCTTCCGTCTGGGTCCTGAAATATTGATTTCCTTTTTGAGAACAGCACTTTTGAAGTAATAATTTCGGCTGATTTTGGACAAGTGGTGTTTTGGTCTCAGCTATGACGGTCTTGAAGAGGTGTTGGCATTTATATGATTTACTAAGAAAAAAGTCTTGATGAGTGAAATGGTATTCGATAAAATCTTTATGGTTTATCTGAACCTCATATACTCTAATTCCAATACAAATGTTCGCATTGTAATATATAATGAATCTGAGCATCAACAATCTTCATATTCTTAAATGCTAAATCTGATTGGTCTACAGTTTTTCAAAAACATTTCTTTCTTCATATATATATATTTAATAATATAATTTTTTGGAAAATCAAAAGATTAACAATTGAGTGATTGCTTGTAATAAAGACATTTCGTAATTAGTTCACTTTTAAATAAATCAATTTCCCTGCATTATTTTGATGAATGTCAATGCATTTATTAGATATTAAAGGGTACTTTAAATAATTTATACAATTACAATAATATATTTTCGCTATTTTCAAAAATTAGTCTCCATTTAAATATCAAAAAAACATTTATAGAGAAAAGACATTTTAAGTAATGTAATACAAATTTATTAACATATTTTCAATATGTATCGTGGAGAATAAACTTTTGGTAATTAAAATGTTTCATCATATTTTTCCCCTAAAACTGAAGAAGGTAAAAGTAAAATTTAAAAAAAGTCAAAATTCTTAACAGATGCTATTACCTATCCTATAGCAATGTGAGCAAGAAATTTATTCAACAGTAATGATGTGTCTAAATTTCGAAATATTATGAAGCGTAGTCACAGATAAAAATTTTCAGACAAATAACATAAATTACATTACAAAATTTTTTTAAATAGTTTTATCGCAGTTGGATACATTTCCCGATATTTTACAATGATATTTTATCAAAAATTGTTGCTTAAAAACCTTTCATGATAAGAGAAAATTTCTGAAACAATTACTCTCGTTCTCACTGTATATTCTGAATTTTCAATGTTCTGTTATTCTGAATTTAGTGTTCATAATTGAGATATTTATAATATTTCTAGAAACTAACTGAAACGAATCGCTGTCAATATTCATTTAAAAAAAATACAAATCTGCTATTAATAACCTAACTACATTGCTTCAGATATTTCACTCATTTTATTTTCCACGTCGAATTAATAAAGACATTAGAGCCCCATCTGTTCCATCTGTTAATCCTTAACACAATCACTCAGCCTGCAATTCTAAACCTGAAATAATGAAGAAATTGTGGACGGAATTCCATCTCGGAAGCCTGCAAAATGAGGATATGAAGGCAATAATTCCTTTTCTAATCTAAGAATATAACTCTGAATGTCTCCTGCTCCTAAGTAACAGCTCATTTCAAGCCAACTGAATAGATTCAGAACATCAACCAAATTCCCATTATAAATCTTAAAACTGGAGAGTTCACTTCTGAGGAATGTTACCATAAAGTGGACGAGCAATTACTGTAGATGAGATCGTCCCAAGTATTTAAAACTTCTATAGTAGATACCTGGTAAAGGGGGATGACTAGAGGGGGGAAAATCCAGCAACTGAAATCACCGCATTGTTATTAGTGGAGGAACATGACTCTGTAAATTGAAATGTATATTAGTTTAGAGAACCATACGAATGAGCATTGGTTTTAATACGGCTTTCTACCTCTGGTTATAGGGAAAGAATTCCCATATTGATTAAACCATTTGAGAATATTTAAAATGCTTAAAATTAAGGTTTGTGAAACTTTATTATGTTAGCAGAATTAGAGTTAGATCCTTTATATATTAAAATTAACTTATTAAAAGATTAGGTAAAATTATTTTATCATCTTTCATATTGATTTAGGTTATGAGTTGTGGTTTTATTAAATTATTATTTTAAGAAAATCTTAGTAGGTATTCAATTGAATATCTATCAAAGTATTTTCTGCGCTATGAAGGAATGAAAGAAGAATAATTCTTTCAATCTACGAGTTATTTCTTCCAAATATTAATCTCAAGGTAAGTTAATTTTTTTCCTAAAAAAATTCCTTAAACATTAAAAAATAAAAACTAAGAAAATTAAAATTTCCTTAAACTTTCAAATTACGATAAATATGGGTTTCAGTTATCGTTTACTAAATTAATAAATTATTAGATATACGATTGTCATTTAATATACATGGAACTTTTTACGTTGATGTGAAGACATAATACAAAGTGAATATATTTTCTGCAGATTCTCAATTTACATATAAAGAAAAGAGAAAAAACTGAAATAGTTAAAAAATGCAACCAATATTACTTACATGTTTAATCCAAATTTACTCGATAATTTAAAGTTTTTATCTCAATATCACTATAAAAATGCCTCAAAAATAGAAAAAGTCATAAATTTAGGAATGTAGAATAATAGGAATTAAAATTTTGGCTTTTTGAAGCATAATTGAAGGTGAATTATTAAAAAAATTTCAACTCAAGAAAACTTTTCTGTATTACCCAAATTATTTCAAATTAAACTTTAAAGCTTTTATCCCTAAACACACACACACACACACACACACACACACACACACA
>JAOUZG010035355.1:903534-925268 GCA_026289955.1 Argiope argentata
ATATATATATATATATATATATATATATATATATATATATAAAATTTTTAATTTTCATTTTCATTTTTTTAGCTGGGAAATAAAGTTTTGGAGTTCAACCGAAGTTGAGATGAAATAACTGCTATGAGATCCTAGAACGCAATCTTTTAAAAATTCATATGTGGTTAAAGAAGCATACGTAATAATAAATCAGTACTGGTAAAATAAGGTCGACGTTTTAAAAACGCATCTGCTGTCAAAGAAGGACACATAATAATAATACAATATTAATAAAAGGAGGTAAACAATACAGAAGGATATTGATGAATATTGCTATTTATGCTCATCGATTCCGAGTATCAATTATTCGCAACCTTCGATTATTCAAAAACTCTTAACGAAACAACATCATCTTCTTACTTGATAACAAATTCTAATGCTGTACTTTTAAAGTAAAAGCAGTAAATAGTGAAATGTTATTCGTACACTCATTTATGAAAACTAAAATACATCACAATCATCTCTGGAAATTATAGATAGTGCGTATAATTCTAATTATAAAATTATTGATTACAAATTTAAATACATTTATGTACTACAGAAATGCTTGCTTTTAAACACTCTTATGTAAAAAATTTGTTATCCAATAGCTTGCATTGAAAGAAATATGTATACATAATTATACATATGATATTTTCTGGTGGAAGATTTGGGATTTAGACATCAAAGAACGATTTAAGGGGCAGAAAATTTGATGCACCTTCGATAGGATAACTCTAAACCTGATCTTGAGCTGCAGCTATCTTTATGTAAATTTTAAGTGCAGTTAATTCAATAAAGTTGAAGAGCTGTAGAACCCACCAGTATTGTAGTTAAAACTTCTATTTTCGAATTTTTTTAACTACACGGAAAGAAATGATTGATTTGAATGGCGATGTGCCTTGACTAGTAGATGCATATCCTTCAGCAATTCTTCTATGAGTCTGAGAGGAATTAGATGGTGATCCACGTCACCACAGATCAATTGTAAGATGGTGATTAAGGGCAGATTCCTCTAACCAGTGGAATTTCTAGCAAAGACCTGTTGAATTTCTATCAAAATCACTTAATTTAATGGTTCTTGACTGGAATTCGGTACATTTTGTTTGCTAGAATTTGTTTGGGAAGTCTTAGGTACGATTTTTCGAATTTAAAACCAATACAACATTACAATTTATCCCGAAACTCCAGATTATTATATAAAATGGTAACGTTCTGTCAATTAATGCATTAAATTAAGTCCATGATTAAAAAACAGATATGTTTTCATAAATTAATTTTAAAAAAACGTAATGGTTTGAGAGATACCGCACAATTTTCTTGTTAACTATAATAGTTGAATTAAAAACAGCTATTACCGAGAAACACAGAAGAAAATATGTTATTTTGGTACATTTCAAAAACTCTCAGAAAATGAGGTTGGTGGAGTCAACAAAAATCTGTAGGCGAAAAAAAATTGTTATCTTCACGATTATATCAAAAAATCAGCTTTTAATAATCTGTTGCCATGGCATTTGCAAAAGCTCTGATATAAAAAAATTAAGTTTATGGCTACAGCAAATAAAATCGAGAAAGGTGTCATTTTGAGTACGTGATTTTGGTGAAATGAAATAAAATAGGGGATGTGGCATTTTTTTAAACAATAAATGCGAGACAAAGTTTTTATTTTGTTCGTTTGCAATACTAAAGTGACTCATTCAATGAAGCAATTACAATGAATAAAAATAATTTAACTTGCACAATCACGGGGTTCTTGGCCGTTCAAGAATTTATGTTCTGACATGATACATTGAAATATGCATAGCAAATTTCATTTTAATCTTTATTTTATATTCTTGCACGAATATTGCACATTATAGTCCTTACATTTCAACGTGGATCCGTTTCTAGAGTGTATATTGCTCCTGATTAGTTTCTCAGAATCAAAAATTAATTTTTAATCAGAAGTATATTTATCCACCATTATTTTTTTGGTCAATAAAGTTGATTACTTTCGTTCATTCCTAATTGTTTCTTAGATTTGTTCAGAATAATCAATATATTCACTATAAAGGTATTAATACACTTATATTACTACAAATGTTTGTCCATTTTGATCTTTAAGCGATTGATTAATTTCAAATTTGTTAGCATTTTCAATGAATCTTTTAATGGCTAACTGCTTCCTACTTAAAGGCAATTATAACTTATATGTATTAAGACTTTTTTTATTATAAGAAAAATACAAACGTAAAATTAACGTTCCTACTTAAAGGCAATTATAACTTATATGTATTAAGAATTATTTTATTATAAGAAAAATACAAGCGTAAAATTTTATTATAATTATTATTTAATTTTCTAAAATTCTAGGCAAATCTTTTTTTTTCGCTTAACTTGTTACTTATAAAAAGAAGTTGTAGTCAAACAACTTGAAATTTACAATTTTCAATTGAAGTTTCGTAAAGAGCAGACTGGTGAGACTTAATGCTAACAAAACAATGTTCTATATTTTGATTGCTTAGAAAGGTTTCACAAATTACATCTACACTTTCTGTCTTGCCTCGTTCATGTGTTACAACAAATGAGGTTATATAAACTGTCTAATTTTTAGAACTTAATTTATTCTAGTTTTAAGATTTCTATTATTATTATTCCTGGAATTTCAATTTTATGTGTATAATGAAGAACTATTAACTGATTAATAACTATAATGAATTTGCTTTATTAACTATAATTTTACATAAAAATGAGGATAAAATGTTCTAATGCTCTGCAAAGGGACCAAGAATGGCATTTCTTTCTTTAGCAAATATACTCTTTCTTCAGGAATTATTCAATATGCTCTTATGTTGTTGCATCTTTTTAGTTCTGCAGTCCAATGAGCTTAAAACGGTTAGTTGCTTTATGAGGTCCATTCGCTGGCTTAAAAAATAAATAAACATTTTTAAATTCCCATAATTTTTTTTTAATTTTTTAATTATCTCCATGTGCAGACCTTATTAACATGTTTATTTTCCATCAAAGGGCTTTCTGTTTATGAAAAATATTTTTAATACTCGTCTTTTTTCTCCTTCTGACATCACTTTTACTTTTCGAAGAATAAACTGCTTTTTAAACTTTTAAAAATTTTACGATTTATTTACTTTAAATCTCAAAAAAAGAAAATGTTGTTTAATTTTAAAAAATGTTGGGCCTTAAGACTTTTTTATATTTGAGTTACAAATACATGTTAATTTCCCATTATCTGTTCTCTTTTTAACATGATGAAAATTCTAAGACATAACTAACAATCTAAACTAAAAAAAACTCAGCAAAACGCATGTACATTCCAGAAAAACGGAATAGAATAACTGATGTATTTTTGAAATTACTTCCAAACAATTTTATCCTTGTGATAGCCGCTAAAAAAATTCATTTCTGGTTTTTATATTAAATTTTTGCCCTATTTCTTTAATTTATGAAGAGTGATATTCCAGATATCAATTGTTTTGTACATTTTAAGATAAAGTGTAGATAATATACGGATATTAGCACATTTTATGGAGGAGATAACCATAATTTTATTTTCAAAAAGCTGTAGTATTATTTATGATTCACTCAAACAACCATAAAAGTTACTTGTTTTTACAAAACAACAGATATTAAAAGAAAACTTGTTTTATCATTGATAAAATCCTTTGAATTTGTCTTTTAGTTTCTGAAAAACTTATCACATTAATAACTAAATGAACCAAAATATTTCAAATATCAGTCATAAAGAATTTTCTAAAATATATAAATGTTATCGAGTAAACTATGCATTGAATTTTTCGTCTTAATTAATTCAATATGATTTAGGAAAGGTCCAAAAGCGGACCTATCATATGTCACTCCTAACAAAAAGTAGATGTTATCTACAAGACTTTTGCTAATCCTTTAAATACTGTAAAATCAGTATTTATTATAAAATCATTTTATTATACTTAGTTATTTGTTCTTAGTTTGCATTGTTCTTGCAACTAACTATTCATTTTATTTGAATTGAAGATGGAAGACGACAAGTGCGGGCTTTTCCAACACCCCCAACCTTTAATCACATCAATGGTGTTGGTGTCCACAGTAAAAGGGCTTAAATGGATTGTTCCTCATACTGTTTCTTCACACTCAGACTTCGCCGATTACACGAATTATTTGAATCGAATATTGAAATTTATCTACTTTAATATCATCCTCTTTTATAACGTGAACACATTGTAAGATCCTCGTTATTCAAATGTCTAAGTATACAAACATGACATTTCGAAGTTCCTCATTCTCCTTTTTAAGGATTTTGCTTCAAGATTGCGTTTTTTAAAAAATTTAACACTATTTAATGAGCTTATGACCACATAAAATATATATGTGTCCTATGCATTTATTATTATTATAAATTTGTATTTTGACGTCCTGGCAAGGGGTAGCATGTTTTCTCCATGATCTGGGCCCTCTGAGTTCGAGTCCCGGTTCGAGATTGGTTGTTCTTCTTTATCTGTTCTAACTGATAGCCATATGAATATTCCTTTGCGTAAAAAGAGGCTGTGCAAGCGAATGTAATATATAAGTAGCTAATACGTACTCTTGGCCCTAATTTGCGTTACTTAAAATCAAGAAACGCGCCCTCGGCTTAAAATCGGTGACTGCGTCTGCACGATTGCTCATTGAAAGTGCTGTTAGAAGCAGAAAAATGCAAATTTATATTATTACAGATAATATTATTTTAATCTAGTTTTTTTTTCCTTAAAAATAATGAATACTTTCATATAAACCAAGCAAAGAAACAAAGTCCATTTTTAGGTTTAAAAATTTATTAATTTTCAAATATTAGTTTTAGATTTGAAACTAAGAAATTTTGTTTAAAAATATGTTTAAGTTTTGAAAAGTCATTGCAGATTCAGTACTAATTACACTGTTATAACATTAAAAGTATTATAATCAGGCACTTGTGTTTGATTATACAAGTGCCTGATTATCATTAAAAGTATGATAATCAGGCACTTGTGTAACAGTACTAAGTTTGATTTCAAAATGTGGGAACCATTACTTACACCCTTATCAGGCACAAACATTCTTAAAATAACTAAAATGCATAAATTTAAGATTATTAAATAAATGATTAGAACATTTTTACTTCTTGCCTTTTTATGCTAATAAAGATTCGAACATTGTAATTTCTACATAACACTAATATGGTAACTTATACAGCAACTTGAGAACAATTGCATAGATTTGTCTTAATTACAAGAACATCTAATTAATTTCTCCTGGGATGCTTATATGGTTAATTATCAAAGTTTCTGGAAACCTGAGTGGAAGCCTTATAAATTAGAATTCAGCTTTCCGAAAATTGTAGGCAAGCTCGGAAACTATCCATACGTCATACCTAAGAGCTAAAATAATTTAGCGCATTAATTAATTTTAAGGAAAACCTTGATAGTATATATATATATATATATATATATATATATATATATATATATGCGTGTGTGTTTGTGTGCATCTGCGTCTGTGCGCGTGCATACGTATGTACTTTATAAATAAACTGTTGAAAAATTTCGGTAAAAGTATTTTTATTTTATGTATAATTTATTGTATTTTGCGAAAATAGCTTTCGTTATATTTCAAGTTAGACGTAGAATAAAAATTCAGAAATCTCAGAATTTCTTAAATCCTGATTTTATATCTATATGTTTTTTTTATTTTGATAAAAAAATTATTTTTTGCTTAATTTTATTTTTTACTTGATATAAAGGGATGCATTTGAAATTAAAAAAATTAAAATTTCATGATAAATTTAAAAAAATTAAATCATGTAGAATCGGGGAGGATTCTTCAAATCTTATGGCCTTCAAAGATTTTTTCACCAGACGTTGTGGGAGTGAAGAAATTTAAAAAGAATGTCCAAACAAAATTTTCTAAGATGGTAAATATGTTATCTTAAATTTTAAAAATATATATTTATTAAACAATTTAAATGTTCCATAATTTGTGATAATTTACTTTAAAATTAACTTGAAAACTTACGTTTCTATTTGTTCATTTATCAAAAAAGCTTTTTTTATACATTAGTACATATATTTTGCCTTTCTGGATTTCATTTAAACGTCTATTCAATTATTGCCATGATACAGCATTAATTATTAGAAAAATTTATTAAAAGAAATGAATCAAACTTTTAATTTCTTAATTTCACCGACTATTCTTGAAAGAATTATTTCACAAAAACCCATGCAAATCATGTATAAAAGTAAATTTTTAACGAGACTTTTGAAGTGCTAAGTTGTTACTCTTCCATCTTTAGAAACTCTTGAAATTTCTTTTTAAAAATAATTAACAGAGATTCTTTCTTTTATTTTAACTAAATTCAAATCAATGGTTGAATGTATTTGGAATGAACCGTAGAGTAAACAGGGATTTAGTGAAATATATTTTTTACATTGGTGACTTCACAAAGATATATATCGAGTGCAAAAGTTCATATAATGAAAAGGAAAAATTAAAAGTAATGAATTAAAACCAAAATTCATAATTTTTTATATGTATTCGTTTCAAATATAAATAATTTATCTTCTTTTTATCGATAACATTTCTAAGTAACATTTCTTACATTTAAATAATAAGTAAAAGAAATATCTCAATATTCAATAATAATTCCTTTATTAGTCGCCTATTAAAGATGTGTTGGGATATGTTACAAAAGTTTTAAAAATCAAAACAGATATTGTTGAGGTTTAAAATTAAACATGGATCAATCAATTAAATTTTTAATTGATTGATTAAAATTAAATCAACATTGATCAATCAATTAAAATTTTTTATATATTGTCTTGAATTGCATTAAATATGCATTATTTTAATTTCAAATTAAATTAATTTTACATATTTAATTTCAAATTCATTAATATTGTACTAAGGTTTTTAACGTCTCTACAAGGAAGCATCTTTATACGGTTTTACTTTTTCTTTATCAGTATATATCATATATTTATTTTAATTTTATTAAAAGGCATGACTCGCTTTTACTGCACTCGAATTTGAGTACTTCTTTCAAACAAACTAATATTTTAGTCTTTTTAATTGGAAAAAATACAAATTGAAATTTAAAAATGTAACAGAAAAAATGATCTTAATAAAATTATCCTTAAAAATCCTTCGATTGATATACTATATAATCCCTACATCTCGAACATTTTACATATGGAAGCATTTTAGTCTCATTTAAAAACCGTATCAGATCACGAAAGAGTTCTTATCAATAAAGAGATTTTTGTTTTTCCAGTTGAGATATCTCTTATAAGGAATCAAACTAATTTGCTTAACGTTTCTGAAAACAAGATAGGAAAAAAAGAATGGCAACAACGAAACTAAAAGAATGCATCATCGGTGCAGAGAGGTTTTTATTTTTATGTCGTGATATTCTTTATCGAAAAATCAAAAATTCAAACAATAAAAACCAGTGAAAGAAATCCGAATCGAAGCAGAATCCACCCCTGCAAACGGAATTTAATTACCATACAGATTCTCATAAAAAAGAGCGTAAACTTTTTGTAATGCAGCAGAAACTCGATATCCTCCATAATTCGATACAAGGTCTCAGTTTCCTTCGGTTCTTCTTTGTTTCAGCCACAAAAGAATGAAAACGTTGTTGCGTTCGAAATCTTGTTCTTTTCTTCATTTTATTCCGTTACCCACATTCTAACCTTTCCCCCTCCCCCTCCCAAACTTCTACTTGCTTCACTACATTCCAAATGTAATTTGTTTCCTTTTCGATAAAAAAGAAATAATGTTATGTGGCTTTGTAGCAAAAAATATATTAAAAAAGGTTCACCCAGTTTATTACTTTAATTGTTTATCCAGTGTAGTAAAAACAGATTTTATTGTCTTCTTTAGTAGTTTGGCTAAGTTCACTGATGTCTTAAGACAAGTACCTTACTGTTTTTCTTCTCAAATAAAACTTTTTTTTCTACTTTCGACCCAAAGGAATGGAATGAAAATTAACTGAAACAACCCAAGATTGTCCAAAGTTTTCAGTCAGACTCCTTGAATTACAATTTATAAATACATATAGCAAAAATAATATAATGTCTTACATTTCATTATGTCTTTTATTAAAAATGTTTAGGCAGTTATTGATTTGAACAATATATTTATATAGTTCTTATTCCAAAAGAACTGAATGCGAAATGATCAACATACATGTTCAGATATTTAACAAGTAATATAAAAAGGATTCTTAAAGTCAATTCCTACTTAGATTAACAAAGATTTTTTTTAAAAATTTTAGTTACTTTTTATTAAAGGATTACAATTAATATAAACAATTTATCAAAAAATTATTGATTATTGCAAGACTTTAATTTTTATTCTTCACCTTCACATGAAAAACATAAAATCCTTGCATTTTACCTATCGAGTTACTGTTTGTTACTTACAATGTTCATTGCAAAACTGCTAAAACTCTATTTAAAGTATTAAAATTAATAAAATTTAATTAATGGTATTAACATCATGTGTCATATCATACAAGTTTTAAAAGATGTATTTAATGAATTTGAGTGGATGAATAAAAAGTATTTTAATTTTGACTGAAAATATGAACAAAGTATATAAATATATATCGGGAGATTGTGAACTAATAGTAGGAATTGAAAAATTAAGCAAATTAAAAATCTTTTTTAATAGGAAGCGTATACTTTCAAAAATATAAAGGCTTTAATTTAAAAAAATAATATTTATTATGTTTATTATTACGTTATATATTCATAAGAATATGTATATTTAAATATATAAAATTCCAGCAATCAATGGCTCCATCTTTGGTTTAAAAAATAAGTAATACAATTGTAAGTAGTTTTATTTCGAATTTACGATTTACAGAATATTTGAGTTCATTTAGGAAATCCAATTCTTTTAAAATCCAACATTTATTACAAAGTACATTTGTTACAAAAGGTCATACTTTTAATTTCATATATACTATACATTAGTTCAGAGAATTCAATAATTTCCGAAAAATATCATATAAATTTCTTAATGGATTTCTTAATAGAGTACCTGTAACCTTTTTTGAAAACGACTATTTTTTACGAAAAATGTCATTTTACCAAAAAATAATCAACATTGCATTTAAAAATACTTTCAAAAAGTAATATTATTTAAATCGTAATAAAAGTAAGTATCGTTAATATTGTAATAAAAGTAATATCTCAAAACTGAAAGTGGAGAGAGTTAATAACATTGAAGAAATTATAAATTGTACAGCATTCTCATAGACATTAAAGAATTACTTTCTTCGAAAATTATTGATTTTAAAAAAAAATCTCTGTCCTACATATAAAATAGTTATCTTGTTTACAAAAAATATTAATAAAATTCAAATATTTTCTCTCGGTGATTTCAGAAGTGGCAGCATGGGAAGGGGCTTTAAAGATGTAACACACTGAAATATTTCCCAGAAGTACTTTAGTGTAGAACACTATGACACATAGGACGTATGAATTCATTTCAAAAAACAAAATACAAATATTGCATCTGAACAACTCAGAATACCACGACTGAGAAATTTTCGGCTTTTATACCAACAAGAAAAGTTCAAGAATACTTTTTGGAGGTAGTAAGAAAAGTCCAGAGCACTTACTTGGTAAACTAAAGATAGATCCAGAATGTTCCAGAATACAAAATAAAGGAACACTATTAAATTAAGGAATTAAATAAATTTTAAAATTTACTGTCGTTAACGG
This sequence comes from Argiope argentata, assembly GCA_026289955.1. Lineage (NCBI taxonomy): Eukaryota > Metazoa > Arthropoda > Arachnida > Araneae > Araneidae > Argiope > Argiope argentata. Next base: position 913,290 of record JAOUZG010035355.1, read on the forward strand.
GATTTGAGTTTATGATTTGTTGAATACAAGACCAGCATGATGACCAATCGGCTAGCCCGATTCAATTGTTGATTTTCAATGCGGCAATATCATTTTGTATTCGTGTTTTAAGTGGTAATGTAAAATATCTCAAAATCTTATTGAATATTTTTAAATGTATCCTAACGCATAATTTAAATTATACAGTATTTGAAAAGAAATTATTTGCTTTTTTTCCTTTTGATTTCAAACCTTTTTCATTTTTTTTCATTTACTAAGAAAAAATATATTTTTATGATTTGTATATATTCTTTTATGCTTTGTAAATTTGTATTTTAAATGTTTTATTCTAATTTTATCATGCGTCTCAATTACATAACTCTGAAGTCCTAGCACAAAAGCAGCTATTTCTTCCCCACGATCTGGACATACTGGGTTCGAGTCCCGGTTCGGTATGGTTGTTCTTCCTCTCCTCAATCTGTTTTGTGTGAATGTAACTTCCTGTAAAAAAAAGTGCTGTTCAAACGAATGTAATGCGTGAGCAGCTAAGATGCACTCTTGGCCGAATTTGGCGCAACTTGAAACAAGAGACGCACTTTGGCTAAAAATCGCTAATTGTGTCAATGAGCTTGCACATAATAAGTGCCATTAGAGACAACAGCAATTACATAATATTGTTTATTTTGTGCTCTCGTTTGATTGCCAGATTTTTTTTGTTTGTTTGTGTGTATTTCCTCCCTTTTTTGCATTTGTGTCTGTGCCCTTTTTATTTGTTCTTCAAGTATCAAATAAATATTTACTTACTCTTTAAAGCCTTGTGCTATACTTTTCTGCACAAATGGAGCTTATACCTAGAGGGAGAAAAAAATTCTATATCAGACATGTATTTTTAATTACATTTTCCAAACATAATGTGCTTTGAACGGGCTCCTGGGGATAGGAATGTCATGACATTGTCATTACAAACACTTGACTCCCAATTTAGCAGAAATTTAAGAAGTACAAGAAAATAATAAATAGGGCAGTACACCTTATATTCATCGTGATATGCATCAAATGCGTATGCATCAAATGCATCAAAAAAAATGCTAATCACCTGTGGTTTCCTCACAAATTAAAATGCATGCTGGGCTGATTTCAATAAATGCGATTCCTGGGTATGGACAGGTTTAAAGAACCTAAAATACTGATGATAATTTACATATTTAACTTAAAGGTTATGTTATTCGATATATTCATGGGATTAATATGGATTTAATCGTTTTAATATAAAACCCAATATTGGAAACCTTTTGCCGTTTTTGTAACTCTACAATGTCATTTATTGGGGATTTCATTAAATGGTAATGATGGCACTATTTTTTTTTCATGAATCATGAGCGCATGATCAAAAATGTCTTTGGCACAAATTTCTAATCATTTTGGCTCATATAATTACTTACACAACCCTCTAAAAATTTATATCAATAATGTATATGTAATTCCATGCGAAAAAATAATAATAATATTATAGTTTAACAATAATATTATTATTAATATATAACTTTTAATATAAATCGTATATAACGATATTAATATATTATTATTAATATAAATCGTATATAAACGATTTTACAGTTTTTCATTGTATTTGTTGTTTCATTGCATAGTTGGCAGGGAATTCGATAAGTATCCAAATGTCATTCGATATTTACCCATCATTTTTCACTTTATTTAAAGAGCCTGGAATGTTATAAGTATTTAATTATTTTTATATGAATTATTTTTGGAAATTCTCTTGACCATTTAACATTCCTTTGATTTAGTGATATATAAAGAAAGTTAAAATTTTTGAAGTAGAAATTTGAAGCCTGTTTCTGATTACCGAAAAAAAAAACTCTGTGAAAAATATACTTTTTATAATCGCACAAAATTTATGTGAATTGGAAGATAATAACTAATTACTTTTGTGATATTCAGTTTCACCTCACAGATCTTTTAGTTAAAATGATTGATAATTAGTTTCTGTGTTTATTTAACAAGTTGTTCTTGTTTGGACATAAATTTTACTGCTATTTTCAACAACTTTTAGGAAAAGAATGTTGCTTTGTTTACTTCATTTCATATATATTTTTTTCATTTGCTTTCTTTGCCACCAGGTATATCAAAATAAATTCGGTTTCTTTTTATTTAATCATTTTTTATTTCAATGCATGAAAGTATGAAACAACAAGAAATTACAATCACTTCAATTTAAGAAAAAGTATTGATCATATATTGGAATTTATTACTTTCTCATAAATATATGAATATATTCTTTTTGCAAACTTTATTCTTGGAACTATTTAAAAAGAAAAAAAATCGGGAAAATCTTTAAAAGCATGGCACGGGAATTTTTCATTTGGGGCTCTAGGATTCAAATATTGGTTTTCATATTTCTTTTTGTATATAATACATTACTATAACAGATAAAGTTATTTCACAGAACAACTATTTCAGAATAAGCATCAAAAACTATTAAAATTTCGAGTAAGATAAATTACTGAGCTTCTTGTTTTGAAAGCGTAATTACTTTTTAATGGAAAATTAATTGGAAAACAACTGGAAGATGTTCTGAGAACTAATGGGATGGAAAGCTTTCCTTGGGACTCCCTTTACAGAGTATTCTCGTTTGTGGGTGTCAACAGGTTGAATGATAACATTCTAGTACATTCATGAATAGAGATACAGATATTGAGTAACGCATACAGAAAATATATTATTCACTATGTAAATTTGTCATTTATTTTATAGACAAGTAATCTGAAGGATTTAAATAATGCTGCTATTTGAAAATGAGACAATATGTAGTTACTTGAACCAGAATTGCATAGTTCTGGAAATAAGTATTTTCTGAAAGTATGGGTGAAGCAAGAGAAGGGCAGTGTTTGAAATACTTATTCCAGAAAATAAAAGTTTTTCGTGAATGATGTGATCCGCTTTTTATAAATCTATTTTCAATGTAAAAGCATCTTATTTGCATCTATTTAATGATCTAAATATAAAATATTTCTTCATAGTCCATATATGTATAGCTTATATTATTATTGCTTGATTATCATTTAAATACAATTTGTCACTGAACGAGAACAATAGTATTTATCACTTAAAGATAATTAGGATTATCAACAATAATTACGTTATACATAGTTAGTAAAAGTATTTAGTTTGAATGAATCATACACTTTCAAGAAACTAACTCCTATTTTAAATATTTTATTTCGTCCTTTCAATACTGATCCGGTACAATCGGCATTGGAAATTCTATATTGACCAAACAGTATATGCTTCAAACGACTAGTGTTAAATGCAAAACGAGTCAGTGCTTAAAATGCCACCTCTTTGCATCCTACATGCTTGTATAAAACAGAAGTTGGCTCACTAGGATAGAATTTCCACAGACGATTGGGCTGGGTCAGTAAGAAAGGGTTAAATAAGTATTCAAAATGTAATATTTGATTACTCACTTCTATGCAGATATACATTGTTTATAAATTTAAATTCTGCTGGCAAAATATGCTGCCAATAAATAGTCAATTACTGAAATTTTCTTTGAGCATCATTCTATACAAAAGGTTTATGATTATTTTTCTTTGAACAATAAATATTCAATGAAGTTATAATTCTCACAATTTATTCCTTCGTTTTAAGCATTTGAGACAAGAAATTTATATAACTATAATAAAAAAATAAAAAAAAATGTTTGTTCGGGTTTTTTTAAAGTCTTGTTTTAGTATGCTTAAAAAAGGTTGGAATAAAATTTAACAATGATATTATCGTCATAGTAAATATTAAGATATATTTTTACATTTATAACATATCTTACATATTTGACTAAAAAATTGACTTTTAAAAAAAATATTATGTAACCATTTAGCATATTATCATTTTCAAATTATTTTTTTGCAGATATATGCTTCGTATGTTAAATGATCCTCACATTTTATTAACAGACAATATAATAGAAGTTATTTCCTCTTCTATAGAAAATGCACTTATTTTTTTCAAAGCATAAAGTTACTTTATTTGTAAAGTGTAAAAATGTTTATTTTTTCAATTACCTTGCATTATTATAAAAATGCACACATTTAATAAGAGTAATAGAGTAAAAGAAAGGGAATTTCTTTTTATGCACGAAATAATTTTTAGGAATTTGTAATATGAGGACAGTAAGTATTGGTTAACAATTATTCGATTTTTTTAAATATGGATTCTTTTATGGGTATAATTTTCCACTGACTTAAAACTTAAAATAAACTTTGTTTATATAGAATTACACTTTAACAGGAATAAAATACTAACTGTGCAGAATTTAATTAATTTCTAGAAAGATATATTTAAAAAATAATTCATTAAAAACATTATATATCTCCAAAATAAACATTCTCTAAATTTTAATGGATATTGGTATCCCAGAATCTTTTGTGTGCATAACTTTGTCAAGAAACGATTGCTAAAATAACATTTATTTTCTTTGCTCAGTCCAGCTGTGAATATATTTCTCAGAAAGACTCTTTTGCGGTCGTTGAATAAACAAATCGAATTTCTTTTTTCTCCCTTTGCCAGAATCACAGGATATGAAATTCACTTTATACATTTTACCAGCCTTAGGATTGAAATCTACGCCCAGATAAGCTTCAAAACTATACGAGGTTTAGCACCGGAGGACTTTCATAAATTCAGTTTCGGGGCTGTTTTTCTTATCCCTTCGAAGCAATGGAATTTATTACGCCCACCACAAACGCATTGAGAGGAACTGAATAGTGTTTATGAAATGATTGGTAGGTCCTCCAATGGAAGCGGTATTTGTGGAGTTTGATTTCCTTCGGAATTCAACATATTAGAAGAAGTTTATTTTTTCTGCCTTGGTTACACAGAGGGAATAAGATTGTATTTTTGAATATATAAAATAGGTATCCACGTATAAGAATAATAAACCATAACTCAACATATTTTCTCGTATACTTGGGGTTTGAGAAAAACATGAGGATTTTCAACGGAAGTTTTGTTAAAACTAAATTAACAATAACAAATAAAGTATTCAAGTAATAAATAAAGACCAAAGAAATACATAAGCAATAAAGTATTCAAGAAATTTATCTGTTTCCTTTATTTAAAGGCAATTTATGCATTCGAAAACCGTTTTTTTAACCCAAAATATTATTCATGAAGTACTGTGGTATTGATATGATTGTTTTCGGAATGGTAACAATAAAATCGATAAAACGGGAATTAAAGAAGTTTTTCATGAACTACATTCTTAATAATGAATGAAGTTGCTCATTAAATATACAAATAAATATGACTAGGCCGAATCGATGATCCACGGGCAAGGGTATTGTAACGTTTTGGCCGGGGCTACTGGTATTTCCAGCTATATATATGTATTATAATTGGAAATAAAAATCTATTTATTTCCAGCTATAATACATATATATTTCACAAAGGTACACCTTCTTGATTAATGATTTTACAAGCACATAAGTAAATCAGTTCAGAGTTCCGCTATGGAAAGTTATACTGCTTCAGATAAGTAAAGAGTCTCTCTCGGCGGTAAAGAGATAAGACGGAGTTCTGGAAACTCTCGCAAAATTCGGCCCGAGGTCGGTATTCTCTGCTCGTCAATTAACCTGCTGGATTTATGGAACGTAAGGTGATGAACTGGCTGGAAGAGCAACTCAGAAGACAAGCTGATCAACTAATTGGAGGTCTCCCCAAAGCTCGGATGAGCTTTCACACTTCTGAAGGGTTCAAAAGTTCCGATGAACTACACGTGGGCTCAGCTACAGGGCGTGGCTGCCTACGTGCACTCAAAATTCTCTCCTGAAGATTTTACACAGAATTCCAAGCTGAATTCTAGCTCCAATCACTAGAGTCATTCTTCATTCGGCTCTCTTTGTCTGCTTCCTCCGTCGGCTCCCCTTTTTATTTTGGTCTCAAAGGCCGGCTTTCGGTGGCAAATGACCAATCAGGATAATTCCCAAATTTCATAGGATCATCTGAACTAAATTATCTTTCCAATGACAAGAGAGGGGAAAACAGTGACTAGCAAGGAGACGTGTTTGCTCCGTCTTGTCTGCTACCTTTTCCTCAAGAAGAATATAATGCCATCTGCCGCTGAAACCCCATTGTACCGGCTTGAAGGGGGCGCGTCTTTTTTCTATTGACAGGGGCCAATCTGATTCTTTCCCTCGTTGTTTGTTCCAACACGTGTCCAGTTCAGTTAAGACCTCACAAGTTGCCCAGACACATTAGCTTGTCCACGGTACTAAAATTTGAATACCAGGCATTTTTTTGCATTTTACAAATTCCTCAGCTGTCTATGGTTGCTTTCCCGTGGGAACTTAGTTTTCTATATTCCTACTTGTCGTTTAGCTGAAGACGTCATAGTATAAACTTTTAGATAGTGCAAAAAATAAAGGATTTTGAATATGTGAAATTCTTGATAACTCTGTTAGGGCTCAAACTCCAGCATTTGATCTAGATAAATTAATATATGGCCAAAAAAAACCATAAAAAGAGAAAAAAGAAGAAGTAAGCAACTGAGTGAGTAGTTCACTGAAGACACTAGAGAGTTCATCTCGTGCGAGTTTACCCTGAGCATTGTGTTTTTACATTTTTTTTATTTGATTTGTTGTCTTGTGCACTGTTGTTCACAAAAAGCGTGGTTTTGTGTATTCTTTGAATTCATGCATTCATGCAGAATGGAAGTGTTCGACCAATCAACGTAACATTATATGCCCAATAGTGTGTATATAAGACAACAAATGTCTTGGGTGGTTATTATACCTGTTCTTGTTGTTGAAATGGCTGAATTATCAAGATTTGAATGATTCAGTCATTTCACTGAAGGCAGTGAAATGGCTGAATCACTCAATCGTCTATGCAGGAGAGATGGAGCACAGCATTTCCGGAATAGTAATGGTATTTGTATTTTCAATTCCAACCATTTCAAGAATGTAACACGAATATCAGTTTTCTGGAAAATTCAAATCTTCTTAAGCTGTGCTGCCGACCTTGACACAACGGAATTATCGACGGCTGAAAAGAGTTGTTACTCTAAATAGATGTTCAAAACTTCCTCAAATTGCTGTAGATTCCAATACAGGTACATAGGCAAATGTCAGCGTACTTAATGTGCAATTTATCTTAATTTATGAGCCCTCACATCAGCAGATCATCTCGTGCACCATTGTTGATTTATCGCCTCACCAACCCCGTCATTAAACTCTATAAATTGGAAAAACTTTGTCTGTTCTGATGAGACACGTTTCCAATCAAATCAGAGGATGACCGTTACAGATGTGGAAGATCCTACATGAATCCCTGGATCCATCATGCCTTCAATGAACTATTAAAGATGGTGTAGGCTCTATGATGGAATGGACCGTGTTTAGTTGACCTGACTAAGACCATTCATACGTCTAGACTTGACCATGACAAATCAACGAAACGTTAGCATCATTTCTGGCCACTTACATCGATTCATGACATATGGCAATTCTGTCAGATGTGGGCAATTACGAAAGAATAATGTACCACCCCTCAAATCTACAGAAGCTACCAAGTTGCTTGAGGAGCACTCATGGGAATTTCATTCCCTTTTTTGGCTGGCCACTTAATTCGTCTGACATGAACATTGACGAGCACGTAAGGGTGTTTTGCAACTTGTTGGTTTTAGAAGATCTATACGTCTTACTTGAATGACTTTATGACTGTCCTGCAGGAATTGGGTGAACTGTCTAACAGGTCTACTACATGTAAACTATCTACAGTTCTAAATTCACTTAAATTATACAACCCGAATTACACTTCAATATTCTATTGTTTTCAAAACATTTTTTTCTTGTAATATGTTATTTTAATATTCAATACGAGTGGCAACATTCGGCATATTATTTGAAAAAATGTAAATAGAAAGCCCTCCGAAATTTTAAATCACTATAAATTATAAGTTAAAAATTAAATTTGGAAACAACAACAACAAAAATAAAGTTTTTTTAAAGTTTATATGAAATGTATTTTAAAGATGGAAATATATTATCAAATATAGTGGTGAAATTAGTTAAACATAAATATATATTAATTAATTTTGATCTATTAGGAATTCTTTGAAGCAATAAATAAATATTTGAAAGTATGTATAAATAGATAATTCAAATGATGCACTAACCTTTAGAAAATTTTAATAAACCTTCAACATACTGTCGTTTATGTTAAGTGTGTTTACAGAGAGGGCACTTTGCATCTATACATGAACGAGATACAAAAGTCAGTACAAGTAACATCTATTTTTTATAGATTGATATCGAAGTAAACAATATTTTTAAGGTGTAAAATGTGTATCTGATTAATAGTATCGATATTGAATTGACAATTGCAACTGACTGACGGTGATAAGTCATTCCCAAAGATCACCAAAAGATTTAGATCACCCAAAATTGCAACATTCTCTGATAAACTACGATTTTTAAATGGTTCTGTAATCGAAAATCACTCGGATTAAAATCAGGACAACAAAGAAATAAAAAAATGCATTCCATTAATTATTGTGTAATCTGTTAAAGGTTGACTCTAAAATTCAGAAATTTCAAAGTTCAGAAGAAATAATTAAGTTTACTTAGCCTGTGTAAAAGTAGTTTTATGAATCTTCATAAGCTTAATAAAATTCTCCGTACGAGAGTAATCACTTTAGTATAGTGGCTGTGTTACTCGACTTAAACCCCTAACACTGCTAGTCAGGTCACAGAGATATGCACATCATTCAATCACAATGACTCGCTTCCTTTAATAAGCAACTTTGAGTATGTTGTAATGTCCTCTACAGGCATCAAAAGTCATAAGAGGCAGTAAAACCACAAAAATCAACAACCATCACGAACATCATTAACAACAACTTACACACGTTTTAGTATCTTTCATTTCACCACCAACTCACTGGTGGAAAATACGTGGTAAAAGATTCAAAAGCCATGTAACATCTTCCGTATGCGAATTATTATTTTTCTATAGTGGCTATGTTATTCGGCTACAAACCCTAACGTTGCGAATTTGGTCCTATCGGTCCTTACCTAACGATTCTACTTTCACAATAGCAAAGGCAAGGTAATATCGCTGAAGTTGATGCGAAACAGAACTATTGAAATATAATACGCTTTAGGAGAACCATTATACAGCATGTTATAAATTCATTATCGATGCGACTCAATAATCTTCTTTTTAAAGCTACAAAGTGTGTTTAATTCATCTGCGAATAAAAATCATAGAATATGAACATATTATTTAATTTGCAATACCGCAGTTATCATTCCTAGCATTATCATAATATGCAAATTTAAATGCATGTTGTTTGAAGATGTTCCATCAATCCAAATTATTTATTGCACGTCTATCCAAAAGCTTTGGTTGTAATCTATCACTTTGTGGTCAATTTTTTTTTCTTTGCTTAGTTGTTTAGCACATCCTTTCAGTTATTCAGCAGTTTAATTATAACTTTACACTACTCTTAACAGGATATAGTTAATTACCATCAACTAACATATTAATTTATTCTTTTCAGTAATTTAAACAATTCCACTCTTAAGAAGTGTCGTAATTTGTGAAGAAACAATGCTTAGTTAAGTTTAAATTCATCTGATCAAATTAGTTATAAGTGATACTAAAGTTGCCCATATGAGTAGTTACTGAATTCATCTCAAGAAATTTCTTCCATCATCTCATGAAAATAATTAATCTTTTCTGTATTCAGATTTCACGAAATTCTTTTATAATTAAGAAGCGAGTATCTGAATCAAATTAAAAAAACTTTTATCTATTATAATTTTCAATATGGTATTATTTACAATGAACTTGAATGGGTATGAAGTGCTCTTTATTGATAAAGTTAGGCAAATTAATTATTCGGCTTTTCTCTCGAATTACAAAATTTTCCACAAAATTAAGCAAACTTCCCCAAATATATTTTGGAAAATATTTATCGTCATTATATTATTTATAATAATAACAATCTCCATTAATTTCACTGCATTTTGCTATTTATTCTTTCTGTCATTCTTCCTATTATTGTTGTTTAATATATTTAATCGTTGTTGTAGTTCCAGCTTAATTAGTTTGGATTTGAATAAATTATGTTTGTTGAATAGCTTTCTTACAGTAATAAAAAAAAATCGAAAATAATTTTCCTTCAAAATTTTAGTTGAAAATAGTTGCATTAATTAAAATACAATATAAATGGAATCGGTAATCTATTATGAGTGGTTTTCCTATAACTATTTCCTAGAGTGTTTCAGAAATATTTTAGCTTAAGACATTCTAATTGATTTACCTTTCTGAAGAGAATTCGATTTAAAACTAACTGATGAATATTATAACTCTAAAGACTATACCTTTTTGAAAGAATAATAACGTTCATATATTTACACTCAACATATTTATTATAGAATTTATTTATGAGGATTTCCATAAACAATTTCCGTAATATTTACTATCTAAGATTATATATTTTGAAATTTTATCTCATTTTTCAGATTTTTATGATCTTATTTTCTTTTTCTCATCTAACTTTTTTCCTATCTGACTGAATCTTTTTTTTCAATTTATGATTCTTATTTTCAATTTCGAAAATAAATTTTTACATCTGATTATACACGTTTATCATGTACAACAATCCAGTAAACTGTTTATGTTCTTAATCCTATTTTTTAAAATTCAAAGCTCTTTTTTTCCTTCATAGAGTTAATGTTAAAACAATAACTTTTCAAGGAAGAATATGTCCTGAAATATATTTAATACTAGTATTATTAAAACCACAATCTTTCAAATTTTGAAACTGCTTAAAATTCACTTTATAAAGTAATATTCTTAAAAGTTATGGCAAAATAACATCAAAATTTGGTTTATTTTTTAATTAATAAAAATAAAAATAAAAACTGCCTTGAAGTAAATATTTACTTCTACTAAGCTAAACATGGTCCAAATGTGGCATCATACTTCAAACGTTTTGGCCTGTAGAGTGTCAGCACTCTTATTCATATTTATTAGAGGTACAAAGAACAGGAAAAATAATTTAAACATATAACCTTAAACATAGGCTGTCCTCTCTTATTGTAACATTCGCAGAAGATAGCAAGTGATCAGTTGGATCAGAATTTCATTTTGAAGCAACGTGTTATTTCGGAAATAATCTTTATAATTATAATTTATGAAGAGTTGAGTATATTATCTAAACAATTATATTCATACATTCAGATTTCTTATATGATTTCAGTCGTATAAAACTGGAATCTCATACTACTTTAACATTTTTTTTAATCAGAAATTTTTGATATCAATATAATTTACAAACATCAATCCCTCATAACTCATGAATCGTATTTATAAATCTTCAAGATTCTTCTCTAGTACAGAAGTTCTCAAGATTCTTCTCTATGTACAGAAAAACAAGTGAAAATAATTTCTTGATCCTCCCTGAAAGTAACGCTTATCTTCATATTTTAAAATATCTTTGGACTTGCCCAAAATATTAGAAAAAAGGCAAATCAAGTTTGTTTTTTTATCGAACTAGTTACTTATTAGCCCTTAACTGAGGAGGTTAAAATGTAGGAGTTAATTCGAAGGGTGGTGTCACACAAATTTTACACTCAAATTTAACTTTTTAATAAAAGTATAAGTGTGGAAATCCGTCAATGTATTTTACTGATATTTTTCTTTATAATAAATATGTCTTAGAAGTTTTCAAAACATAACATATATTTTCTTTTCAATTTACGTTTTGGAAGAAGAAATATTCTTAAAAAGACAAATTGATTACCTTTTTTTAATAGTTTTTTTTTCAGTATATAAAGGTATATAAAAAACAATATAATGGGAAATGCAATAATTATACAAAAAAAATGCCAAGGGGTAAAATATTGGGGTTTTTTATCAGCATAAAAGAGTACAATTATCCTTATTACTCAAATTGTACATTTATCCCCATCACTC